>JAAGEH010000029.1:8991947-9311467 GCA_011751065.1 Lasiurus cinereus
CTCCCTGCTTCCTCCCTCCCTTCTACTGTCTCTTAAAAAATCAATGGGGCCCTGGCTGGTTTGGCTCAGTGGATAGAATGTTGGCCTGTGGACTGAAGGGTCCTGGATTCCATTCCAGCCAAGGGCACATGCCTGCAGGCTGGATCTCCAATGTGGGGCATGCAGGAGGCAGCCAATCAATGATTCTCTCTTATCATTGATGTTTCTATCTCTCTCTCCATCTTCCTTACTCTCTGAAATCAATAAATATGTGATTAAAAAAAAACAATGGGAAAAATATCCTGCAGTGAGGATTAAGTGAGAGAGAAAGAGAAGGAGAGATATTTAAACATTATTCTTTAATACTAAAATTTGCTATAAAAATTGTAAAAGAACAAAAATAACACTGTTATTTGACTCCTCCAATCTTCATAATCATTAAAGTAAATATTGCCTACTCATTCATCTTTTGGTTCTCTTCACATCCAAATAGTAAAATAATTTGCAAACGACAGAGTTGATTTTAGCATCTAGACGTTTCCAATCCATTGTTTCTTTTTTCTATATGAAAGGTAAAAGTGTATTAAGCAAATTACTAGTCCAGCATAGTTAGACCATAATATCAATGTGTAATCTTTCCCTGGTTAATATTTAACAGGAAAGGAGGTAATATAGGCATACCATTTATACAGCTTTGCCAAAAAACTGCATGTAACACTGTCTATTTATTCCCTGCTGATGGATGGGAGAAGGGACGAGACAAAGGCAGTTTAGGCACATGCCCAGTAAGGTCTGAGTGACCTGGGAAGGTGTCTACCTTTCTGCCAGTCATATCTGGGAACAAATTAGTGGCCAGGATGGGTGCGGCCATTGTGAGCACTGAAAACCTGAATATTTAAACTTCCAAAGAAAAGGAGTTCATTCCTTCTCTCTTCTCTCTCTCAGGAGCAGGGCCCTCTTGGGATTCCTGCTAAAGGGGGATCGCTCCCCTATGCCCACCTGGCACACTGACATGTTGGACTCCACACATGGACTAATGGACTTTAATTAGCTTGAAAACTGAATCACAGCTGGCTACAACATGGAATGGAAGCTCTGGACACTGGCCTTGTTTCTGGCTCTGTTAGAATCCCAACTGTTCCCCTTTTAGGACTGGTTTGGGGGGAATGAGACATTGGAAACTGAGGAGTGTAACTTCACACCAATAAAATCTACCACCTCTCATCCTCCTGTGGGAGCTTTTAAAAATTCTTATTTCAGTGGTGTCCCAAGTAGCACACTCTCAGAACAATGGATTGCCACTCATGTGTTCCTCTGGAAGCACATGGGGAAAAAAAAATTTATAAACCTTTGCCACCAGAAATCCTGAAAGTGTTGACCAAAGATAACAAATAACAAATGCTATTCATGAAGAATAAAGGCTTTGTGATTTTATATCTTTAGGAGAGTGGAAGAAAACTAGCACTTGTTTAGTAAGTTAGCACTATTTTTTTAAATAAATTTTATTGATTTTTTACAGAGAAGAAGGGAGAGGGATAGAGTTAGAAACATCGATGAGAGATAGACATTGATCAGCCGCCTCTTGCACATCCCCTACGGAGATGTGCCCGCAACCAGGATACATGCCCTTGACAGGAATTGAACCTGGAACCTTTCAGTCCGCAGTCCAACGCTCTCTCCACTGAGCCAAACCGGTTTCAGCTATTTTATAACTTAAGATTGCTGACTAGCTAACCTATAACTAAAATGAAATAGAAAATACAATAAAGGTAATATTCATATAATGGAATTGTTTAGGATATTAAGTTATCAGAAAATATTCTTAATGATATTTAAATTGTTTTTAATCCAAACTAATTGTTTATGACTAAGATGAGAGGTTTGTTCTTCAGATGATATATCAAAATGCCTTAAAGTATAGGATTGAATAAATTCCAATGTCTAGGACTGTAATACTCTACTTACATAGCTCATTTAGAATATTATAAGGAGCAATATTCATTTGAATTGCTTCTTTCAAAATATGTGTGCATAGTACATAGTGAGGCATACCTAAACATCAAGGGAATATTGCTGACATTCCAAAATTCTATTCTATTCTTCAAAAGTCAATTATGATAATAAAATCAGTAATATGAAACATTCTGCTTTGCCTTTATTCTTAAAAGGTAGAGACTAAGTTAATTTTACTTGAAAACTGGCATATAGAACTCAAACATTACCATTTTTTGTGGTGATAAATAATGTTCCAGATTCCTGAAGAGACCATTTAGGGAAAACCTAAGCCAACATTCATTGTTACTAAATGAATATATATATTTTTCTCAATATTTGAAAAATGTATTAGCATGAAGCTTGCCTATAAAAGAGGCAAAAAAATTTTAAAAGACATCCTATCTAATAAAAGAGTAATATGCAAAATGGCCTTACCTCCACTATACCCATAAGCCATACTCATCAGCCACACCCACCAGCCAATCAGCATGAGTATACAAATTAACCCAACCAGGATGGCTGAGGCCACAGAGAGAGCTGGAGGGAAGCTTGGGTTGTCCCTGGCTTTCCCCAAACCCTGAGGGGCCCAGGCCTCTGCTTAAGGAAACAAAGTTTCAATGGCTGTGCGAGCAGAAGGCTTGGCTCTGCTCCAGACTACAAAGTTTCAATTGTAGAAGATAAATAAATCCCAGATACCAGGGCCTCCGCTTGGGTCACAGGGTGGGGGGGGGGGGGGCAAGAAGGAGGGTTTGGGGGGCATGGCCAGCCTGAAAACCACCCCTTGCCCAGGCCACCCATGCTCCAAGGGAACACCCACCCTGATCCAGGACACCCTTCAGGGCAAACCAGCTGGCCCCACCCGTGTAGCAGGCCTCTATCCTATCTAAGAAAAGAGTAATATGCAGATTGACCATCACTCCAACGTACAAGATGAGTGCCCCCATGTGGTCAAAAGATCCTACCCCCTTGTCGACACAGGATGGCCACCACAAGATGGCCAGCAGGGGAGGGCAGTTGGCAGGGAGCAAGCCTGCAAGGGAGGGCAGTGTGGGTGATCAAGCCTGCAGGGGAGGGCAGTTGGCAGGGACCAGGCCAGTAGAGGAGGGAAGTTGGGGGTGATGGGGCCTGCATGGAAGGGCATTTTGGGGTGACCCAGGCCTGCAGGGAGGTCAGTTAGGGGCAAATAGGCTGGCAGGGGAGTTGGTTAGGGGGTGATCAGGCTGGCAGGCAGAAGTGGTTAAGGGGCCATCAGGAAGGCAGGCAGATGAGCAGTTGGGAGCCAGCAGTCCTAGATTGTGAGAGGGATGTCCAAATGCCCCTTTAGGCCCAATCCAGGAGGATCAGTCCTAAATGGGCAGTTGGGCATCCCTCAAGAGGTCCCAGATTGGAGAGGGAGCAGGCTGGGCTGAAAGACACCACCCCCCCATGCACGAATTTTCTGCACTGGGCCTCTAGTAAATCTATAAGCATAAAGAGGCTTTAATAATCAAAATATTAGCAAATTTTTGGAATGCCTTCCTTGCTTCACAGCAGAACTAGAGGCCTTAGGCTCCGTAACTACATTACCTGCCCAGGATCTAATGAACAAAATAAACTGATGAACAAAACAGATCCAGCTGCATAGAAGTATGGGATAGACTTTGGAATCTCAGAGAGAAGGAGGAAAGAAAAGGGTGGGTGGGTAGGGAGAGATCAAGGAAAAAGCTTGTAAGCATATATACATAACCCATGTAGCCTGGAGACAATAGGGTGGTGAAGGCCTGGGTTGTGGGGGGTTAAGGGGTGGGGAGGGGAGATGGGCTAGAAGAGGTTAATAGGGGCGAATAGGGAACATAGGTAATACTTTCGACAATAAAGTTTGTTGTTTTTTTAATGTTCTACTGAGCTGTAGTTCCTTTTAATATGGAATGGTATTTAACAATGAACATCCAAGTTCTATTATAATATTTTGATTAAAAATAAGAAATATATATTTGGTCTTGTAACCGCACAGGAATGCCATTTCTTCTATATGAATTTTTCCTTAATTCGAATTAGCTTTATCCAGGCTAAGAGCATTATGACTCACTTGCCTCCTTTCTTGCAGATTATTCCACTTTTGCACTTACTGCACATCAGCTACCTTCCTTAATCATTAAGCCCTTAGGACATCAAGTTCTGGTCAGCATCAAACAGTCTTAGGAACAAAGCCTCAGGTCTGTTTACCACAGAAACACACTTTCAGTCAAAGTAAAGATAACATCTTAACTTTAGTTGTGTTTTAGCCCCAGGTCAATGAAACCAGGAACTGCTGATCACACCCTATTGCAGGGATGGGGAAATCATTTGGTCTGGCCCTGCCAAGGCATTAAGGGTGAGCTAATTAAATGTTTAATCAAATAAAACAGGCTAATTTTTTAAGTTGCTGATTTTGTGTGTCCTGTGAATGATGTTATAAGTATCAAAATGGCCTTTGGCTGAAAAAAGATTCCCCACTTCTACCCAAGGAAAACCAGACAGAAAGATGCCCTAGCTGAGATCAGGACCTGATACAACGATCAGACTACCTTGGCCCCAACCAATCAGTACAGCCTAGGACCTCAATTCCCTTAGCTATCATCTATATATATATATAAAGCCAGTGACCAGAACACTGCAATGACCAGAAAGACCGGTCACTATGACTCCCACTGTGGCCAGGGAATGGGCTGGGTCATGGGGTATAGCCAGCAATTAACCTCTCTCTGCCCCACCCCAGGCTGGCCCCATCACTGATCTCCCCCCAACCCTAATAGAGGTGAGGGCCAGCCTATCAACCTCCTGCAGTACCTCCCCCAGGCTGGTCCTGCACATGATCACCCCCACACCCCATTCAGGGGTATGGCTGGCTGGCCCAACACCCACAGCCCCTCTACATGGCTGGCCCCACCCCAATTGGGGGCTGAGTCTGCTAGCCAATCACCCGTGGCCCCTCCCCCCAGCTAGCCAGGCCCTGTGTGGGCCCCAACTTGGGCAGACTGGATGGCCAACCTCCCATCATCTCCTCCTCCCCACAGGTCTAGCCCCTATCCACCCCTATTGAGGCCGGGTCAGCTGGATCCCACACATCCACAAATTTGTGCACTGGACCTCTAGTGATTAATAATTTTCTCCCTATATAATCTGTCCCTATGTATGCCTTGTTGATCCAGGTCACCTGGGCTTGGTGTCATTGCCTTAAATCTTTATTTTCTATGAACTCTTGTTTGTGTTTTACTTTATTTTTTTAATATTTATTGTTGAAAGTATTAATAAGGGCAGACATAGAATATTTTGGACCAGATATAATTATAAGAAATATTAATCATGCTCTGTAAACTGTGATTGTTTTGTTCTGATTAAAGAAGGCACATTCTAATCTGGCTGGTAGGTACATGTGGGACCTGGGAGCTCACCTGAAAATGCAAATTATCTTGGAAAGATTTACAACATTGTTGCAGAAACTAGAATCGCCAGCCCTTTGAAAACCCCTAGCCCTTTGCATATTCCTAAGCCCTTTGAAGATCCCCAGCCCTTGACATATCACTAGCCCTTGAAGACCCCCAGCCTTAGTATACTTGCAGTCCTTTGCAAATCTCCAGCCCATTTTACCTATTAACTGCCCATTTGATATACACTTTTGCCTACTTTCCCACGTAATCTTCATCCTTCTATCCAATATGAGCAGCTGGCTTATGGTGGAGTGCAGAGCAGATTTTTGTGGATGACCTGCTGTGCTCTCATCCTGCCGGCAGTATTGGAATAAACACTCACATATGATTCAACCCTGTCTCTGCTGAATTGGCTCAAGTAGTGACAGGCAGTACGGACTCATTGATTATTCAGTTACAGTATTACATATGCCCCTTTTTTTTTCTCCCATTGATTCCTTCTAGTTCGCCCCTACCCCCGACCTAAGGCCTTCACCACCCTATTGTCTGTGTACACGGGTTATGCATACATGCATACAAGTTTATGGTTGATCTATTCCCATGTTTTACTGGGTTTTGATGTGTGCAGGCAAAGTAATCCCTTTAGTTTGGCAATAGTCTTTCCAATTCTGGCTTAGAGTTCCTAAAACCCTTGGAATTTTCTGTGATAAGAGCAATAAAGATTTTTTATGTTAATGAGGTGACTTCTGTGTAACCCATGATGGGAGTTGGTTGCCAGGGGAACCAACAATGAATGAAGGGGTGGAAATTTCAGCCACACCCCAGATCTCTGGGAGAGGGACTCAAGGTTGAATACAATCACCAACAGCTAATGATTTAAATTAATCACTCATGCCTATGTAATTAAGCCTTCATAGAAAACAACAGGACAGGTTCAGGTTAGTCAACACCAGGAAATTTGGGGAGAATGGTGCTCTGGAGAGGGCTTGGAAGCTCTGTGTCCCTTACCTATACCTTGCCCTATGCATCTCTTCTATCTGGCTGTTCCTGAGTCATACCCTTTTATAATAAACTGGTGATCTAGTAAGTAAATGGATATTTGAATCTTGTGAGCTGCTCTAGCAAGTTAACAGAACTCAAGGAAGGGGCTGTTGGAATCTTAAATCTGTAGCCAGTAGGTCAGAAGCACAGCTGACAGCCTGGACTTGGCAACTGTCTTCTGGGGGACAGGGCAGTCTTGTAGGACTAAACACTTAACCTGTGGGGTCGGATGCTCTCTGAGTAGAAAATGTCAAAATTGAGTTGGATTCTAGGATACCCAGCTGGTGTTCAAAAATTGCTTGTTCATGTGAAAAACTTCTCCCATCAGGAATTCCCAGTTCATAGAAAATACAATTTTAGAAAATACATTTTAATAAATTATTAATTTTTATGGAAATTTTCACTTCAAATTTAACATTATGGAGTCTCTTAAACCCTCATTATGATTTTATAGATTTTCTTTTATCTCCTGTCTCTTCATTGGTATTTATTTTTAGCTTTTTTTCCTGGTTACTTTTTGCAAGTTTATTTTTCTATTATAAACTTTAGAATCAGCTTGTCTAAGTCCATTATAACATATTAATATTGAAATGTCATTTAATTTATGCATTAACTTAAAAACAATAGGCATTTTTATGATGTTAAGTCATGCTCTTCAGGAAAAAGGTAGATATTTTCCTTTGATACAGTTTTGTGTCTTTTCAGAAGAGTTTTAAATATAGATTTTGAAAATTTGCCTCTTGATTTGGGGGTTATAAATAGGTACATTTGATCAATCATATCTTCTAGCTCATTACTACTTTTATACGTGAAGTTTATTGATTTTGCATGTTAATTTTATATTCTGTTAATTTATTAAATTATTTTACTGTGTTTATTGGTATTTGTCAATGTTAATGTTTGTGGCTTTTTAGTTAAATAATCCCATCTGCAAATTGGGATATTGTTACCTCTTCTTTTAACTGTTTTGCCTTAAATCAGTTTATCTTATCTGATTGTGATGGCTGATACTCTTGATACAGTGTTAAGTAATATGCAAGATAGTGGCAGCATTCTTATATTTTTCCAGTCTTTAGCCAGAATGTATTGAATGTGTTTTCATTAATATGCCAACATTGCATTAAATTATATATACACTAGAGGCCCATTGCAGGACATCCTTGATAGGGTAGGCCTTTGCAGCTCCAGCAGCCACATGGCCCACGGCCCCATCTCCCACCCACTAGTCATTCTGGAAGGTCTTTCCACCCTCTGGTCTAATTAGCATATTCACTCTTTATTATATAGGATAGTATAACATGTTATCAGGAGTAGCCAATGATTCCCTTTTTTGTTTTGTTAATCCTCACTTGAGAATATTTTTTTCATTGCTCTTTAGAGAGAGTAGGAGGGAAAGGGAGAGAGAGAGAGAGAAAAAGAGAGAGAGAGAGAGAGAGAGAGAGAGAGAGAGAGAGAGAGAGAGAGAGACAGACATTGACTGGCTGCCTATAGGTTGTCTCCTACAGGCACCCCAACCAGGATGGGGAGTGAACTCAGAACCTAGGTATATGGCATTGACCAGCATCCATTTGGTGTGCAGGCAGATGCTCTAATAACTGAGAAACACAGGCCAGGGCATGATTCCCCTTTTTTATTACACATTTTTATCAGGCAAGGGTGTTTAACTTTATCAAATGTTAACAAAGTTAAGATCACTAGATAATTTGAGAAATGACTTTTAAAATGAGATCCCCGAAACAAAACAGAAGAAGGGAAACAAGAACCATGTAAGAAGCAGAAGAGAAGTGTTGGAAGATTTAAAAAGAAAGTCCATATAAAATAAGAGATATGATTGCATTTTCTCAAACAAGATCATGAGGAATAAAAAATGATCACAAAGGAATAGTAGAACAGAAAATATTTTGACATAATATCTAAAAAAATTACCTCTCTTGAGCCCTTTCTCAGAAAGCTACTACTCTACTACAACCAAGAGAGTAAACCAAGAAAGATTATGACATAGGATCTAGAACACTAAGGGTCAAACAAAGGAGAGAGATAGAGAGAGGTCTTTGGACAGTAGCTGCACATCAGGGTCAAAAATGCACATTCTATAGGGTGATATGTATAACAACAGGCTTGAGTTATTATCTAAACTTCAATAGTTTGTGATACTATTGTAATTAACCTACTTATTAGTACAGGGAAGGAGCAAAAGGAAGATAGCCACATGCCGAGATAAGTTGAGATGTCATTGGGAAGGTACTTGGCTATCAACCACACTTGGGAATAGGCCATTGGCCAGAACAGGAATGGCCACTACAAATGTGCAGAAATTCAGGATACTTAATTCCCTGAACAAAGAAATTTATTCGTGTGCTCTTGCTCCTCTTGGGATTCTTATTTCAGGGGGGGCATGCTCTCTTGGGTACCCTGCATTGACTCACCACCACATATAATGGATTAACGGAATGTAACTAGCCTGATGCTGTATTGGACCTATCTCCATCATGATACAGAAACTCTGGACACTGGCTTTCCTTTTACCTTTACTGGAATCCCAGTTATACTTCTTCTATGACTAGAATGGAACTTTAGAAACCCAGGGATATAATTCCATGCAAATAAAGATCAGTCATCCTCCCAAGCTACTCTCAGAAAATTATTTTTCTTAAGATATACGAACACCATCCTTGGCATCCCGTCAGAAAGAGGACACCCCAATTTCTCTGATAACATGTGGACCTCTGACAATGATAAGCACACCTTCTTATTTATGCTCTCTGCCTTTCTTTGTCTCTTTTTCTTTGAGTTAGGCTGTAAATATTTTTGTTACCCAATACTCCATTCATGGCCTGGGGCTTTACCACAGGTGCCCTATCTATTTTTCTAGTCTTCAACACTAAAAACTTAATCATAAGGCTGTGTTTTCAGACCTAATATTTTTTCTATACATTGCTTATTAAATCTATTCAGTTCTCATACCTCATTAAACAAAACTTTATGTAACCAAAATCCATCAGATCTTATACTTCACTCAGCAAAATAAAAACCTGACAAACACGGGGCTCAGGAATTCTTCTCAAAGGGATTCAATTCCTTTTGCTTTCACAAGAATATCCTATCTAATAAAAGAGTAATATGCAAATTGACTGTATCTCCACTGCACTCACAAGCCACGCCCACCAGCCAATCAGAACAAGTATGCAAATTAACCCAACCAAGATTGCTATGGCCACAGAGAGTGCAGGAGAGAGGCCTGGGTTGCCCCTGGCGATGGAAGAAGCCAAGCTTTCCCCAAAGCCTGGCCAGGGGAGGTTAAGGCAACAAAGTTTCAATGGCTGTGTAAGCAGAAGGCTTGGCTCCGCTCCAGGCTACAAAGTTTCAATTGTAGAAGATAAATAAATCCCAGATACCAGGGCCTCCACTGGGGTCACCTGGGAGCTTGGCAGCCTGAAAACCACCACAGGCCCCTCTCTCAGGACATCCCATACCCCAAGGGAACACCCACCCTGATCCAGGACACCCTTCAGGGCAAACCAACTGGCCCCCACCCATGTAGCAGGCCTCTATCCTATCTAATAAAAGAGTAATATGCAGATTGACCATCACTCCAACACACAAGATGAGTGCCCCCATGTGATCAAAAGGTCCTGACCCTTGTGGACACAGGATGGCCACCACAAGATGGCCAGCAGGGGAGGGCAGTTGGCAGGGACCAGGCCTGCATGGAAGAGCAGTGTGGGTGATCCAGCCTGCAGGGGTAGGTAGTTGGCAGGGACCAGGCTGGCAGAGGAGGGAAGTTGGGGGTGACCGGGCCTACATGAAGGGTAGTTGGGGGAGACCCAGGCCTACAGGGCAGGGCAATTAGGGATCACCAGACCTGCAGGGGAGAGCAGTTAGGGGTCACCAGGCCTGCATGGAAGGGCAGTTGGGGATGACCAGACCCATAGGGGATGGCAGTTAGGGCCAAATAGGCTGGCAGGGAAGTAGTTAGGCATCAATCAGGCTGTCAGGGGAGTGGTTAGGGGATGATCAGGCTGGCAGGCAGAAGCAGTTAGGGGCAATCAGGAAGGCAGTCAGGTGAGCATTTGGGAACCAGCAGTCCTGGATTGTGAGAGGGATCCCAGATTGTAGAAGGATTAGGCTGGGCTGAAGGACACCCCCGCCCCATGCACGAATTTCATGCACCGGGCCTCTAGTAAATAATAATAGCCAAAACTAATTAAATGTTTACCATATTCCAGTATTTCAGGTATAATTCTATGTGCTGTGCATGTAGAACATCTTTTAATCTTTTAAATAAATATTAGATGGGGAAGTTGAGGCTTAGGAAGTTTAGTAATTTACTCAAGTTTATACACACTAAACACTAAACTAGGAATTAAAACTCAGGCTTCTGAATCCAGTGTTTATCCTCATACTGATTTCCTGAATGCCTCATAATTACATTTGGCCAAATTTCAATATTAAAAACAAAGTAATCAATAGTTCCCAAACATTTCACTCTCTTCTCATTTCTCTTCATTTTTATACCAATTTATGGTATTTATATCTGTTTAGTGTCCTGAGACAATATCATGCACCCATCAGATACACTCCTGTCCCCTTTTCAGTCATTAGTCAAATCTTGTTTCTATCTATCCAAGCAGGTCATTTCCACTTATATCATCCTGGCCTCCTATCAAGACTACCATGGCTTGGTGGATAGGTTTAAGGAAATATAAACCTTTAAATCAGTGTTACAAATGCATATTTGGAAGTTTTATACTAAAACACACACACACACATTTTCTGAATGCTTCCTAAATTTCAAGTCCAGTCTTTGGCCCCGTGTAGAGGTGATGCTTGAGGACATGAAAGAAAATGAAAGAATAAGTGCTGAAGAAAGGACTGAGATAATGGACAATTTTGTTTTCAATTTCTCTCTCCATGTCTTCCTTATTTCTATCCAGTCCATTCATTCAATAAATATATGTACACCAGGGCATATGCTCTAAGCTGAGTATATAATAATGATCAAGCCAAGGTTTGGACTCTCCAGGAGCTCAGTTAATAAATATAAAATGTATGTAAACAATAATTACAATACTGTTAACTTAGGTTATATATAATAAATACTATGAAGAAGGAAACTATGATAAATTAAGCCTGTATCTACTGATTTATTCACCCTATGTTATATGAGAGGCAAAGATCAAGTTTACTCCAATGCAAATGTAATAGATATACACATATATTCACACACACACACACACACACACACACACACACTATGATAGCAGTACTTTGTATCTTTCATGCTTTTTCTAAAAATTTAAACTGATTTATAACTTTGAGGTTCATTAATAAATTAACCTAAAAATAAGTATTCTTTCCATGTAAACATGCTAAAACTAAAATTCATTTCCATAATTTCTCATGGAAAATATACCTGTAATTTTCCACCAAACCCTCTTCTTCAATAGACTTACTTATCCCAGTAAACAGCCATCCTATCCCATCCTTCCTTATCTTCAGGCCAAAATAGTTTTCTCCACTTTTTCAATCTCATAACTAGCTCATCAACAAATTCTGCTATATCTACTTTTAAAATGTATTCAAAGTAGGACCATTTCTCTCCTGGTCCTTAGCTACCAAATTAATTACCTAATTCTAGTCTTCTCTCTCTCTCTCTCTCTTTCACTCTCTCTCTCCTTGGATTACTACACAATCCTCTAGCTCACCTCTCTTTTATCTTTACATTTCACATTGTAATTTATATTGCTTCCAACCACTGCTTAAAACTCTTCGTTTCCTAATCTACACTAATAAAAGAGAAATATGCAAATTGACTGTATCTTTGAAATGCCCACCAGCCAATAAGGAGTGAGTATGCAAATTAACCTAACAAGGATGGTGGGTTAATTTGCATATACAGGCGCCAAGTGGTGGAGGGGCAGGATGCTTGCATTCTGCACCACCGGGGCTGTTCCAGGCCTCGGGGCAGCATGGGAAGGCGGAAAGACAACTTCGGGCTGGAGTGTAGGCAGTGCCAGCAGCCAAGGGAAGGAAGGCCCATTCTTGCATGAATCTTTATACATTGGGCCTCTAGTATACCATAATAGAAAAGCCAAGACCTTTGCAATAGTCAATTAGGTATTACCTGATTTGTTTCCCTAATATCACTTCACCTGAAATTCCTAATAGTCCAGTCACTCTACTCCAGCCATCCTGCTGTCCCTCGAATCCATACACCCTTCTCAGGACCTTTGTACATGTTCTTTACCTTGACTAGAACTTTCTTATACAAGACACTTGCATGATCCATTCTTTTCCTTTCTACAGGTTTATTATACATCTCTTCAGAGAGTTCTTCTCAGGATCCACTATATAAAATAGCAACCCATTCTATTCTTCCCCTTTTCATCTTTCATCTTACCATCCATCACTATCTAAAATTCTATATTCTACTTATAGAGAAAGTAAAAAATAAAATGTCAACAAATAAATACAGAGAATGCCATATGTTTTGGCATATGCTCAGTGTTTTCTTTCTTAGTTTAGCTCATCTGTTTCACAGGGCCCTATGATTAAAGCTATGCTTCCTCTTCACTGCCATGTTTAAAAAATTTGGATCAGCTTAGAAGTAACAGGTACACAATAAATAATAAGTTAGTTGATGTTTAATTTAGGTGTATTTTTAGAAAATCTCATTTTATTAAATTATTATTTATGAAGATTAATAACTTAATGTATACATATAATGTCCAAAATAATTTATTCTCTGACTAACTTAATAGTTGCAGTTGTGGGTAATTTTATTAGTAGGACCACTTCCTACAAAAAGTACATACACAGATCATATATTTTGAAAAGAGTGGTTTTTCTGGGGGCCAGGTGATCTAAATCAAATAAGAAAATATTTAGCAAACTCATCTATAATTTTCATTTGTTCTTATTAAGTAATAGCTTAAATTAAACCAAGTGGTGACTTCACTCATCTTTCTAATTAAGGGGTCTATTTGCCTCCATCCATGAGTGGGTCACAATTCTGCATATGACTAAAGTGATTACTTACTTATTGATCACCATTCGTCTACTTTTATTGTTTCTCTTCTCTGCACATAGAATTGAGATAGTGAAATTAAGGAATAAATTGGCATAAGATTAAGCAAAGGATTTTTAAAACCTAATTCCACCTTTTGTAATTTAAGAACTTTTAAAAATCTGTCTATGGCTTCAGGACAAGAGAGGTTTATACCAACAGATTACTGTCAGATGTGGTCTTAACTCTTTGTATTCTAGCTATCATGATCATAATTTGATAGAGAATTCTAGGAGACCAAAGGAACCTTAGTAAGATAAAAAAAAATCACATAGCCCATTAAGTAGAACACAGAGGGAAACCCTCAGAAAGTGAATAAAATGATATTTTTCTGCAGGAGAAAAATAATGAACAAAAAATAAATTGAATGACTTGTATCCACTGACAAATTTAGGTAAATTTTAGATATCTGTTCCAATAAGATATATATTTTTAAGACTTGTGATATAGAATACTATTGTGGCCTGGCTTGGTGGATTGCTTGGTTAGAGTGTTGTCCTGATACTCCAAGGTATCCATTATAAGATATATATGTGTTTATATGTATAGGGTGTCCCAAAAAGTTTATACACACTTTGAATAAGTATTAAGTCCAATGGGTTAAACCTGAAAAGAAACATTAATTGAGCTATTAATTGTTAGTGTGTACACATTTTTTGGGATACCTTATATCTATATATATGTAATAGATATCTGATTGGTAGGTTTTAAATCTTTTAATGCCAGCCCAATTCTACTATTGAGCATAGACCCATCAAGATAGAGCCCAACTTTAATCAAGTATAGCGATTCTAAGCTAAAAAATGAGAAAGATCATTACCATTAGGTTTAAAAAATTCCTAGATGAGTTTACTTCAAACCTTCCTTATGACAGACCTGATTAAATCAATGACATTCTATGACAGTGGTTCCCAAAGTGTGGTTCTCAGACCAGTAGTATCAGCATATCTCTTTACCATCATGTTCAAAAACCTAGAACACATGATATGTAATAGTTGCTCAATACATAACGTTAGTGAATGCAGACTACATATATGGCTGTCAAAGCATGTTCCATTATATATAAACTAGAGGCCCAGTTCACTGGGGCAGGGGAGGGTTCCTCCTTCAGCCTGACCTGTGCCCTCTCACAGTCTGAGACCTCTCAGGGGATGGATGTCTGCCTGCTGGCTTAGGCCCAATCCCTGCCTCTCGTAGTCCAGGGTTCTCACAGTCTAGAAACCCCTTACTTCTTAATACCATCACCACTGTGCTCACCAGCCATGATCCCAGGGCCACTCAGCCAGAAGCCTGGCTTGCTGCTCTTTAGTGCTGCCTCGGAGGTGCAGTGCTCCCCCTGTGGGAGTGCTCTGACCACAGGGGGCAGCTCCTGCATTGAACATCTGCCCCCAGTTGGTCAGTGTGTGTCATAGTGACTGGTCATTCTTCCATTTGGTCAATTTGCATATTATGCTTTTATTATACAGGATAACTTTATGAAGAATATGGACTTAGGGCACATACAGAATATTTATAATATCCACTGCCTGACATAATAGTTGCAGGTAATTTTAATAATAGAAGCTTGTTCCAACTTGGAACTTGTTACAAATATAAGTTCCTGGGCTCTCCCTAGACCTGTGAATTAAGAAACTCTGGCTGTGGGTCCCAGCATTCTATTTCAACAACAGTTGAGCCTAAAGTAGAATACTGAGGAGTACATGAGATATCAAACTCTACAAAAAATGTAAGCCATTTGTAGTTTCACTATATTAATTTTATTATTTTAAATATATTTTTATTGATTTCAGAGAAGAAGGGAGAAGGAGATATAGAAACATCAATGATTAGAATCATTGATCAGCTATCTCTTATATGTCCCCTACTGGCATGCCACCCAGGCATGTGCCCTGACTGGGAATTGAACAGTGATCTCCTGATTCATAGTGCAATGCTCAACCCCTGAGCCACACCAACCAGGCTGAATTTTTACTCTAGATGTATATGATCTATTCCTTAAATGCAAAATATAGGCTTCTGACTCAAATTTGCATAAAGGATTAGTGATTATAGGGTACCCTAATTACTCAATCATTGCCTATTGTTTTAAAACTTCACAATTTTTAGCCAGAAGTTGAATTTTAACATGATAAAAACAATATTTTATTATTTTCTTAACACACCCCAACAATAATAATTATTCAGGAATAGCATCATGCTTCCTCTCACAACCTCAGATCTCACACAGATCTCCTTGGCACTCCCCACCATAAAGACCAAATTTCTTCAACCTTTCCAAGTTTCTACATTAAATTCCTACTGCTTTCATCTCTCTTTCAATTGTCTTTGCATGGACAACCTCAGATTAAATGGTTCTTCTTTTCAAAAGAAGTCCCCATTTCCAAAGCAATTAGTCATTCTTTTTTCTATGTTTCCATAGCACTTCTATTACAGGTAATGTTTTATTTTAATTATCTATATCATAAAAGGGAGGTGGTCATGATGCCATTAAGGCAGAATGACCAAACAACCTGTCACCAGGAGGTGCATGGAGCACCTTTCGTGGGCCAGGACTCACAGCTCATAGGGCTCCCATGGGGCTGGTGCAGGCTCATGTGGGGCTGGCAGATCTGGGGTCTCATGGCTTACACAGGGTGGGTCTGGGTCTTGTGCAATTTAGTACACTGGGCCTCTAGTTTTTTATATAATTGTTTTCTCCTTTAGATGATAATCTCCTAGAGAGGAAAAAACATCCTGTATTATGCATATATATATTGTTAAATATTGAAAAATTATTTTAATAACCATATATCTCATTGTAGCAAAATACCAACTATTCTTTCCATAATGGAAATAAAGTCAAAGACTTTCATATGTTTTGCAAGTAAGATAGGTAGGACTCTAAGACAGAATGAATTAGATAACTAATGCATTTGACTATCAGCTACAGAGATTTTTTTTTTTTGCTAACAACAATCATGCTAATTGGTAAATGTTTACATTTGCCAGCTAAATATTCTTACCACTGAGACTATTCCATATTATGAATGTATAGCAATCAACAATTCCAATATTCTCATAAGATATTTCAGAGCACAGTGGCTTAAAAAGCAAAACATGTGTACCTTGCTAAGCTACCTAGAATTATTAAGAACTAAGTAACAGTGAGTTGATCAAGAAAAACATATTTTTAAGAAAGAGTGCAATATAAAGAACAAATTGCTTGTCTTCTATTGAGAACTGTGAGTCCTATCACAATCCAATTTTCCTTTCACTAACTGAATGCTATCCTTTGTTTATTGGGTACTTTGCAAAGATTAGATTCAGGAAGACATTCAAGGAAATGGTTCTCAGTGGATTAAACTATTAGCATAATTATCTCACTTGCAAACAGAGACGCATCATGCTAGAAGTCATTTTAACATCTAATGTAGATGTTAAAGACTCCATATGCCAATAAAGCAATACTTTGCATTACTCATTAAATTATTTTAAATATTTAAAGTATTTCTTTTCTACCCTCCCCTCTGACAGTTTTTCAGTCTGTTCTCCATGAAAAAAAAAGGTGAAGGGATTAAGCAAAAACAAATAGATAAACAAACAAACTCATAGACACAGACAACAGTATAGGCATTACAGGGATTTGAGGGAGGCAGAAGAAAGTAAAGGAAGGATAAATGGTGGTGAAAGAAGACTTGTCTTTGGATGGTAAACACACAATACAATATACAAGTGCTGTATTATAGAATTGTACACCTGAAACCTATATAATTTTATTAACCAATGTCACCCCCAATAAATCCAATAAAAATCCCTCATACACAATAATTTATTCATGATTAGTGGAAATTAAAATATTAATAAATAAAAGTCATAATTTACATGATTATATTAAAAACTAGAGTACTTCACTCACCAAAATTTAGCAGCATGTAGTATTAGCATTTAATGTTTTGAAAATCATTAAGAAAGAATCAATTGAAAAATATAAACAATGGTTGAGTTTTGAGATTACTAACCATTCAAAGGTAGGTTAAAATCTCTATTGGTATTGTAAGCATTAAATACCTTCTATTCTTAAGTATTTAATGTCTTTAAACCCTCCTCTTCACTTCTCATAAAACTTATGTTTTATGACAAGTGTCGCAAGAAAAATATGTCATTAGATAGGTGGAATTGTCACAATAATAACACAGGTTTTAGAGTTCAGTTTGCTGGGTTTCATCTTCATCTCTTCCATTTATCTTGAGCAAGCCACCTAAGCTGTCATTTACCATAGCTCATCTCAAATACTTATCTCATAAGATCCTTGGAGCAACTTACCATACAAAAATAACTCTCAATAGTATAATTAATATGAGGATATACATGAAAAACAGTTCCTAATCTTCACTATTTCTGAAATGGGAATTTCATTAGTTTCCTGTAGCAATATTCATCTCTCTACAGCAATCATACAAAATGATTCAAGTTTTACCAAAGCTTTATATGAGCTGATTATAGTGGTCCAGAGACCTGGTTCACTGTCCTTCATCCTCTCTAGTGATCTAATTCTTCCTGATACCAAACAGACATGAGAAACAGAAAGCCAGAGGCATAGAGTGGTCTATTTATATCTCTGGTGAACTTTCCATGATACAGTAGACTTCTCAATTACTTCTGTTAAATCAGAAACCTTATCCTATATAATAAAAGTCTAATATGCTAAGTGTCTGGTTCTCTGGTCATCTATTTAACCAATCAAAGCATAATGTGCTAATGATATGCTAAGGCTGCTCAACTGCTGCTGTGATGTGCACTGACCACCAGGGAGTAGACAGTTGACTGGTAAATTAGCTTGCTACTGGGGTCAGGACTGAGTGAATTGGGGCAGACCTCCCTGGAGCCTTCCTGCAGTCCCTCCCTGGCAGGCCAACCTCCCGATTGTGTACCAGTGGGGTTCCTCAATCTGGCCTGCTCTCTCTCACAATATGGGACCCCTTAGGGGATGTCAGAGAGCTGGTTTTGGTCGATCCCACAGGCCAGGCCGAGAGACTACACTGGTGCATGGATTTATGCATTGGGCCTCTAATATAATAGCAATATAGCAGCAGGCAAAAGTATGTCTACAGTTGTGAGCATGAGAAACAGAGTTTATTTTTGCATTATTTTTATTTATTAGATATTGTATTATTTATTTGTATTGCTATAAACCTACTTTAGTCCACCCCTATATATAATATATGTTAGTTATGTATAAATTTAGAATGAACAGAGAGGAAAGGGATATGCATATTGTTACACTTTTTCTTTCACTGAAACAGTGTTTTGCCCCTATGTTCCAGTATCTTCCTTTTATACAATGTAGCCATTTAATTAACTTTACACATAACATACTTACAATGTGTGTATATGACTATTTCTCAGTTGGTGTGTGCATATTGAGGACATAGTTTGGCATAAAGTGTATAGCATGACAACATAACAAATTATCTATTTTCCCTGTAGCATCCAAAGAAGGTAGCTAAAATCAAAGTTCAAAAAAGAAATGAGCAGGCATCAAAAGAAAATTGAATAAACATATAATTCCTTCAATTCAGAAAATATATTATACAACATTAAAAATGGTAATATTTTATGTTTTACTATTTGTAAAACTCTTTTAATATGTTTTCTTACAAAGTAGGCATGGGCATATAAGGAAAACAACACTCAAGTAATTTGAATTTATGTTTAACTTTCTTTCCAAGATGAATTCAAGTGTGGATATAATGAATTTCCCAAGGCTCCATTGTACAGAGCTCTGTAAAGAATCCTGACTTACTGAGTCACAATTTTAGTGTTAATTTTCTTTATCTCATGCTCATCATGCTGGCTAGAAGGTAAATTATAATGAATTCTTGGAAAAGGTATATTATATCAGTTAATTGTCTCATTTTTTTTTTATCCTGAGTTAGTTCTGGCTTTCTATGTATGGTCATATATATCATGAGGACATAAATTGTCATATCATGGGCTTCTGTGAAGTTCATAGACAGAACCAAGAATGCATTTCTACTTCATTTAAGTCAAATGAAAAATATATTGCTTTTGGAAGAATCACACACAAAAAAAGTGTAGAGAGAGGATGGAAATAAAGATAATTACTAAATCTGGTATAAGCTCATAACCATTATGTAAGTCATTGGGAAATATTTTAAATCTTTCACTTGATCTGGTAGTAAAGTAAATATTTGTCCCCATAGATTGCTTTATCTCTAACACAAACATCAAGCAAATTTTATTTTTGGTCATAATTTCAAAAGCTTATGTGAATGAGCCTGTGTGAATGAACAAGATACATATTATGTGAATTATATCTGTGGTACAGTTTTGTAGAATTATAAAATAGATAAAAATTATATGAATAGAATATTTACCTTGAATTAATCTTTCCTAGCAATGGCTTTGTGTTTATGTGGAGATAAATAATGCTTGCTTATTTTTAGAGAATAGATGTGATTTATTCACATTCTAGTATAAATTTTTAGAATTCAAGGTTAATAGAAGAGTTATTTTGCAAAAGATATAGGGCCTATTTTAAAATGCTACAGGCAGTGTGAAAAATCAGTTGTATTTACTACACAGGTACATCTGGCTTCAAATGACACAAATGATAGGCTATATTTAATCACATTTCCCCTTAAAGTATCCTTTATGTAGTTTATAACAAGGAACTACTTTGCTGTTTCTCTATACTTTAAAAATACTATGTATATGTGTGTGTATGCTTCATTGATAAACATTTTTACTCATTAGACTTATTTTTATTGCTGTGTCTTTGTCTTTGTCTAGTTACCACACAGACAGATTATATTTTTTCATTGCTTTTTCTGTTTTTTTAGAGTCTTCAACGTATCCTTTTCCACTCAGAACTTTTCTTTTTTTTCCCTTAAACTTAGTGTACATTCAATTATCTGTATTAATGACTAGAATGAACTATTAAATTTATTTAAAGCACCAGTAATTATCATTGAGATTCCAAAGAAAACACATTCCTGCCTTCAATTTGTTCCCATTTTCTTAGTCTGAGTGTCTTGCTCTTTGATGCTGTTTCCTTTAGAGCACCACTTTTCAACTTGTGTGCAGCAAGAATTTTTAAAACATGCAATACCTGACTGTGTAGTCAGGGCACTGCCCTTTGCTCGTTTAGATTGTCAAATAAAAGAATGACAACAACCAACACAACAATAGCCATCTGGTATGAATGAATCAAAATTATATGTATGTATTTTATCCAATCGACAAAAAATATAATGTGTTTTTTGGTGTGCCGCAGAAATTTAGTAATTAGTTTATGAGATTAGAGAAGTTGAAAATTGCTGCTTTAGAGTTTCTTAGTCTGTAGAACTTTCTTCATAATGGATGAATCTGGAAGGATTCATTCTAATACCAGAGTATTGACCACCCACAGCCCACTCAGTGCTACTCCATTTAGCAATTATCCATCTTCTTCCAAATGTGTAGGTTCCAAGAGCTCATAAAACAGAACTTAAATTAATTCTGTGTCTCCTAGAAATCTTCTGAATGCCATGAAGTGATGCAATAAGCATGTGTCAAATGACATATTTTACAGTTATGTCTAGCTCTTGGCATCACCAAATGGCTTAAACTGAACCAATTAGCTTTATCTTAATTCTCATTATCTTCATAAATGTATAAATATAACTTAGTCATGTACCTAACCTGTTGCCAAGACGAAATCAGATAATATGGAAAATACATTTTTTCAAGTTCTCTAAATAAAAAATGAACACACACACACACACACACACACACACACACACATGATTTTTGTCTCAATGTTTTTCCTGTGTTTTTATGAACATTTATTTATATTCCTGGTACCTAGGATATGCCCAAATATGAAACTTTTATATTTGAAAGAATGGTGACTCTCCTGATCTAATTTTAACTGGTTTAGGGAGAACACTTATGAAATAAATTAAATAAGTGGGAGCTGAATTTGAGGGAGGACACTTGTGAAGAGAACAGTCAGTGCAATCAGCCATGTGATTATTCCACAGCTTTTAAAATATGGGCGCTCATGAGGGTTGAGAAAAATTGCTCTAAGGCAATGTCAAAAATGTACTCATAGAGGATAAGATACCAAACAAAGTTTTGTATATTATCACATGAGTTATGGTAAATGACACTTAAAATGTCAATGTATAGAGAGGGATGTATGGAGAATGTATAGAGAATTATATCTGTGTTACAGATTTAGATTTCTGGAATGAGAATTCACTTTGTGTTTGTCTTTGTCATGGTTACATACATTATTAAAATAACTCATTGGTTTAATTCAAAGATTCAGAGTACTTTCAGATATATTTATATTGATTTCCGAGAGGAAGGGAGAGGGAGATAGAGATAGAAACATCAATGATGAGAGAGAATCATTGATCAGCTGCCTCCTGCATGCTCCACTCTGGGGATTAAGCTGGCAACCAGGGCTTATGCCCTGATTGGGAATCGTACTCTGACCTCCTGGTTTATAGGTTGACATAACCACTGAGCCATGTAGCCAGGCAAAGATTCAGAATATTACATTGCATTTATTATTTCAAATACTTTTTAATGCCAATTTTTCTATATATTTGTTTGAAAGCCTATATCTATTGCCTATTTAAACATTCAAAATATAAGAAAATTTTAATGAAGACAGTAGATACAGAAATCAAACCATCTGGTAAATATTCTAAAAATTGTGAATTCCTATCTTAAATATTTCTGAGTTTATTTTTAATTTATTCTTCTTAATTTGTGTTGTTATAACATTCTTTTTTACTATTTGTATCCCACTTAGTTAAAAGAAAAACCTTGAGATTTTAAAAACATGTTCCTAGTTATGTTTATTGTTTAAAGCTCTGTAATATCAATATTTAATCATTAATTCAAAAGTAAATACAAATGGAATTTGATTAGTTCAAATCCAATAGCTTAATTTCTTGCCAATATACTAAAGGGTATATATATTAAAACTCATTGTGTTAGGAGTTTTCACATATAGTTGAAGACTTAGAAGTGGCTAGGCAGTTAGGGATGGAACTATAGGGATATAAACGTAAAAGGGAAATGCAGCTGAATTCTGCAGGCCTGAGCAGGAATCAGTTCATCCCAAACCCTGTCCCATGTAAAATCACAAGAGCAAAGGGCCCTGGTGATGGGCTGGACACAGAGGGCAGGGAAAATGAATGGGAATCCTGAAGTTTAAAATGTATGGATGTTGCTAAGGCTGGATTTTTCAGATCAATCAATGGAAAGTTTGCAGGGCACATATTAACCCCTAGACAAAGAAACTTCTGCAGCAACCCGCTTGGGTTCCCTCCCTGTAGCAGTGAGATTTTCTCTAATAATTCTGCTTTTGCTCATCTCTTTGTCTGTGAACCCTTTCTTTGATTTTGCGAGACAATGAACTTAAACTTGAATGGGGAATTTGTAACATAATAACTCTTAGTCCTCACAATAACATACAAAATAACCACTTAAAGCCTTGCATAGAAGACTGTATTTTATTACCTTTCTATTCCCATTACACAATATGCATGTATACACACATACATGATGGAAAGATGAGGAAACTGACTTAAAGCATTTGGTTTTCCCAAATCCAGAATTACTAGATGTATTTTTAGTTATTTATTTTTAATCTTTATTGTTGAGAGTATTACAGATGTTCCCTCTTTTTTCCCCCCAGTGTCTCCCTCTACCGGGTTCCCGCCCCATCCCAGGTCTTCACTACTCTATTGTCTGTTTTCATAGGTAATGCATAGATTATATATAAGGTCTTTGGTTAATCTCTTCCCATACCCACCTCACTGCTTCCCTCTGAGATTAGACAGTCTGTTCCATGTTTCCACGCCTATGATTCTATTTTATTCATTAGATTTCCTATTCATTTACAGTGGTACCTCGAGATACGAGTTTAATTCGTTCCATAACCTTGAGGCATGGGAAACCATGAGACGCTCATGTCGCGGTAAACTGGTGCGTTGTGTGCAGCCAGCTGATCCGAGCGATTACTCCTGTCTCAAATGTTGCTCGTATTTCAAAGCAAAAATCGCTCTCTCGATGGCTCATATCTCAAAAATCTCGTATGTTAGGGCACTCGTATCTCGAGGTACCACTGTATTTTTATTTTTAGATTCAATTATTGATAGATATGTATTTATTGCCATTTTATTGTTCATATTATTGATCTTCTTTTCTTTTCTTCTGTTTCTTCTTCCTCTTCCTCTTCTAAAAGAATACCCGTCAGCACTTCATGTAATACTAGTTTGGTGGTGCTGAACTCCTTTAGCTATTTCTTGTATGTGAAGCTCTTTATCTAAATGATAGCTCTGCTGGGTAGAGTGATATTGGTTGTAGGTTCTCGCTATTCATCACTTTGAATATTTCTTGCCACTCCCATCTGGCCTGCAAAGTTTCTGTTGAGAGATCAGCTCACAGTTGTATGGCCACTCCTTTGTAGGTAACTAACTGGTTTTCTCTTGCTGCTTTTAAGATTTTCCCTTGGTCTTTTACTCTTGGCATTTTAATTATGATGTGACTTGTTGTGGGATTCTTTTGGTTTCTCTTGTTTGGGACTCTCTGGGCTTCCTAGACTTATAAGTCTATTTCTTTCACCAGGTAGGGGAAGTTTTCTGTCATTATTTCTTCAAATAGGTTTTCAATATCTTGGTCTCTCTTCTTCTTTTTGCTCTTCTGATTGGGTATTTTTTGCTTTCTTATATTCAAAATTGTTGATTTGATTCTCAGAGTCTACTGTTGAGTCCCTGTAAATTATTCTTTATTTCAATTTGTGTATGTTTAACTTTTGACTGGCCATTTTACATGTCTTTGACATTTTCATTAAAATCCTTGAAAGTCTCACTAAGTCCCTTAAAGCTCTCATTAAGTCCCTGTAAACTCTAATTAAGATCTTTGAGTAAACTTATAACCATTGTTTTGGACATTGTATCTAGTAGTTTGCTTGGTTCCCTTTCTTTCATTTGTGACATGTTTCTTTGTATCCCCATTTTGGCTGCTTCCCTGTGTTTGTTTCTATGTATTAGGTGGAGCTGCTATGTCTCCTGGAATTGGTAAAGTGCTCTTGTATAGTAGTTGTTCTGTAGGGCCCAAAGGCTCAGCTTCCCCATCACCTGAGCTGGGCACTTTAGGTATGCCTCTGTGTGGTCTGTGTGCACAGTCTTGTTACAGTTGACCCTTGATTTCTATTGGCATCATTGGGAAGAATTGACCTCCAGGTGAATTGGCTGTGAGGACCAGATGCATCTCAATGGAAGAACTGCCCTATGGAGCAGGACTTGTTTCAGTGGGGCAGTAATGTACACTGAGTTTGTCCCTTGAATGTCATTTGTGCATGTGTAGAGTTGTAATCTGGTATGCTCCACTGGATGCACTGGTTCTAAGGCCTCCAAGAAGGTAAAAAGTCAGCCATTGTCTGGGGCCACATAGCAGGAGCTACAGAGAGATTTTAGATGACTTCTACTTGTATTGGATTAGGAAGTGCCCAGGCAAGGCCCATCTGTGAAGCAAAGCAAGCTGGCGCTAGTGCCATGTCTCCAGACTTAATTGATAGGTTTCTAGCATGCTATTGCCAGCTGCTTCTTATTTAAGAGATTTTAGTGAAGTCTGAAGCCTGAGCCAGGACAGGCCATTCATATGGACAAACAGCTATAAGCAGTTTGGCTGGGGCTACAAATTGGATGGTGTGGGGGTCTCAGAGATTCACCAGAGCAGAGCACAGAGTGTGGGTAATGCTAATGGAAACTCAGATATGGCTGTCAGTCAGCTCTGTGATAGGAGAGGTTCCAACACAGGAATAATGACCCCTGTGAGCACCCTTTCTCTGAAAAAGCCACCCCCAAGTTCCTGCTTTGATGCCAGACGGTCCAGTTCCTCCCCATATGTTTCTGCATTCCCCCAAACCTGCCACCCTGTGCTGGAACTCAGAGTATGTGGAACCATATAATTTTATGCAAAGAATCTTTAAGAGGAACACCTGGGACTCCAGTAGCTTCCACGGTGCCACTCAGCCATAATCCTCACTGGATTTTACAGTCTAAAGTTATGTGGACTTCTCTTCCAAGATCTGGAATTCTGGGCTGGGGGTCTGGTGTGGGCCTGAGAACCCTGCTACTCCAGGGAGGCCTTGGAGCTATCCCTCTCCATTAAAAAAACAGCACACATGGGTGTTGGACTAGCTCATTCTGTGCCTTTCTCTCTCCTACCAGTCTCAATGTGCTTTTTTCTTTTCTTCTTTAGTTATTTTTTTTATTGTTTAAAGTATTACAAATAGTGGCACATATGTCTCCTTTATCCCGCATTGTCCTCCTCCCTACGTCCCCTACACCCCAGCACATGCCCCTACCCCACACCCAGTGTTAGTATCTATTGATTATGCTTATATGCATGGATACAAGTCCTTTGGTTAATCTCTTACTCCCTCACAAACCTCCCCAGCCTTTCCATTGTAATTTTACAGTCTATTCCATGCTTCTTTGTCTCTGTATCTATTTTTGTTCTTCAGTTTATGATGCTGTTTATATTCCACAAATGAATGAGATCATGTGATATTTATCTTTCTCTGACTGGGTTATTTTGCTTACCACAATGTTCTCCATTTCCATCCTTGCTGTTGCAAATGGTAAGAATTTCTTCTTTTTTACAGCAGCATAGTATTCCATTGTGTAGATGTACCACAGTTTTTAAATCCACTCATCTGCTGATGGACACTAAGGCTGACTCCAAATATTACCTATTGTAAATTGTGTTGCTATGACCATAGTGGTGCATATATCCTTTCTGATTGGTGTTTCTGTTTTTTTGGGATATAGTCCTAGAAGTGGGATTACTGGGTCAAATGGAAATTTAATTTTTAGGTTTTTGAGGAAACTGCATACTGTTCTCCACAGTGGCTGCACCAGTCTTCATTCCCACCAGCAGTGCATGTGGATTCCTTTTTCTCTGCATTTTCTGTAGCACTTGTCATTGTTGATTTGTTTATGCTAGCCATTCTGACAGGTGTGAGATAGTACCTTATTGTTGTTTTGATTTACATTTCTCAGATGATTAGCAGGACTTCCACTCAGCCTGATTTCAGGTGGTTTTGCATGATGAGTGTTCTATATTTTAGTTGTAATTTTGATGTGTTTGACGGAGGCAGAGAGTATTGGCATTTACCTATGCCATCATCTGGGTACTCCCAGAATTATTTAATTTGTATCCAAGTCTTTATAACCTTAAAATCAATACACATTTCCTTATGTTTCACTCTTAATGCTAGTTTTCTTAAATTATTTGACACATTCTCTAAGTCAGTGGTTCTCAACCTTTCTAATGCCATGACTCTTGAATACAGTTCCTCATGCAGTGGTAACCCCCAACCATAAAATTATTTTTGTTGCTACTTCATAACTGTAATTTTGCTACTGTTAATGAATCGTAATGTAAATATCTGTATTTTTCCGATGGCTTTAGGCGACCCCTGTGTTTTGGTCGTTCGACCCCCGCCCGGGTCGTGACCCACAGGTTGAGAACCACTGCTCTAAGTGGTAGGGTCAAATAGAGTCAAGTTATATCAGTTTTTCTTGAACTTGGTAAAGACCAAGAAAGAAAAAAAAATTGATAATTTCAGAATAATGAAAATCCCTCATATCTTCTAATCTGTCACATATACTAGCTACTTGATGGTAGATAGATATTAAAATCCTATGATAACTGATATCATTAAAAAATTCACATTATCAAGAACAACCAAAGATACATTTTGTCAAATTAAATAATTTCTCTTTACCATATATTCTGCTGTACTTTCCTTAATTAAAAGTCAACATTATATTCCAAGATTTCCACAACTAAAATAAAATGACACTATGGAAAAACAATATGGACATTTAAACTACACACAGGTTTGTATGTCGTTTTGGATATTCAGCAAGTTATATCTTTAAAAAAAGAAGTAAAAAATATCCTTACCTTAGAAAATTGTACATTTATCCATTTTGTGAAAGTTTTCTTTTGAACATCTTCTCTTTCATCTACAATGGAAAATTTTAAAAAATTAGGAGTTCAGAAGCAATTTTAAATCTAATTTATGTTTAATAATTAAGTAACTTACTTATTACATATTAGTGTTATTGTATATATATTATTAAATTAATTTATATATGAAATTAAACATGAGTGATGTTGGTATTAGATATTAAAACTAAAATGAAATCTGAAAAAGTAATTGATATAGTCAATTCCACATTCTTTCAAATATTATATAAATGTATTATAGAACAATAGTCTCATCTAAATAAATGAAATACTATTTATTCTCTTATAAGGAGTATATATTTTAGTATAATTAAAAGTCTATTACCTGTCATTTCTTCTGAAAAAGTATTCCTGAGCCTTTCCTCTTAACCCTCACACCCAGCCCATGTAAAAATGATTTTTCCCTCCTTTGCAAAACCTGCATAGTCTAATATGGTGCCCTAGTACTGCCTCCTCCCATTATAGGAGAGTTTTCCTGATCATCAGTAGCATGACTTAGTTATTCTAGCATCCCTGAACTTAACACATTGTCTGGACAAATTAATAGCTCAGCAATTATTTGATCAGTAATTATGTGAATGCTTTGAAGAAGGGGGACCTCACAATTCCAAAAATTTTATGTTTTTTTCATCTAAAAGTCAGGAATTTTCAACTTAAAATGCAAATAATACTCTTCATGGGTTACTTATAAATACTCAAGAGGAAAATCCCCAAGGACTTCTTATACCAAGAGATTAGTGGGGAGGGAAATTATTATTTTTAAACATATTTTTATTGATTTTAGAATGGAAGGGAGTGAGAGAGAGAGAGAGAGAGATAGACACATTAATGATGGAAGAGAGTCATTGACTGGCTGCCTCCTGCATGCCCAGGTATGTGATCCTGGTTCATAGGTCAAAGCTCAACCACTGAGCCATGCAGGTCAGGCAGAAAGGAAAATTATTAAGAATGAACTTCATAGAACTCACACTCCTAAAAATTATTTTTCTTAAGCTGGAAATTAGTATTGAGTCAAAGAACAGAAAAAAAAATTGATTTATTAAAATGCTTTTTTGAAGCCAACCCCTATCTTTGAATTACTGTAAATGTAATCATACTAGTCAGTTTTCAATAAATGAATACATCTGAGAAATATTTAAAATTGAGAGATTTCACATTTTATTTACTTAGGTCAAAAGAAACCTAATTGAAATGTCCTGAAAAAATAACCTTATTTGCTCTCATATTATTTTTCAATAGTATATCTCCATTACTTCATCTAAAAATAAATTATATAAAGAACTAGAGGCCCAGTGCAGAAAATTCATGCAAGGGGGGAGGGGTATGTGTCTCTCAGCCCAGCCTGTACCCTGTCTAATCAGAGACCCCTCGAGGGATATCCAACTGCCCATTTAGCCTGATCCCAGTGGGATGGAGCCTAAACAGGCAGTTAGACATCCCTCTCCCAATCCAGGAGTGCTGACTCGCCTGCCTGCCTGCCCAATTGTTACTAACTGCTTCTGACTGCCAGCCTGATTACCACCTAACTACTCCCCTGTGAGCCTGACTGATGCCTAACTGTTTCCTGCTGGCCCAGTTGCCCCTAACTGCTATCCCCTGCTAGCCTGATCACCCACAACTACCTTCCCCTGCCAGCCATTTTGTGTCCACATAGGGGTGGCCATCTTGTGTGTTGGAATGATGGTAAATTTGCATATTACCTCTTTATAATATAGGATTGCTTTCCCATGACAAATGAATCCATGCACTAGGAATATCTGCTTATCTTTAAAACACCTTATTAACCCATAAGTAGATACTCTTAAGTATTCTAAGAGATAACAGTGGAGAAATGAACCTAAACTTTTCATAGATGAGAAAATTATATTTAGCATCACAAAATGCTTTCTTTTTAGGGTATTAGTGTTACTCCCACAAGCTGCTACATATGTGGTAAAATATCAGCATTATCCGTAGAATATAGCACAAGTATGAATAAAGAAATAGATAATATTGAAATAGGAACTTTTGGGGGTGAAAAAGACAGGTTTTAGGAAATTCTAGAAATTAAGGGGACCATGGAGGAAGCACAGGGCTGCAGACAGCAGAAGGTATATTTCCATAGAATAGGGCAGCTGAAATTGGTATATTTCCATAGAATGAGGATGCTGGGAACAGCAAAAGATCTATACAGTAGTACCTTGAGATATGAGTGCCCTAACATACGAGATTTTTGAGATACGAGTGGTCGAGTGAGCGATTTTTGCTTTGAAATAAGAGCAACATTTGAGATAGGAGTAATTGTGCGGATTGGCCTGCTGCACACAACCCACCAGTTTACCAGTGTCTCAGTTTCCCACGCCTCAAGGTTATGGAACAAATTAAACTCCTATCTCCTATCTCCAGGTACCACTGTATTTACAAAATAAAGAGAAGAAAGCCCTTCATCCAGAAAGAGACTAAGAAAGCCCTAGGGGAATAGGAAAACAATAAGGAAGGAGGGGGAGGGAAGTTTTGATCTTTGAGCTCAGGCGTTACTATAGTAACCAGTCTAGGGGAATGGTGACCTATTAGAGGGGGTGTCAAGGCATTAGGATCTGCAGCCTTTAGAAGCTGTAGGGAAAGGAAACTCAGTGGGACCCTTTCCCCCTCTCTATGTGGGAGTCCGTTCTGGGGGACTCTTTCCCCGTCCCCACATGGGAGTTTGTTCTTGTTCTTCAATAAATCTCCAACTTTGCTATACTATCCTTTGTCTGTGGATTCATTCTTTTACTCTGGCGGACAAAGATTCCAGGTTCCAGTCAAGGGGAACACCATGTGTTCCAGTCCAAAAATTCTGTATCAAAATAGTGGAACCTGGGTTCTCCAACTTAATTTGCTCTAAATGAGAGGAGTTAGAAACAGGATTAGGCAGACAGGGCAAGGGATGAAAGGAAGGAGGAAATACGGACATGACCATTGGAGCCAGCTAAAACTGTCACAGGATTCCAGGGCAAGAGAAATAAGGAAACTGACAGGAAAGTTAAAACAAGGCCAAAGGGTGTGGGCAGTTTGCAGCCAGCTTGTAACTAACAAGCCATTATCTTCTCCAGGCAAGGGCACAGAGCATATGGTTAAAAAACCTCCCTAGTGAGAGAATTCAGAAAGGGAGGGGAGCTGAAACCAGTTTGGGCTCAGTGGATAGAGCATTGGCCTGTGGACTGAAGGGTCCTGCATTTGATTCTGGTCAAGGTCATGTACCTTGGTTGTGGGCACATCCCCAGTGGGGGCTGTGCAGGAGGCAGCTGATCGATGTTTCTGACTCTCTATCCCTCTCCCTTCCTCTCTGTAAAAAAATAAAAAAATATATATATTAAAAAAAAAAAAAAGAAAGGGAGAGGAAAAGGGTAAAGGAAAAAAGAGCCATTTTACTCCCTAAGTAGAGAAGCCAGCAGTCTCAAGATAAAGTTGCCAGATGTGTGTGTGTGTGTGTGTGTGTGTGTGTGTGTGTGTGTGTAATTATCTTCAATTCTGCTATTGATCATGAGTTGAGTTCCATTTGCAAAATAAACAAATGTTAATGGCCTTCTTTGCAATTCCACTTATTTTTTCCTACATGTGCATGCATATCCTGTCAGACATGGGAGACAGAGAGTATGTGAGTCATTTGAAAGCATTCATTTAGATGTTTTTAAACCATATTGTGGATGAAAGGGGTCACATGCTGACCTGACAAGCTCAGGGGAGGCCTTACAAACTGAGAGACCTAAAGGAACCACAAAGGATGGTCTGAAATTAAACTTTAAATAAAAGCAATTATGGTGGGCAGTTAAGTCCTAGGCCAGTGTCTTCACAGACAAGGTCAACCTTTTCCTTAACTGAGCCTATCTGTCTTTTTGCATATATGATAACATACCCTTGAAATATCTGGGTAACTTTTAACTTCCCTTTTTTGGAGCCCCTGGGGCACAATCATATGTATGGTGGGCAGCCAAAACCGGTTTGGCTCAGTGGATAGAGCATCAGCCTGCGAACTGAAAGGTCCCAGGTTCGATTCCGGTCAAGGGCGCATCCCCAGTAGGGGGTGTACAGGAGGCAGCTGATGGATGTCTCTCTCTCATCGATGTTTCTGACTTTCTATCCCTCTCCCTTCCACTCTGTGAAAGATCAATAAAATATATTTAAAAAAATGTATGGTGGGCACCAGGACAGATACCACAAATTCCTTCATTATCATGTTAATTGTTTCTGCACACACCTAAATATGTGTCCATCATTTTACTTTTTATCCAATCCCAGAGGTTTACCCTACTTTGCTTTATCCCACCTCCTTAATCTATCACCAATGAATTTCATGTAACCCACCTAAGTCCCTCCTTTGATTGCAATGTATAAATATAGATGTAATCTGCCATTCTCTGGAGCATTATCTCAATTCATTGAGATTCTGCTTCCTGGCATATGTGAACAGTTTGGCTCAAATAAACTCACAAAAATTCTTTACAGGTTTTACTATTTTTTTTTTTTTACATTAACAGTATCCAACCATCTTCACCAAAAGCTGAGTAGGAGCACATTTGAAGAGATTTGTTCCAGATGCCTTTAAGTGAAAGGAACGTAGTAAAGCAATATTTTTATTGTTTTCAATTATATATACAAAAAGCAATGTTTAGATAGGCCTTGAAGACAGAAGAAATACCTTGACATAATGTACAAAATGTTATGTATCTATATGGTAAATAGCACTAAATTAGAATTTTATCATAAAACGTCTTTACTAGATGTCCTCTCTTACCTCCTCAGCTTTTTTTTAAATATATATTTATTTTATTGATTTTTTTACAGAGAGGAAGAGAGGGGGATAGAGAGTTAGAAACATCCATGAGAGAGAGACATGGATCAGCTGCCTCCTGCAGGCCCCCTACTGGAGTTGTGCCTGCAACCCAGGTACATGCCCTTGACCGGAATCGAACCTGGGACCCCTCAGTCCGCAGGCAGACGCTCTATCCACTGAGCCAAACCGGTTTTGGCACCTCCTCAGCTTTGAATACAAGAAAAATATACTTTGAAAAAATAAATTACTTGCTAATGTTTTATTTTGACATAGAAACATTTATGTTCTTTAACATGATAAATATTAATGTAACTTATTTTTATTATAAAATATATAAAATTTAATAGTGCCATATTGTTCCCAAAACTGTTTTACATATCTAATCTCAATCTGTATGTCATTTTATAGATTAGAAGAACACAAGCTCAGAAGGAATAAAGATGATGGAGATGAAACTGCTATAGATTATTTAGATCAAAGTCCATGGCTTTTCACATTGACCAGTTTATAACATAACTGCATAGATAAAACAATATGCCATATGATAATCAGATTCACAAAAGCTGAATACATTAACACATCCTATCTAATAAAAGAGTAATATGCAAATTGACCATCACTCCAACACACAAAATGGCCATTCCCATGTGGTCAAAGATGGCTGCCCTCATGTGGACACAAGATGCCTGCCACAGGATGGCCAGCAGGGGAGGGCAGTTGTGGGTGACTAGGCCAGCAGGGGAGGGCAGTTGGGGGCAATTAGGCCTTCAAGGGAGGGCAGTTAGGGGTGACCAGACCAGCAGAAGAAGGCAGTTTGGGGGGGGGGTAGGCCTGCAGGGAAGTCAGTTGTGGGTGGCCAGGCCAGCAGGAGAGGGCAGTTAGGGGTTACCAGGCCAGCAAGGAATGACAGTTGGGGGCAATCAGGCTGGCAGGGGAGCAGTTAGGCATCAATCAGGCTGGCAGGGGAGTGATTAGGGGGTGATCAGGTTGGCAGGCAGAAGCAGTTAGGGGCAATCAAGTTAGCAATGGGGAGCCAGCAGTCCTGGATTATGAGAGGGCTCTCTGACTGCCAATTTAATGGGAAGTCAGACATCCCTTGAGGGGTCTCAGATTGGAGAGGGTGCAGGCTGGGCTGAGGGACACATACAGACACACACACACACACACACACACACACACACACACACACACCTCTGTATGAATTTTGCGCACCGGGCCTCTAGTATACACAATAACCATAAATTCAGAGCAACCCATGGGGTTCCATGTGTGCTTTAATCTATGTGAATTGCATCCTAGATTTTACAAGGCACAACCCACATGGATTTATCCAGAATAAAAAATTGATGTTAGATGATTCGTTTGTTAATATTTTAAATAATAATGCTCACATACTAATTGGTATTTAGTATTCAATTGTTGTCATATGTTAGCATTATGGAAATATACAACATTCAACAATCACCCAAGTTTTGCTTGTGCATTACAATCCCCATATTTCTTTTAATTTTCAGTTCATTTGTATGCTAAAATTTTTATACTTTTATATATTTGAATCTATTCATTTCCATTGTTATTTCTCATATTATTTAAAGTTGATCATTTAAGCATGATCAGTTATATATCTATAGTTAATCTAAACTTGATATATATAAACATACATATATAAGTTGTTATAGAGTTTATAGTCTATTTCAATCTCTTAATAAAATATGTTATTATAGACACAAAGTCTGTAGTAAGACATTAATGTGAAGTTAGCAACAAAGAGAATGAGAAAATAATAAACTAAAATCTCTTTTACTAGGAAATGATTATCGATATACTCCTGTTTAGTGATTTCAAATGGGACATATTGTACTTCATTTCCTCTAGGGCTTGTTTATAACTGATTTTCTTGTTTAAAATCAGTTTATGACTGAGTTCTTTTACTAATAAAAATATGCCTGAGTATATTAATGGAAGAGGCAAAAAAGAAGTGGGGTGTGAGGGGTAAAGCAAGGGTAAGGACACATGTAATACCTTAATCAATAAAGAAACCCCCCCTCCCCCACAAAATCTACATCTAACTTAAAAAAAAGGAAAGTCTATTTTAGAAAAATTTACTTAACAATTGTGCCCTGGAGATACCAAGTAGTGAAGAACTACTACTTCATAAACTGCAAAAAGTGAACAATATTTTATTTTATTTTATTGTCTCTACAGGTAAACCCCATATAACATTAGTCTTTCACCATGACATTAGAATTGTATTTTATCTTAGAATTAATTAACCCTTTCTAATAAAACTATTATTATTCAATAAATCTGGCCCTTCACATTTTCTAAGATTAGTGTAAACACCTTTGGCCCTATTATTAACTTTTATATTTCTGAGACCCTCTGTTCCCTATAAATGAGGTATAATTGGGGTATTTAGAATTCACCACATTAAGTTACTGTACAAAAATGATATTGGGCTAATAGAGAACATTAAATCAGGGAGACTGGCTTCTAGTTTCAGTGCAGAACTTGGAATTGTGGCCTTAAAATCACCAGACTTCAGTCTCTTTATCTGTGAAATGAGGGTATTAATTGTGTTTTAACTCCTGGAACGTTGTTAATATATAGTGAAATCATTTATTTATGCAATAATTTATAGAATAATTATTTATGTAATGCTTAGTGTGTGCTGGGTCTATAGAAGTTACTGAGAAGATAAATAAGACAGTCTTTTTAAAAAAATATATTTTATTGATTTTCCACAGAGAGGAAGGGAGAGGGACAGAGAGCTGGAAACATGAATGAGAGAGAGACATCAATCAGCTGCCTCCTGCATGCCCCCCACTGGGGATGTGCCCACAACCAAGATATACGCCCCTCACTGGAATCAAATCCGAGACTCTTCAGTCTGCAGGCCAACACTATCCACTGAGACAAATTGGTTTCAGCAAGACTCAGTCTTTATTAAAGATCACACTTAGTGAAAAACAGATATATTATAGATAGGTATGAAATATTTTACATAAGCAAGGATACATATATTTGAGGGGTATTTTACAGGATCACAGAGAAAGAGATATGTAGGCACATGGATGTTAGGGAAGACATTTTTTTTTAAACACACATGTATTTTCCAGCATATAAGATGACTTTTTAACCCAGGAAAATCTTCTCAAAAGTCAGAGGTTGTCTTATATGCTGGGTATCATCTTATAGGTCAGGTATATCCCAAACTCTATATTTTAACTGGAAAAGTTGGGGGTCATCTTATATGCCCAGTCGTTTTATATGCCAGAAAATACGGTATTTTTATTGATTTCAGAGAGAAAGAGAGAGGGAGAGAGAGATAGAAACATCAAGGACGAGAGAGAATCATTGATTGGCTGCCTTCTGCACATCCCCTATTGGGGATCAAGCCTGCAACCCAGGCATGCGCCTTTGGCCGGAATCAAACCAAAGGCCCTTCAGTCCCCACGTTGATGCTCTATCCACTGAGCCAAATCAGCAAGAGCAGGAAGATATTTTCTTTTTTCTTTTAATATATTTTATTGATTTTTTACAGAGAGGAAGGGAGAGGGATAGAGAGTTAGAAACATCAATGAGAGAGAGAAATCAATCAGCTGCCTCCTGCACGCCCCCTACTGGAGATGTGCCCGAAACCAAGATACATGCCCTTGACCGGAATCGAACCTGGGACCTTTCAGTCCACAGGCCAACGCTCTATCCACTGAGCCAAACCGGTTTTGGCAGGAAGACATTTTATTGAAGGCCATAGCTAGGCTGAGTCTGAAGGATGAACACAATTAAGAAGGAAAGAAAATGGTTGAAAGGGAAAGATAAAACTTTCTGGGGGCATAGCAAGGGGAAAGGCAGAGAAATAAGAAACAAATTCAATTTTGTTGCACTCTAAAACTTGAAAAAGGGAGTAGCATTAACAGAAATTACAAAGGAAATTGGGCGTGAGATCATGGAGAGGTTGTATGCTATGACCCCTTACATGCTATCAGCTAAGATGACTTAGTGAATATATTTAAAAACTGAAAGCAAACAAACCCCCAAACCTTGCTATATGAACATTAAGAATTATCTGTAACACAAGGCAGTTAATCATAATCTGTGCCAGAAAACCCTTTTTATTAAATTTATTGATTTGAGAGAGAGAGAGAGAGAGAGAGAGAGAGAGAGAGAGATTAATTTGTTGTTCCACTTATTTATGCATTTATTGGTTGATTATTATGTGCCCTGACCAGGACTGAAACTGCAATCTTGGCATATTGGGACAAAGCTCTAACCAACTGAGCTACCTCTCCAGGGCCCAGAATAATATTTTTTAAAATACTATTTCCTGCCCCACTAGTGTGGCTCAGTGGTTGAGTGTTGATTCATGCACCAAGAGGTCCCAATTCAATTCTCAATCAAAGCGAATGCGTGGGTTGTAGGCTTGATCCTCAGCAGGAGGTAGCCAATTGATATTGTTGTTTTTCTCTCATGGATGTTTCTCTCTCTCTCTCTCTCTTTCCTCCTCTCTCTCTAAAGTCAATACAAACATGTTAAAATAAAATAATAATTCATTGGGTTAATATATTAATTGAAGATGTTCATCATTTAAGTGACCCAGAAAATATAAGTTTAGGAATAGAAGTATATATTAAAGTTGATAACAGTTTAGAAATACACATAAAGAAACACAAAATATATGAGTTTATTTCACTTAAAGAGAGGACTATAAGAGTCAGTTTATTTTTGGCTACCACCAAAAACGAGAAGAAAGGAAATAAGCATTATGGAAGATTAATGGTAAACATTAGGTAAGATGATGTGATACTCCGGAACATTACAAAGAAAGGCCTAAAACTCGGGGCTTATATAGAAAATGGGTTTTACCATGTTATTAATGCTACAAAGTCACAATGCAAAGTAGAAGAGAGTAGAAAAGGAAATGGCATGAAAATTGCTTTCCATTAAATCTGAGTAATAGCTTTTGATCATAGGATTATAGAATGCTAGGTGATATTTGTGGTCATTTTATAATGAGGAGGTCTAAAATAATTAAATTGCTGGACAAAGAAAGGAAAAACACTCAGTGGCAAAGGGGTTTCCTTATTTCCCACTCACTCTGTAATCAATATAATGCAGTTTTTACTGCTCATCATCCTACAAAATTTTTCTTAATAACATCACCTGTATCCTTTCTCATTTCAAAGACAGTGTCTGTCTGGATTATAACTGCATTCCCAGCTCTTAGCATAGAATACATAGCAGTACTCAGTACAGGTGCTTTCTGTTTGTTGTTAACCTACACCTAAGGATATTTTACCATTAATTTTTAGAGAAAGTGGAAAGGAGAGAGAAAGAGAAAGAGGAGAGAGAGAGAAACATCAATGTCAGAGAGACTCGTCTGTTGGTTGCCTCCTACATGTGCCCTGTCCAGTAAGCTGATCCTCTAACCACTGACAGGGCTCACTCAATTCAGTGTGTTTTAAGTTAATGAAGACCAAAATTACTTTTCAGACCTCTTATTTTTCTGGGCAGGTATCCATTCTATCAAACGGTGGCAGACAGAATAGGGTTTCTCCAAATATGTTCAGGTCTTAATCCCCAGAATCTGTGAGTAAATTTTGTTAAAACTGATTTTTTAAAGGAAACTAACTTGAAATTTAGTTAAATGTAAATTGTTTTACAACTCTTTGTTATGGCAAAGAGAATTAAGATTTCAGATGGAATTCGATTTGTTAATTAGCTAATTTTTGATACAGGGATTATCCTGAATTATACCAGGGGGCCTAGTGTAATCAATAGGGTCCTTCAAAGGGGAAGAGGCAGCATAAGAGGGAGAACCAGAAATGTAGCAGCATGAGAAGGAATTGGCTTAATGTTATTGGTTTTGAAGATGAAAGAAGAGGGCCACGGGCCAAAGAATGTAGGCAGCCTCTACAAAATGGAAAAGAAAAAGAAATGGATTCTTTCTTGAAACATTTAGAAGGCATACAGCTGTTGGAACCTAAATTTAGCCAATGGAGTCAATTTTAGACTCCTGACCTGAAGAATTGTTAGATGATACCATATACTTGTATAATTTTAAGTTGCTAAAGTTGTGGTAATTTTTATATAATCAATAGAAACTAATACATAGCACTATTAGTTTAACACTATTAAGTCAAGAGACAAATCTATAAAGATAGTTACTACATGGTAGAAATACAACTATGTAAAATATAAAGTTTCTACCCTTTTGTCCTTGTAGCATAGTGAGAGAAACTTACACACAAAAAAGTAGGTAGTTTATCTACAGATAAGTTTCCTGATAAAGAAAATACGTGGTTTTGTCATAAGCATATAGGAAGAAAACTAACTTGCTTCCCTTGATGAAGTGACATCTTAACAAAGTTCTGAAAGTTAACTAAGAGTATAGAGGCAGACAAGGTAGAAAAGAACTCCAGACAATAAAAAGAGCAGGATGTGAGAGAAAGATCATGGTCCTTTGAAGGTACTAGAGAAAGAAGAGGACAAAAGCAGCAGAGATGACTCTAGAAAAATGAGAAATAATCATTAGCCAAAGTATGAAGAGCCTTAAACTTTAGCCAGAAGGCCGTTAGAGATCAAAGCAGAATTTTAAGTAGGGGAATAGCATTATAGTTTTCTATTTTAGAAATGAATTTCACAGTGTAGAGAATATATTGAGAGAGTAAAGATGGGAAACAAGAGGACCAATTAGCTGGTTATTACTCCAATGCATGTGAGAAGTGATGATGGCTGGTATTGATGACTTGTATAGGACTGGATAGAGGTATATACAGGCAAGATATATTCAATAGTTATTACTAATTATAACTAGTTATTAATTGGAAGTGGAGGTGGGGATTTGGAAAGGTACAGCCAATGATATTATAATACTCAAACTGGAGTCTAGAAATCTCAGGAAGAATTCCTGGGTCTATATACACTGAGTGGCCAGATTATTATGACTTCTGAATGCATAATAATCTGGCCACTCAATATATATATTAGAGGCCTGGTACATGAACTTGTGCATGGGTGGGGTCCAGCCAGCCTGGCCAGGGGTAGGGGACATGGGTGGTTGGCCAGCCTGCCTGCTGGTCAAATTCCTGGTCGAAGGGACAATTTACATATTAGCCTTTTATAATATAGATATACACTGAGTGGCCAGATTATTATGCGTTCAGAGATCATAATAATCTGGTCACTCAGTGTATGTAATGATGGTATGGGAAGAATTGGGAAATATTCAGTTTTGAGTGTTTTGAGACAAGGAGAAGGATATGCGTAGTAGGTAATTGCACATAGGAACCTGAAGCACAATCTGAGTTGAAAATAAAGGTTTTGTGCAAGCCAACTGGCACATAGTAACTGAAGCCTGCATAGTGAATGATATTACCAAAAAGTGCTCACAAGCTTTCTGATCTGAAATATCACTGCCTCCTGGTTATCCTTCAGACACAAAACCTGTTCCTAATCTGTTTCACTGACTTATTTGCCATTTGCCCTGGAAATATTGGCATTCTGTCAGGGTCCTATATATTCTTCTCTGCTTGCCTTGGCCTACAATGTTTATTCTTTCTAAGCAAAGTGACTCCCTCCTCAACTCTAACCATCACTATATATTGATACTAATGATTCTTGAATCTATATTTTTCATCTTGATCAATGTCAAGAGTTTCACAGTAACATATATGACCCTAGATAATACCTCTACCTAGAAGTCCTGCAGGTACCTTAACAATATCATTCATTTCCCAAATAAATTCACATATTCTACTCCTCCTGTCAATTAATGACATCATCATTTATCTGGGAACTAAATAAGTGACTCAGGAGTCATTAGTCAAGTTTGAGAAATGCTTGTCCTGAGGTTAAAGCCAGATTATTTAGAATGGCATACAAGGGCCTTTCCAATTTGACTCCAAATAATTTTGTAAACATAATATCCATCATGACTGCTGACACTCACACCTACCTGTTATCCCTCTACACACATACCTACCAGGTCTATCCTAGACACACAAGCCAGACATCTTCATAAATAAACCATGCATTTTCTTTAGTCCTTTATTCATACAGTCCCAGAGCTGTGACTTATCTCTTACTTTCAAGACCAGGTTAAACTCTAGGATTTGTGCAATCACCCTTCTGTACTTGACAGGACTCAGCAATGAATTATTTGAATATATACATACATGTTAGCATTTTTCAAACAGTACCATTATTATATGGGGGGTGTACAGACACACCAAAACATTACCTTTTTTTTATAATATAGTTGACATACCACCAATCACCCCCAATATGTAACCACACTTAGATGGGAAAATGTGTAACTTATGGCACCCAATATGGTGTATTCAAGCAGAAAGTGGTCCTTAATAAGAGTTGGTTCAGTAAATCAAATGATTAATCAATACCACAATTAAATCTGAGACATAATGAGTCCCAGGCCAATGTTTTTTCTCTGTACTTTACCATACTGCTCAAACTGCTCTGTTAATTATAAACCTTTTGTCTTAATCACCAATTCATTTCTGAAAAAATCCATAGAGCACCTATCAGATATTAAATCACTTTTCAATATTTTCTCCCATAATTTGGCCTTGAGACTGAAATATTTATTTTCATCACTATATGAAATGAAAAAAAAAATAGAGACAGAATATTTTTTTCAAAAAATCTGCCTTGATTTTTCTAGGTAAATCACATTCTGAAATATGATGAAATTGACATTTATATAATCTTTCCTGGATATCATGGCTCCCAACACAATGTAAAATTATGGGATGACCTGTCTGACTCTTTACCTCCCCTGTAAATGTTGCTTTTTTTTCTCATGTAGGTCAATTGCTTTTTACTGTAGGGAGTTGATGGACCCAGAAAATAATTTGAACAGCTGTGTCAGCTCATAATGGATAAAAGTTTTATCCCATCTCCTGAAACTTAATCATTGAATTTATGCTATATTAGCAAATCAGAGTTGTGGCCAGAACCTTATGTAATTACATAATTGCATATTCATAAAACCATACATTTTGAAAATACAATGCAAGAGTTGTAGAACTATATTTACGTAGAGTTATACAAGTTACCATGAAATAGAACATAATAACAATGTGGTAGAATTAAATGGAAGAGAAATCAGAACTCTGAGAGTGCATGAAATGGTACTCAGTGGTGAGTTGGAAAAGAGTACCATGCGGTAGATGGTACAAATGGTTCAGTCTTGTTCCCTTCAAATTCTATCCAGACACTGAAAATATGTATCAGATACAGTATGGGTCAGTGGTTAAACACATTCACTTCAGTATGAAACTGCTTGGGTTCAAACCCCAGCTCCACTTCTCACTAGCTCTATGACTTTAGACAAGTTGCTTAACCTCTCCGTGTCTCATTATGTCCATCTGTTATCATGGGACTTAAAAGAGTGCTATGGAATTGTGAATACAAAAAGTGACGGGCTTATGATATATACAGGGTATCCCAAAAAAGCATACACATTTTAATAGCTGCTAGCTCAATTGATGTTTCTTTCTTTTCAGGTTTAACCCACTGGAATTAATAATTATTCAAAGTGTGTATACATATTTTGGGGACACAGTGTATTAATATTGAAAAACTTAAGGAAAAAATAGAGAAAACTTATCAACATTTATTCCTGGACATACTACTACTTCCTCTGAGCTATCTGTATCAGTTGAATTTTATTGTAAAATAGACACAATTTCTAGATGGCAGTCATATTAAGAATTAGTAAGATTTTTTAATATTTAAAACTGTGCAGCAATTAGACTTTTCTTGACTTGAAAGATAAAGGAAAAATATAAAATTGTATTAGAATAAATTATACCTCCTCACGCCAAGAAGAATAATACATATTTCGGTGGTGCATTATAATTGACAAAGTAATTTCAAATAGATCATCTTGTTTAAACATGAATATGTGGGTGGAGACTTGTTATGGGTAAAAGTAAGTTTCTATTAATTAGCATACAGATGAAATATACTTTAGTAGTGTCATAAAAAGATCACTTATTTTAGTTAAAATAATAGTCATGAACTAATTATGGCAGAATAAATCAAAATATGATCAAGGCCTCTGATGTAATTTGGAGGTGAGATTAAATACTTGGATATTGTGACAGAACTGCTAACTATATATCTGTTTCCATACCTTGGCCTAATCAATTTTATTTTTGAAATATTCAATGTCTTTACTAAAAAATAAAAAATGCATTATTCTATGGTATATATATATATATATATATATATATATATATATGTATTTTAATGGATTGTAAAACAATTCTTTTTAAATAAAAAGAAAAGCAATCAGCCAAAAGTGCACAACAGCCATTTCCAAATGTTTGTGTCAATGAGATGCTTTATAAACAGACAACAGCTGAAACAGATACCTTTCCTGGATGTATTCTAACAGGATATTTAAATCATGAGATATATTTGTTGAACTTGTAGTATGGAGTAAAGGTTGAAAAAAACATGGTACAGTAGATATAGCTAATGCCTCATGCTTTATTTCCTTGGCTAAACCTGACTTTACCTGTTAACTGTGAACAGATTCTGTGCTTGCTGATTTCCCATCTCAAGTACCCACATCTCTCTGCTTCTTTGCATTAGGACTTTTTTCCAATTCTAGAAGAATTTTTTAAAGCCCATCTGTAAGGGCAGCCTAGAAGTGACAGATTTAATTCCCCCAAGGTACAATACTCAGTAAATGAGACACAGAAAAAGCCCAGTGGAACAATTGTTGGACATGCTCCCGAAGGCTCCCCAAGAGTTACACTAGATATTTATCTCAGAATAGCCCACAGTAGCACCTCTATTGTTTGTTCTCCTTTTCCTACTCAATTCCCCTATCCCTCCCTCATGCCACTGGGGATCGATTCCCAAATAAACTACTTATAACAGTACTTATTTGAGTAGCTGTTTTAGTAAATCAAACTAACCTACGTAGGTACTGGGCCCAAATTACTTGAATTGATCTTGTATTAGTTAGATTTAGGTGTCTCTTAAGTAACACCAAACATCAGTTTTCTAATCTGTAAAATGGAAATAATCATAGTAACAAACTCCTGGTTTTTGTTTTGGTGAGGCATCCTTCAGAGCATTAGGTGTAGTCTTAAACAAGGACTTAGTACAAAATAACACGAGTCAATATGGATAATTATTATTCCTAACTTATATACTTAATTGCATTAAAATTTCTGGGCAGGTTGGTAAATTGCATTATGTCCTCATAATTTATTCACCCATTGCCCTGTTTACCCTGGATCACCCTAAGTGGATTTTACTTCCTATCTCATTGATGTGCACTTCATCATGTGACTTGCCTTGACAAGTGAAATATGAACAGACATGACATATTTGAGTCAGTTCTGAGCTAGGGACTTAATGATTATAGTATGTTTTCACTCCACTAGGCTTTTCCTTCCTTTACCAGTGGGGAAGATCATGCCTTAAGTAGACTGTGTTCCCTAATAAAGAGATAAATACGTGGAGCTGACCTGAACTCAACACAATAATTAAAGCAGGCACAAAATAAGAAATAAATGTTTGTTCTTGTAAGTCACAGAGATTTAGATTTTTTTTACAGATAATTAGCCTAGAATAAAGCTAATATACCAGGTAAGTAGTAAATGTGTCCTATAGAATAAAATACAATAGTTGGCTATATATAGCATCTTCATTTAAAATAGATTTGTATCGGTTTGAATTTAAATTTAATATAAGTTGATGTATAGCTTTCAAATGAGGTATTAAAACACTCTGAAAGTCTTTTCTTTAGAAAATATTATCTTTTCTGTATTGAATTTCTCTTATCATGCCATTCACAATGTAAATACTAAAGCAAGCATGTTTTTGCCCAGCCGATGTGGCTCAGTGGTTGTCAACCTATTAACCAGGAAGTCACCTTTTGATTCTTGGTAAGGGTGCATGCCTGGGTTGCAGGCTTGGTCTCCAGCAGGGGCCATGCAGGAGACAGCCCGATGAATGATTCTGTCTCATCATTGATGTTTCTATCTCTCTCTCCCTCTCCCTTCCTCTCTGAAATCAATAAAAATATATTTTAAAGTAAGCATCTTTTGCTTAAAAATGGCCAAAATATTAGCTTGGACTGAAATCAATCTAGAAAGTGCTTTAAGGGGAGAGTATGTTCCAAGGAAATTTGGTGAATTATTATAACAGCAATAGTCAGAATTACTCATTTAAACATTGTGCTAAATATAGAAAGCAATTAAAACAGAAATAAAGTTTAAGAGTAATCATTCATTCCCTCTTCACCAAATAAGGAAGTCTTAAACCACTGTTTGTGTAAGATCAAGCCAAAAAGTATAAATAGAATAAATGCCAAACATTTCCCAGCATAAACAGGGGAAATTTTACAGTCAGTGAAAAAAAGCACTAGAATCTGTCTTTTAGGACAGATTTCAGAAAATTATTACTGATAATTCAAAAGAAGTCCTGGAAGCTAATCAAAGGAGTTGACAGTTTGGAGAGTTAATCATGTGCCAATGCTAATAGACAATCCAAGTGGTAGAGCAGAGAGTACAGAGTCCCACAATCAATTTTTATTCAGCTGGAGGTTGCTAATACTGATAATAAGTGGTTACTGAGAGCTTCTTCCAAGATTCCCAATGAATGATTTTCTTTTTTTTTTCAAGTTTATTATGCCATTGGATTAAAAAATGTATTTATTTCATTTCTAAGATCTGTGACAGGAATATACTAAGAATACTTCCCCTCAGTGCACAATGGTAATGAATAATTTCCATTTATATTGTGATTAATAATTTAAATTGATGTGAATTTAGGTTAGCATGAAAATTAAGTAATTAAAAAAAGTTCCCAAATTAATGTCTTTGTTTGCACTTAAGTACAATTGTGTTGAACTTGTAGAGGAAAATATAACTTAGAATTATAAAAGATTTAGAAATGACAGTGAAAAGCTGGACTATTACAAAGGACAAAATGTTTAACAAATAATAGATGACTGTGAGGTTTTAAAGGGATTTGTTGAGTCAAAAAATAACTTTTCTGCCCTAACTGGTTTGGCTCAGTGGATAGAGTGTTGGCCTATGGACTCAAGGGTCTCAAGTTCGATTCTGGTCAAGGGCAATAGCCGGCACATACCCAGTAGGGAGTGTGCAGGAGGCAGCTGATCATTGTTTCTCACTCTCTATCCCTCTCTCTTCCTCCCTGTAAAAAAAAAAAATCAATGAAATATATTCAAAAAAGAACTTTTCTTAACTATAGTTTCTAGTTATTATGAAATAAATGAAATTAGCAAATGGATTTCCCCTAGGAATACTGTATGAACTTAGAACAGTTGTTTATGTCTGTGTGTGTGATTTCCCATTCTCAGATTTGCATGAATGGTAGCACACTGCAAACATTATTTTCTGATTATAAAAAATTAAATGGCCAAAACCGGTTTGGCTTAGTGGATAGAGCGTCAGCCTACAGACTGAAAGGTCCCAGGTTCGATTCAGGTCAAGGGCATGTACCTTGGTTGTGAGCACATCCCCAGTGGGGGGTGTGTAGAAAGTGGCTGATAAATGTTTCTCTCTCATCGATGTTTCTAACTCTCTATCTCCCTCCCTTTCCTTCTGTAAAAAAATCAATAAAATGTATTTTAAAAAATTAAATGATTATATAATTGGACCTTCAAATTTTTCAAAGTTTGTAAATGGAAGACATTAGAATCCCCCAATTTTATAATTACTTTTATTGTGCTGTTTCTACTAAACATAAAGGATTGGCTTTTCTGAATTACAGTAATCTAGTGATTTTAGCTGTGAACCAGATATCTCTGTGAATGGTAGCTCTGCTATTTATGAGTGTGCTTCAGTTCCTTCCTTAAATAAAACAATAGTGCTGATTCAGCATTGTTGCAAGCTTTGAGTGAATGTTCCCACTTGAACCCTGGCTCTACTACTAATTAGCTCTATGGTCTTCAGTTAATAATTTTATTATGTGGAACCCAATTTCCTCAACTTGCAAACAAACAAATGTTTGGAATAATCTCTATGTGTTTCTCCAGACCTAAAATTATATGATCTGATTCTTTAAGTTGGTGTTTTTTTGTTCTTTTTTTGTTTTTGTTTTTGTTTTTTTTCAGGAGGCACATAGCTCTGGAGCCGTATGACCTGGATTCAAAATACAGCCCTGGTAATTTCTAGCTGGGTTTCCTTGAGTTATTTACATAGCTTCTCCCTTTAGTTTCCTCATCTGTAAAACAGTTATAAAAATAATAGACATCTCATAGCATTGTTGTGGATTAGATGAGTCATTGGCTTTAAAGAGCATAAAAATGATCTGTCCCTGTAAAAGTAAACCTTGTTATTCTTATTCTGAGATCCAAGGACTTTAAATATGACTATATTTTATTTTTATTTTTTTCCATTTTAATATTTTAAATTAAATCTTTATTATTCAGATTATTACATTTGTCTCTCTTTTTTCCCCCTCCATAACTCCCTTCCACCCTGCTCCCACCCCTCCCTCTACCCTTACCTTTCCCCCCAATTGATGAGTCCATAGGTGTATGATTTTTGTCCAGTCACTCCCTATACCCCCTTCCCCCTTTCCCCCTGAGAATTATCAGTCCACTCCCTTTCTGTGCTCCTGATTCTAGTATATTCACCAGTTTATTCTGTTGATCTAATTTTTAGATTCACTTGTTGATAGATATGTATTTGTTGTTCATAATTTTTTATCTTTTACCTTTTTCTTCTTCCTCTTTTAAAAGAGTACCTTTCAGCATTTCATATAATACTGGTTTGGAATTGATGAACTCCTTTAGCTTTTTCTTATCTGTGAAGCTCTTTATCTGCCCTTCAATTCTGAATGTTAGCTTTGCTGGATAGAGTATTCTTGGTTGTAGGTTCTTGCTATTCATCACGTTGAATATTTTTTCCCACTCCCCTCTGGCCTGCATTGTTTCTGTTGAGAAATCAGCTGACAGTCGTATGGGTGCTCCCTTGTAGGTAATTGTTTTTCTCTTGCTGCTTTTAATATTCTTTGTCTTTTGCTCTTGGTATTTTAATGATGATGTGTCTTGGTGTAGTCCTCTTTGGATTCTTTTTATATGGGATTCGGTGTGCTTCCTGGATTTGTAAGTCTATTTCTTTTACCAGATGTGGGAAGTTTTCAGTCATTATTTCTTGAAATAGGTTTTCAGTATCTTGCTCTCTCTCTTCTGGCACCCCCACAATTCTGATGTTGGTATGCTTGAAGCTGTCCCAGAGGCTCCTTACATTATCTTCACATTTTTGGATTCTTTTCTCTTCTTGCTTTTCCAGTTGAGTGTTTTCTGCTTCTGTATATTTCAAATTTTTGACTTGATTCTTGCCTTCCGCTAGTCTGCTGTTAGGAATCTGTATAATTTTTTTTTAGTCAGTGTATGTTTAATTTCTATTTGGTCTTTTATCATCTCTGGTTGGATCTTTTGCATCTCTAGTTGGTCCTTTTGCATCTCCTCTAGGGACTTGCTAAATTTATCCAACTTTTCTAGCATATTCTTGAAAAACCTTATAAGAGTGGTTTTGAACTCTATATCCAGTCATTTTTTCCCTCCATTTCTTTTGTTTGTGATCCCTTCCCTTGTCTCGGCATTTTCACTATGCTGGGAGAACTTCCGTGTTGGATTCAGCCTTATGATACCAGACTTGAAAAACCGCAAAAGCCTCTCTTGAGTTTGGGATGGGTGGAGTCTCAGGGCTTAAGGGACTGCCTTGCTTTCCAGTCGGGCCTGCCCTCCACAGCCCCTGAGTCTCACGTGACTGGGTAGTTGCTGGAGCAGTCCCTGTGTGCGCACACACGCTCTCTCTCACAGTGCCTCTAGACTGCTGCCTTTCCGGCTCCCCTGTGCTACGGGACCACACGAGTCTGTGTTCCCAGGGTTTCACCCAAAACTGGGGTTTAGTGAAGTTAGAAGTGGTACAGTTGGGAGGGTCTCTCTCCCACCCACTCGTGAAAGCCAGCGGCACAATCAGCAGTCTGTCCTCTGCGGCGCAGTGCCGTGTGCACCACGAGACTTCTGCTCTTTTGCGACTCTCCTAAATTTCCGTGCACTTCTCCCCCTTCACAGTCCAAACTCCCCCCGAATGAATTTCGGCTGGATCTGGGGTTTAGTGTCATAGGATAAGGAGTTCAATGCCTTTGAGAGTCTCTGTCTTCTTCCCACCAGAGAAGGCCAGCCAGGTTCGCTGTCACTCGTTCTCTCCACGCACGCGCGGCTCTGTACCTCAGCTTTTTGCAGCCCCTCTGGGTCTCTGTGAGCCCCTCCCTTTCCCTCTAGTTGTAGAATTTCCACTCCGCCAGCTTTGCTGTGGTTCTGGATGATGTCCGTTCTGTCTTTTAATTTTAGTTTTGAAATTGTTGTGCGAGGCAGCAGTGTAGGTGTTTACCTATGCTGCCATCTTGGATTCTCCCTAAATATGACTATAGAATGAATATTTTAAATTGTGAACAAAATTTTATGAGTATATACAAATGATTGTCTGCAGTCTTCAGTATATTCCCAAAGGGATTCATGGTTTGAAAGATGTTGGATAAAACATAAAGACAGTCCTCTGATTCTTCTTCCCATTAATAGTTCATGTTTTGTTTTATTTTTTCAAGAACACAGACATGAATAGCAATAGACCAACTTGTATTATTTTTTCTCAACTGTGGCTTTTTCAATGCTTATTTAAGGAACATTCTGCTTTTTTTCTTCTCCCTAATGTATCATTCTTTTTGTGGATCTACATAGAGTAACTGGGTTGAAATGAAGTGTAGATATACAGGCTTCTGCTATACTCCTTAACAGCCTAAGAAATAGCAGGATTTCTTCATATTTCCTAATATAATCATTCCTTAATCATCTAGGTTTAGGAAATATATATATATATATATATATATATATATATATATATATATATATTTAAGGTGTTTTTTTAATGCCTAAGTATACAGAAATGCAGTTTTCTTACAACTCATTTTGTCGCAAAATCCTTTCTGAGAGAACAGCTTCTTTTCTAATATTTCATGATGCTAAGTATTGACATAATGTTGTACAGTAATTGAGACAGCAAGATTTGTGTTAACTGTTTCAGACATTTATGCCTTAATTTGTCATATATGTTTATTGCACACATTTCTTTAGTTTAAACAGCCCATGCCAATGAAGGAATCATTTAACTGATCATTCTCACAGCAAATAATAAGGTACCATGACTTACAAGGAACAAATCACTCTTCACTGCATATATAGATACATTGAAGTCACAGCTTGGAAAATAGTACTTTCAGAGTACAGTATGAAACTGAGAATAAATTTTCAGCAGAGATCAATAGAAAAAAATTAAGAATGACTAGAAGGAGAGCAGTATTGACTGGTGAAGAAATCATGAAAAGAGAAAAGGTATATGTTAATTTAAACACTAAATTTGGGCAAATATTTAGAGAATGGGAAATAAAATTTCAAAATCAAGAAATATCTTCAAAGCTGCTCAGCTGACATAGCTCAGTGGTTGAGTTTTGACGTACAAACCAGGAGGTCATAGTTGGATTCCTGGTCAGTGCATATGCTGGGATTGCAGGCTCTGTCCCCAGTAGGGGACATGCAGGAAGCAGCTGATCAATGATTCTCTTTCAGCATTGATGTTTCTCTCTATCTCGCTCCCTCTCCCTTCCTCTCTGAAGTAAAAAAGAATATGATTAAAAAAAGAAGAAATATTTTCAAAGCTGAAAAGTGGTCCAAATGAAGCTCTTTTAATTTTCTGGGTAACAATGTATGAGTCAAAGTTAAAAAAAACATTCAGATTAACATGATATTTTAGGATAAAGTTTAATAAAAAGAGAGGACTGGGAGAGAGAGTGAGATGAGCATTATTGACCCTGAAGTTTAATATAATACCAAGGTTAATTAATTTATAAATTAAATTTATATTTATTATCCAAATTTTAAAAATAAAAGAATAAAAGGCTATTAAAAGCTCTCTGATCAAAGTTTTGATGTTTCCTTTGTATTTTTCCTTGAATAACTGCAATTCCATTGTACAAATAATTGTATATCCTGCTTTATATTTTTTCTATTTATTAGAGAAATTTATTTTTATTGTAGATTCACACAATTAAACTCACTATTATATTGTTTGAAGGGAGTTCTAGATTATAGGATATTAAAACTGAATATCATTAAACCCTCATTAAACACAGTATTGCATTTATAAATAATAAGTTATAACTTAATTGAAGACACGGGGTTAAGTACAGAACTGAGACATTCTCTACCAATTCAATGTTCATTAGAATGTTATTTCTTTTCTCCTTATTTCCTTTGCATCAGCTATGATTACATTTACTTCTCAACTACTTTATTGAGGTATGAAGGTATGGCTGACATACAAAATGCTATGCATATTTAATAGACAACTTTATGAGTTTAGAGATAAGTACACACCTGTGAAATTATCACCACAATCTCTCATAACCAGGATATCCTGAAATCCTCATTTATAATCATAACTGGAGTTTTTCACTGTTATTAAAACACAATTTAAATAGCTGAATGTATCATGTAATCCCATGAAACATACGGTTCTGCCTTTTTTGGGAAACTCTGAAAAAAGGTTTCTCAAATCTTGATATTAAAATAATGCTGTCATTAATATCTATATGGAAAAAAATCTTTATCCAAATTTGGGGTTATTACCTTAGCAAAACTTTGCAAAAATTAGGTTAATGGCTGTAGGTGAATAATCATTTCTATAATTCTTGGTACATATTTTCAAATTACTTCTCAAAAATACTGTATAAAATCACATTCCAGCCTGGCCTGTGTGGCTCAGTGGTTGAGCATTGACCTATGAACCAGAAGGTCAAGCTTTGATTCCAGGTCAGGGAACATGCCTGTGTTGTGGGCAAGAACCCCCATAGGTCAGGTGCAGGAGGCAGCTGATCAATGACTCTCCCATCATTAATGTTTCTATATTTCTCTCCCTCTCCCTTTCTCTCTGAAATAAATAATATATATTTAAATCACATTCCCTCCAGTAATGAATGAGATGGTATACAATGCTACATTATAGTCTATGGTGAATATTTTAAATATGAATTTAATTAATCTACTTACACATGCATACACACACACACACATATAATGAATTCAGGTTAGGTACTTAGAATTGAGTTAGGTTCTTCTTGAATGCTTCCACTGAGATATAAGTATAAGGGAATATTGACAATCATGTTCTACCATGGGAGGAACAGGGGAAGCCAGTCTACAACCAAAGAGATGCTGCAGAGAAAAGATGTGACAGACTCCTGAAAGCTTCTGATTACCTATTTCCAGTATTTTCTTGAGATGCCACTCTAGGTTCTCCTTGCTTTTCTTAAAAAACATTTTAATCCTTTGAATAAATTTATCCTTTAGTATCACTTTCATACTCAATAAAGCTTATGTTACTTGGAATCAAGTGCCCTAATTAATATAATACTCAAGTACGTAATAAAGTTTGCTGTTGGGATCAGTTCTGTTTCATATACTTTATCCATCTCACATTCCTTTTTTAAAGTTCTGAAGCTCTATCTGCAATGCTAAGAAGAAATACTCAACCTGAAACTACACAGGAAAACAGAACAAAACTGATTCCATTTCTAGCATTTAATTGATATGTAACTCCCACTAACACATGAGGCTGTTTTGGTTTCTTCTGATATCCTTGTCTGCATAAGGCCATTTAAACCCAAATTGCAACAGTCTCCGGGTTACTATCAGTGGTAATAAGAACTTTCAGTTCGTGCCAATTATAAGAATTCACAAAAACAGCTAGGGGTGACCAAGAAATCCAACCAGAACTTTCTGTTTAGTTTCATCAGACTCAGACTTAATGAGAAAAAAAATCATTAGCAATGAAAACCTGTAAGCCTTGTTGAATGTCTTGCTTAAATTTAAATAATACTGATTGACACTGTGATGGGAACTGTGATAAAAAATAAATAAAATGAATATTAAATTCAGTAAAGAATATATAAAAATAAAACATGAAAGGGACTATATATGTAAGTACTAGAGGCCCAGTGCATGAAATTTGTGTATGGGGAAGGGGGTCCCCTCAGCCCAGCTTGCACCCTTCTAAATCTGGGACCCCTCGGGGGATGTCTGACGGCTGGTTTAGCCTCATCCTGGGGTTTGGGCCTAACCTGGAAGTCGGACATCCCTCTCACAATCTGAGACCACTGGCTCCTAACTGCTCACCTGCTTGCCTGTCTGATGGCCTCAGCTGCCCCCTCCCCTACTGGCCTGGTCACCCATCACTGCCCCCGACTGGCCTGGTTGCCTCTGGTGTGACGAGGGTAGAATAAAAAAAAAATCTATTCCCGGGAGATGGAGAGAATATCTTATACTGAAACAAAGCAGTGGTCTGCTCCCGTGGGAGTTGGGGAGCTATATAAGGTCTGCTGAAAGCTAAGAATGGAACAAGAACACTGAGAAACCGCTTTAGCACTCCAAACACCACACTGAGCAAGTGTAGCAGCAACCTATCACTGGAGGAATTTGAAGTTTGTGGTGCTCTGCAGATTGCTATAGCAACAATACAACATAAAACCAGCCTACACTTAACTCCATTGACTTAACCATCCATATTAACAGTGTGGCAGAAAAAGAGCTGTGTCCATTTCCTGGATTTACTGTTTTTTTCTTCATTCTCTATTATTCTTTTATACACAAAGTCTAACATTCACACACACAAAGAGAGACATGCAAAAAAGCAACCAAAATATACTCACTGTCATGAGATACAGCCATCAATATATACTAAACCCAGAGTAATCTACACATTAAAACTAGCAGATGAGGACTTTAAAATCACTGTGATTGATAAACAGAAAAACTTGTTGATAGATTCTCTAGATTTTAAAGGAAAAGGTGGACAACTTGCATGCACAGATGGGAAATATCAAGCACAGTCATGGAAAGTATAAAAGTCAAATAGAAATACTAGAAATAATTCATAGTCAATTAAAACTTTAAATGTGGCAAATGCAAATTTATCTTATTATAAATTAAAATAACATTAAATTAGTAAATTAATAGCACCAGCTTAAAATTACACATAACTTAAAATATATGTTAATCTTGGGAAATTATTTATCAAAGTTCACACATGCGTATTCGGTCTTTGATGGAAGGCATGACATCAGACTTCATATGTGATAAGTGCTTTACATTTGTAGCTGCCTGCATGATAGGTATTGTCTCCCCATTGTCATACCCCATCCTGCCATATAAACAGAAAACTGAGACTAACAATCACTAGTTATTGCTTCAAGGTTACAACAACTTGTAAGTGTACATTTCTCTGATTCCAAAATCTCTGTTCTTTTTATTGTACCTCTATGCCTCTCCTACTATAAAACTAATATAAATCTATCCACTACTCCAAATGGTCCATTTACTTGGAGAAAGAAAGCCATTCCAATTGTAACCTTCTGCAATATGACTAGAAAATGAAATATGAAGTGGGCTTCCAGATACATTGGAAGACTGTCTAAAAAATGTAAAATCATGAGGCATATTCCTTTCTCTGCAGCCTAAACTGACAGGGTCTGCCTCTTTTGTTATAGTTTCAATATATAATTTCTGTTCAAACTTCCTTTCCATTTTACTAAATCATTTCAAATTTCACTGATATTCTTAAAATGCAACAAAAGAGAAGTAGATAATTCCAGACGTTCCAATTTGGAGCCTTTTGTAGAGTGGTATGAATAGATTTCATTAAAATGTGTGAAGCCCCACTTGTTCTTTTCTCTTATCATTTCTGGATTGGTGAGTGGGTGGGTTAGAATTACCAGGAAGGGCAAACTGAATCTCAACATAAAAATGCAAGTCACAAAAAGCTAAGGAAGTAATCAAAATTAGTGACCACACCAGTAACTATTACTGATTTATCATTTAAGAAACAGAGGAGAAAGTTAATGTAAATGATGGTTAATAGATTCACCTTCCTCTAATTACAGTATTTGAGTTTTCCATGTGTTGTAGTTTTTGCTGTTGTTTGTGTTTTTAGTTCTTTCTTCATTCTTCTCCTAATGTATTGGTGTTACTCAGTGATCTAAAGTTTATATTAATGACCAAATTCCGTGTCCTATGCTAACTCTGAACCACACGATTTGTATGGAGCTCAAGACTCACTCAGGACTCAAGCAAACATTCTTAGTACCCAGCACCAATACACAGCACACATTCAGGCATGATTTTATGATTATTGTATTAGGCATCTATGAATTTACTATGCACCAAATCCGAGGAAGTCCATCTACAGTGGTCAACAAAAACTGGTGAACTATTGATAATTAGAAATCATAAATATTTTTATAGATTCTTCTTTAATCTGAAGCTTTTTATTCTCCTCTTCAACTCATAGCTTTCATTAGAATCATTAAAGCATAAACAGGAGTAATTACAAATGAACAGGGAAAATGTGATCATGACAAAAAGGCTGCTAGAATAGCAAGGGTAACAAATGTGGGGACCTATTAGAATTCTAATATTCCCACTTCAATAAAATAAGGTAAACAAAAAGCCTTATTTAGCTTCAACTGTAAGCATTATCTGGTCTATTTTTGAAAACCTTTAAGTTTCAGTGAGTCATTGCAGGTTTGTGCAATGAAACTATTTAAACATGAACTATGATCACTCCTTTTAGAATGACTATGAAAGGACTCAGCATTTTAAGTATTCTAGTTTCCTTGGTGAAAGAAATGAACCTGTACTTCTCAGGATTATTTGGAAATAACCTGCTTTCTGCCTTTTTTCCTACTCTTACACACACACACACACACACACACACACACACACACACAAGTGTTATGGGGAAAATAAATTGGAAACAAAGTTTTGATAAATACCAGAAAGTCTTTAATTTTAGCCTACCAAAAAACAATTAATTATTTAAATGTGTAGATGAAATTAAGAGGAATCAGAGCCTTGTAATTAAGTGGGGTGGAGGGGCAAAAGAAATAGATTGGACTCGATTCCTAAGACTGGTGATAATGGACAGCGGTGTCTCTCTCTGCCAGCTCATTTAAATCTTCTATAAGAGGAGAGTTCCTCGCATACTTTGGAGTGGCTGAGGAGGGAAAACAAGAGTGGAACAGCTTTGGAGGTGTTCCTGCAGAATCTACTTGTAACCATCCATTTAACTTTAGATTTATGACTTAAAAAAAAAAAAAGTTTAGTGGAGCAGGGACAATCTATAAAAGCAAGCAACAGCAGCTCTAGTTAACTGTGAAATGAACAGAGAAGATGTCCATTGACTCTCCTTGGAGAATAATTTGTATGTGAATTTGTGAAATGACTTGCTACATATTGTCGGTTTATCTGACAATGGAGTACAGATGATGGGGATAAAAATAAGAGCAATTCCAAGGAAATGTTTTATGCCAAAATGCTAATTCAGAAGATTTCTGAAACTAGAGATGTAAGAGAATACTAAGCATGGATTCTGGGCCATCCTTAAACAATCCAGAGCTGAAGAACTGTATTCAGAGATAAATTTACTCTGTGTTCAATGTTTCTTGACCTACTTCTCAAAAGGAAAACTCTGCCTGAAAACTAGAAGGAACTCATTTTTCACTTTGGTTTGAAATTCACCTTAAGAAAAACACATGAATGTGTCCAAAAATATGCCTTATTAGGTCTGCATAAAATAGACTCAAGAGGATTTGGGGTGATATATTGTATAAGGTATATAGTACATGAATATGAAAAATGAAACACTAAGGATAGTTAATGAAGGGCAGCTCAGTCCCTAATGGATTAATTGGGGTATATTAAAGAGCAGAGGGGGTAAGGAAGCAGGGAGCCTCCTACTAGGAGAATGTGAGAAAGGAAATTCAGGTTTGTTGAGGATGTACTATAAGCATGATGCTATATTCTGTATTTAAACTTAACAAATAGAATGTGAATTTGGTATTTTTTTCTCTTTTACAGATGGGAAACCTGAACCAAATGGTTTTATTAACTGCCTATGATCACTATGCACATGCGAAGGAATGGTAGAGTTAATTAATGATCTTTACCTCCCTAACAGTTCAATCATCAGAACTACACACACACACACACACACACACACACACACACACACACACACACACAGTATTTCCTGAGACTATACTACTCATGGTCTTAAATTCCACCCTAGGCAGGTAAGGTAGATACTGGTTCCCCACTGTCTTAGGGTTTGAGTAAAACTAACTGATTTTGAGTAAAACTAACTCTTGATAACCTTAACAGAGGTAAATATTTTTGACTATAATTAAATCACAACTCTGGCTTAAATAACAGGTGTAGAACACTGGCTACAGAAGATTTCACCAGTACTTATTGCCTATTAAGACTAAAATGGGGAAGTTGAGAGTGATGCAGATAAGTGAGGGCTGGAAGCTATGTGGAGAGGGCTCTGAATTCCTCTAACATGCCCCCCCCATACTTTCAAACTCATTTAAAGAGAAGACTGAGCTGATTGATAATGACCCCTCAAAGATTAGAAGGCTGAGAGTACAGAAGGGTACCTGAGCTGTTTTAAAATAGTGCCCAAGCCAACAGGCTTGACAAGAAGGTATCCCCACAGAGGTCAGGAAATCTTAACAGCTGTATGATGAGGAACTAACATATATCGGGGCTAGAGAAGATCATGGAAGTTAGGAGGAGCAAATGCAAGTCTTACAAGAGTGTGGCAATCAGGACAGAGATCCCAAGGCCAAGAAGGCAAGTTGGACATTCCAGCTAAAGAGGGATGCAGATGCTTGCTGAACTCATCAGATTCTCCCATAAAAGGGGTCATTTACCCAAAAGACCCCACTAGATGTTACATGTTTGCATGTCCTTGACCCAGGACCAGAAGCCTGCTCTTTTATCTTTGGAATACTGCCATCCTGGAGAGGAGGCAGAGTCCCAACAAATCTTGAATGGCTGGAAAACCTGAGAAGTCACTGAATTTAATTGAGATTTCCCAAGAAAGACATACTGTGCCCCCTTATTCAGATTCATGACTCTCCAGCAGATGCCTGAAACCACAGATAGTACCAAACCCTATACATGCATACCTCTAACAGAATTTAACTTATAAATTAGGCACAGCAAGAGATTAGCAACAACAACTCGTAATAAAATAGACATTTGTGACAATATAGTATAATAAAAGTTACGTGAATATGGCATTATAAAGTAAAATAAGGTTTACTTGAACATAAGCACTGTGATACCTCAACAGTCAATCTGATAACAGAGGGCTACTAAGTGACTGACCTGAGGGTGGGAGCATCTACAGTGTGGCTATACTGGCAAAGGGATGATTCATGTCCCCAGCAAGAGGGAGCCAGAGGGCAGGAGATTTAATCACGCCACCCAGAGCAGCATGCAATTTTAAACTTATGAATTGCTTATTTGTGGAATTTTCCATTTAATATTTTCAGAACCCATAGAAAGTGAAAGTGATGATAACAGAGGATTTCTATATTAATAAATCTACTAAATTAAGATAAATGAGTGTACAAGGCAGAGATTTAATTCAGTTATAGAAAAATTAATAAAATAGCAGTTTTGGTTCCCTTAAATCTGCGTGATGGTGAAAATTTTAACCACTACAAACATATCATTTAGTGCAAAGGCATTGTTCCCAACGCTGTGAGAAATGCAAATGTGCCTCCCCAAATAAACCATTATTTTCACTAATATTGCACAAATTGCAATAATTAAGAATAGGTTTTGTATCTTATAATTATGATTAGTACTATTAACATTTAGAAATAATAAAACCAAGGCTTAGAATGTTTCAACCCTACTCATGTATTGGAATGAGGTAAAATTAAGTAGTTGATTTTGGACTCAATAATTTTCTCCTGATTACAAATTTCTACCTTCTCTTCTCTGTTGCCCATACACTTCCTGAGACCTAGTTGGTGCTCAATAAATTGTGGATTGGATAAAATAATGAATAAAATGAGTTATTTCTTTGGTGCCCAGAAGAAGGCTGAGCACCTAGTAGGTGCTTTATATCTTCATATCTCCTACAGCATTCAGCTCAATAGTGGAAAGTGAAAAAGAGGAGGGGATGGTTAATTATATTGGATATCTATACATTTTTAGAAACTAAATTAAATTTTTCATGCACTTCAAAATTTTAATCCTCATGTTTATCCACATTACATATGAAGAAATGGAGAGACAAGACAGTTTTTCAATGTAATGGTAATCTACACTAATAAAAAAGAAACATGCAAATTGACCATCACTCCGCTACACTCACAAGTCACATCCACTATCCAATCAGGAGTGAGTATGGCAAATTAACCCAACCAAGATGGTGGTGGCTGGAGCAAGCAGGAGGCTTGGGTTGCCCTGGTGATGCAGGAAGCCAAGCTTCCCGCCTACCCTGGCCAGCCCTGGCTCCTTTCAAGGCTACAAAGTTTTAATTATAGAAGATAAATAAATCCCAACAAAAATGATGGCAACCATGGAGCTGGAGTGATCAGGAAGCTTGGGTTGCTCCCAGTGATGGAGGAAGCCAAGCTTCCTGCCTGTCCTGGCTGGCCCTGGCCTCTGCTCAAGGCTACAAAGTTTAAATTATAGAAGATAAATAAATCCCAGACACTTGCTTACAACTGGCCTTGACCTCCACTCAAGGAGGCGCTGGAAAAAAAGGAAAAAAAGAAAAAGAAAAATGGAAAAAAGGAGGGGCTGTGAGCTTGGACCACCAGGGGGTGATCAGGCCAAAAAGGGACAGCAGTTGTGGGTGATCAGGCTGGTGGGGGGCAGGGACATTGGGGATAAGCAGATCAGAAGGAGGGTCAGTTGGAGGTGAGCAGGCCATCAATGGGGGTTAGTTGGAGGTGATCAGGATAGTAGAGGGGCAGTTTGGAGTGAGTGGGCCAACAGAGGGGCAGTTGGAGGTGAGTAGGACAGTGGGAAGGGAAAGTAGGGATGAGCAGGCCAGCAGGGGCACAGTTGGAGGTGATCAGGCTGGTGGGGGGTATTTGGGGAAGAATAGGCCAGCATGCAGAGCGGTTAGGGGCAATCAGGCAGGCAGACAGACAGGTGAGTGGCTGGAGCCAGTAGTCCTGGACTGTGAGAGGGATGTCCATCTGATGGTTTAGGCCTGATACCTGTAAACTGGCAGTAGGACATTCTTTGAGGGGTCGCAGATTGGAGAGGGTGCATGCCAGGCTGAGGGACACCCCACCCTGTGCATGAATTTTGTGCACTGGGCCTCTAGTCCTAATATATTAAAAGCCTAATATGCAAATGGACCAAGCAATGGAGTGACCAGCAGAACAACCAGTCACTATGATGCACACTGACCTCCAGGGGGCAGATGCTCCATGTAGGAGCTGCCCCCAGTCTGCAGCCCGTAGGCTGGCCAAGGAAGATGCCAGCAGCTCCCTCTCCCCCTCAATTGCCCTGCCAGTCATCCTACAGATTGGCCTTGATCACCAACCAGGCCTAGGAACTCTACCTGTGCATGAATTTCATGCACAAGGCCTCTAGAAGTGTATATAATTAGAGTACTTAGTATGTGCTCTTTATACTTTAAATGAATCAATATATTATTTCTCATAACAACTCTATAAGGTCCATATTTCTATTGACTCCATTGTAGAGATGGGAAACCAAAGTTTAATGAGTGAGGTTAAGTAACTGCCCAATGTCATACAACTATTTGGCAATAGATGGGCACAAATTTAAACCCATGCTCCTCCAAATCTATTATTAAACCAGTAACTTGTGCAGACTAGTCACTGATCTTACATTTGATGATGAGAGACTAAATAATAGTTACATAATAATACTTACTATCTGAATGAAACATTATTGATCTGCCTGTTTTTTGTTCTTTTTAATTCTGCACTTTCAAATGTATTTGATTCCATTTTCATGCTTCTGTTTGTGCCACTTTAAACATCGGTGCCACCCTTCTCTTTGACCCAAATACTTAAAACAGGTCACATATTTAAATATGTCAATGCCTCTAGCCCTGCAAATTATGGGTAATAAAATCTGTTTGTACTACTGTGGATTTTTATAAAAGTTTATCCACACCTAATTTCATATTTTCAGGCTTGACAATATATTACAAATTTAAAAATCACATTCTATTAGTATAGATCATTATTTTTTTAAAAATTGTTTTCTGTAAAGGAAATAAATGTTATTTTTCTTATTACTGTTGTATATTAAAAATCAATTACCTGAAAACAATCATTGGTAAAAATTTAAAAACAAGGTACTCAAATATATATCAAAATATAAAGCCTGTACAAACACGAATTTCTTACAAAATACCATCAGAATTACCTCTTCCCCTACACTCCAAAATTCCTCATATTAGTGGAAGGGAATAAAAGCATAAAGGAAATGAAACCTGCAATTCCTTATGAATTCCATTCAAAAAAAAAATTGGCACATTTTTCTGAAGCCCTATGGGGATTGGTTTTTCTAAAAGGTTTCTAGTGTATTATTTTCACAATGTACTGTATATTTTACTTTCTTCCAAAAGTGATTTGAGATTACTATTCTGTATCTTTCAAGGTCTACAGAATTTTATAGCATTAGAAATGTTCATGTAAACTTATTAACCTACCCTGGGCAGTGTTACTCAGTGGTTGAGCAATGACCCATTAACCTAGAGATCATTGGTTCAATTCCCAGTCAGGCCACATGCCTGGGTTGCAGGAGGCAGCCTATTGATATTTCTCTCTCATCGATGTTTCTATGTCTTCATTCTTCTTCCTTCATCTCTCTCTAAAAGTCAATAAAAACATATTAAAAAACCTGAAATTTATTTAAATTTGCATATGCATATGGTATATTTGTCACAAAACATTATGGTCTAGAGGAAGAATTCAATTTTATATAGGTATGAATATACCAGTACACACATACACACACACACACACACAGACACACACAGACACACGCACGCACAGACACATAGGTTATATATATATATATATAAACATTTTTATGTTTATTCTTTTTGATGGTCCAGGAAAACAAAAGCCTAATTTAGAGTCATCAATGATATGCCTTTATATTTATACTAGAGGCCTGATGCACAGAATTCATGCAAGGCCCTCACAGCTCTGGTTTCATTCAGAAGGCAGTCCGGATGGTCATTCCACTGTTCAGCTCTTCAGTTGATTTGCATATTATGCTTTTATTATAATAGCTTTTCCAGCAGTGCTGGCAAAAGTGAAGGGAAACTTCTGTTCCTAGAGCCTTTACATTATAGTAACTGTGACATAATCACATGTTTTACAAGTATACAGTATAGAGAATGCCTGGGAAGGCACATGAGCATTTCTTTAATTATTATCACTGAATCCAGTGGCATTGGAGAGCCACATCCTGGAAACATACCTTGCCAGAAGCAAGAATGTTGTCAGCCTGACCCTCAGCCCAGACATCAAGGGGTAGGTTTCATTATCTAAATCCAGCCAAGCATTAAGAATTAATATGACTCAGGCCCACCCATGAATGCACATAATCTCCGTTTCTTGACTTTTAGTAAAACTTCCTGGTATTTATTGTATAAAATAAACACACTGTATTGGCTCTGGAACCCTGTCTCTCCATCATAGGACAGTGGTCCCATCCAGTCATAGCTTTCCCTACTGTATTTGTGTCTTTCTCTTTTATTTTCCCCATTGCCCCTACTCAGGAACCAGACCACTCTCTAGCTGCACTGGATGTGGAGAAGAGAGAAATATTTATAATATGGCACAGCAGAATTCAACAGTGAAAATTGTTTAGAGAAAGAAAAGCTTGGAAAATGAATGAGTGTTGGCAAACAACTCCAGGTAACACAGTTACTACATTCTCAGGATACCAACTGAAAGGGAGCGGAGGAACTGGACGAAAAGTATTGACAGAGCATGAATGGTCTTGGTGATTCCAATCATTGGAAATTCAAACTGTATCTCAATGTGTGCTCTATCCTTCTGGTGCTCCAGGGGTAGCTTATTCACCCAAACTAGTGTGGTATCTATATAGACTCCCTGAAGTCCAGGTCTAAATTTCAGTGGAGTAGACCTAGACTTCTTTGTCAAACCAAGAGGACTTGAACTCTGTTTCATTGAGCTTATTGTGTCAAGCCTGCCAAATGAAACTTCAACAATGTAGGCATTGTATGCTCAGTCTGAACATTAAAAAGATTTCTACCACAGTTTTCAAGGATATGTTTCTGTTGTGATGCTGCTATAACTGGTACAGAAACTTCGCTGAAAATGGAGTGCCTAACATATCACTGTCATCCTGTAATTTACTTAGGACTGTGTCCCCCACCACTACAAGCACTAAATTACCCTTACACACTTTTCACCTAAAATCTATTTCATTTTCTCAGAAGATTCTATTTTTCCCTAGGTATGGAGTCTACTATCCCTCAAATGTGGTGTACACCACTTCTCCAGACGATAGTACTAATAATGGAAATGCTTAGATTTATAAAAGTCAAAAAATGAGGAGAGGCAATATTAAATTCAAGACTCTGGGAATGAAAATGGAAATGTACCAAAAGGGAAATGTAAGAACAAGAAATAGGTAGGGCAGTTTTAAGGTGCCTGTCAATCTTTTCACAGATTGCCTTCTTTTGTTCCAAATAGTAGACCTGCCTAAATTAGGCTACCTCCCTCCAGAGAACAGGCAGGAACTGGCCACTATAAAATCTATTCAAAGCAAATTTTTTACCCCCTCACCATATACAATATTTTTTAAAACTAAAAAAATATTTTTTTTCAGAATTGTCAATATTAACAGAAAGCAGCAGAGTAGCCATGAACTTGGATGCTTTTATTAAGTTCACTTAAACTTGAACGGAATCATTTCTTTCTTTAACCAAATATGCTAATTAGATTCAATAGACTCAGTTATCAAATTGATCCAATTAAATGATCCCAATATACTTGCAAATATATTTCTTTTTAAAATATGTCATCTTGCCCAGCTGGTGTTACTCAGTGGTTGAGCGTTGACCTTTGAGCCAGGAGGTCACAGGTTTGATTCCTGGTCAGGGCACTTGCCCAGGTTGCAGGCTTGGTCCCCAGTGTGGAGCACTGAAATGTGGATCCCTTTCCTCTCTGAAATCAATAAAAATTATATATATGTGTGTGTGTGTGTGTGTGTGTGTGTGTGTGTGTGTCTGTATATATACACATATAATTTTCTTCACCTTTTAAAGTAGAAATAAGGTCCCTATTTAAAGGTGGCTTTCAAGAACAAAGCAAAAGGCATCACACTTCCTGATTTCAAACTAAAGTGCAATGCTATGGTCATCAAAACAATATGATACTGGCATAAAAAGAGACAAATATAACAATGGCACAAAATTGAGAGCCCAAAAATAAACCAAACATACATTGTTAACTGATATTTGACAGGGGAGTCAATAATATTCAATGGAGAAAAGACAGCCTTTTCAATAAATGGTGCTGGGACAATTAGATATTGATATGTAAAAGAATGAATAGATAAGTGCTAGGGATGTAATGTACAACATTATGACTATAGCTAATACTGTTATATAATATACTGTATATGTTAAAAGTAAATTCTGAGAGTTCTATCACGAGCTTTTTTCCCTTTTTCTTTCCTTCTTTCATTCCTTTTTATTCTATCTACATGAAAAGATGGATGTTAGCTGAACCTATTGTGATAATCATTTCACAATACGTATGTAAATTAAAGCATCATGCTGCACACCTTAAATTATAGTGATGTTTGTCAATTTTTTAAATAAAACCAGAAAAAGTAATAAGTATTCAATTGCTATAACAGATATTAAGCTCAAGAAACCAGAACCGCATAGTTCCAGAATATGACTGATAAAAAATACCAATAGAACAAAATACTGATACCCCACAGAAACTTAGATGACTTTAACATTTTTTATAAATTGACAATTGCATTTAGAAAAGTGTCTTTCTCTTTTATTTTATTTTATTTTTTGTTAATCACCTGAGGATATTTTTTTCCATTGATTTTTAGAAAGAGTGGAAGGAAGGGGGATATACAGAGAGAAAGAAAACATCAATGTGAATTTGTTGCCTGCCTCCAGTAGGGGCCCTGAATGGGGTTGTGGATTAAGCTGGCAACAGAAGTACATGCCCTTGACTGGACTCAATCCCTTGACCCTTCAGTCCATGGGCTGGCACTCTAACCGCTGAGCAAAACTGGTGCTAGGATGGCTTTCTCTTTTAAAAGAGTATTGACTTTCACTTTCTTACATAAATTACATTAGATTTTATATATTTTTAAGCACTGATACCATTCCTAAACTCAAAGCTATGCAAGAGTGAACATTCATTCTATCAAATGTCTGTTATGTTTGCCTAGTAACTCTTTAGTGATTTCAGGCCAACGTTTGATAAAAAAAAAATAAAATAAAGACATTTATTAATAATAATCCTTTTGTGTGTCCCATATACAATAAGTCATCTATGTTACCTTGCTTTTTCAGATATATCAGAAAATCAAAAAATATTTTTATTGAATTTTTACAGAGAGGAAGGGAAAGGGACAGAGAGTTAGAAACATCTATGAGTGAGAAACATTAATCAGCTGCCTTCTGCAACGCCCCCTACTGGGGATGGAGCCTACAACCAAGCTACATGTCCTCACTAAAATTGAACCCAGGAACTTTCAGTCCACCTCCAGATGCTCCATCCACTGAACCAAACAGGTCAGGATTTAAAAAATTCTTAAGTGCCCTAGGAGGAAGGAAAGTACTGAGTAAGGATAAAGAGCTGGGGCAACTTCTCTACTTAATATCTAACAAAAGAAAAAAAAAGAGGAAAGAGAAAATAAGGCTGGAAAAAAAATGCACACAGAATAAATGACATTATCAAATGTTCTGAGAAGTATGCACTTGATTTTGCTTCATCACTGCTTCATTTTGAGCCATCTGGGTCAACAGACTGTCAACTAATCAATCTCTATCCTCTTTGAGCAGAGATCAAGGGCAATAGCAGGGCCCTAATGATTTCAATCGCTAGGCTTCCAGGAGACAGATTATAGGGATTGGAAGCAAATCAGTCTTTCATGGGGCAATTCAACCCACAGCTCATGACAAATCTTGATTAGAATGGAAAACTATTAAGCCAGCAAAATACAAGACATAATTACGAGGAAGAAGGTAATATCAGACTGATGAATTTTATCATTCATAAAAATATAACATTAATACGTTTTATTAGTTCATGTATAGCCATGCATGTCGTCATTTAGAAATATGGCAAGGGGCAAGAAGACAGTCATAATAAAACATTGTTTAGGAATTATTTGTAAAATACACAGATGTCAAGTCTATTCATATTTGTAGGCCCTCCTCAGGGCCATTTTCAAATACCAACTAATTCAAAAGCAAACATTTCTTTGAATAATGAAGTCCTCACATCCCAAATCTTCCAGAAATACATTTATTACTTGAACAGAAGTAATGCATCTTTTAACTATTTAATTGCTCACTAATGATTTCATTTGCATATGACTCTTTTTAAAAACTATACAGCATGCCCCTTTTACTGGTAGATCCTTCACCATCTCAATTAACTTATTTAGAACTCAACTGAATGCTAGTTTCGCTTAATGATTGCAATTATTTTGATATACTCTGCATGGAAAATAAAGTGTTTTCTATTTTAAATACCCATTAAAGCTATTCTACCTGTGTGACTATACTGCCAAGAAGTCAGATTATCTTTCCTGCAGTTAAAGGAGGGCTTTTCTGAAATGTGTATTTGGAAGTCTAGAATTTCATCTTATTTTAATGTAAAAAATTTAGGTGAAACAAATCTTTATTTAATTTATTTGTTTATTTATTTGTTAATTAATTTTATTTCAGAGAGAAGAAGGGAGAGATAGAAACGTTAATGATAAGAGAGAATCATTGATCCACTGCCTCCTGTACATCCCCTGGGCATTGAAATAGAACTTTAAGAGCATTCATCTCAGATAAATCCAGCCCACATCACAAAGGTTATTCTCCTGTGCCTGAGGACCAGAACCATAAAAGATTGATTTCAGTTGACTCAGTGGCTCCAGGAGTTGAGACTGTAGATGACCTTTAGAGATTATTAACTTTGCTCAATTTTGCTTCTATACAATCTGCTTTGGCAAAATAGGTCCACATTCCAACATCTAGCAGGGTGTGGTTGGGAGATAAGGAGCAGTCAACAGGAACAGTTGCAGTCCACTGAAACCCACTCCCCTCGGCTGTTCTCGGAATTTAGAACATTTTGTGGTTAAGGCCCTTAAAAGGACTGCCTACACCTGGGACGGCGTGGTTGTGAGTGTGGACTCCACCTGCGTGTGGTACCCTCGTGGCAGTCGCTGGCCAGCTCAATAAATCCTTGCTTGCTTATTACCAACTTAGCAGCCTCCGTGGTCATTTGCAACTGGTCGTGGAAGTCGCCCCACAACAGCCATATGTCCTGATTGTGACCTCCTAGTTCATGGGTTGATGCTAAACCACTGAGCAACAACATCCAGGCAATGGGAAATAAATCTTAATTCAAAGTAGAAATAATCTTAACAGCACTTTAGATATGAAAATTGTAGTGTAAAACATAGTCTCCAAAGTTACAAGTAAACCACTATTTCCAAACTGTTTTTCTTAAAACTGCATGAATCATTATGACATGCTAGATTAAATAGAGCAAGATAGGTTACTGTATTTCATGTCCGAATTTCTCAGAAACTTCAGCATATGAATGGCTATTGCAAATATCTCAAAGGGGGATATAACCTGTAATTCTTTTGCCACACATAGAGGGTGGGGTAAAAGTAGGACTACATTTGTGAATATGCAAAACACAGAATTTATTCTTGTACCATATTATTATTTATTAATCATTATATTATTTTCCATATAAACAACTGTAATCCTACTTTTGTCTCACCCTGTATTTGACCAGGGATTTTTTGGTCCATAGAAATACTATTAATGTTATTAATAATAGTTTAAATCACACTGAAGCAAATTTAGTCTTCTCTTATGAATACATCCTGACACTAAACAAAATAAACCAGTCAGAGAACTATAGGTATCACATGATCTCACTCATATGTGGAACCTAATGAACCAAATAAACTGATGAACAAAAATAGAACCAGAGAAATAGAAGCATGAGCAGACTGTTGAAACTCAGAGGGAAGGCAGGAAAGGGTGGGTGGGAAAAGATAAACCAATGAACTTGTATGCATATATACATAACCTATGGACACAGACGATGGGGTGGTGAGGGCCTTGTGGGAGGATGACAAGAGTGGGCTGGAAGAGGTTAAAGGAAAAGAGGGATGTATGAAACACTTTCAATAATAAAGATTAAAAAAATACATTCTGACAATACAACATAATTGTTTAATTAATAATGAAACAGTCAGAGAATTAAAACCATTTCTTTTTTTTAAAATATTTTTATTGATTCAGAGAGGAAGGGAGAGGAAAAGAGAGAGAAACATCAATAATGAGAGAGAATCATTGACTGGATGCCTCTTGCATGGCCCCTACTGGGGATCTAACCCACAACCTGAGCATGTGCCCTTGACTGGAATCAAATCTGAGAGCTTTCAGTACACAGGCCAATACTCTCTATCCACTGAGTCAAACCAGCTAGGACTAAAACATTTTAGAGGAGAGGTCAAGGGACTGAACATATATAATCATGGAAAGAAAGTATAGCTTCTCCTTGGCATACAACGAGGTTACATTTGATCACCTCATCATAAATTGAAAATAGTATAAGTTGAAAATGCATTTAATACCCTTTACCTACCAAACATCTAAGCTTAACCTAGCCTACCTTAAATGTGCTCAGAACACTTCCATTAGTTTACAGTTTGGCAAAGCATCTAACATCTACAGTATACACTACAGAATATTATTTTTTTCATCTTCGTGATCACATGATTGACTTGGAGCTGCAACTCCTTGCCACTGCCCATCATCATGGGAGAGTATCTTACTGCATATCACCAGCCCAGAAAAAAGATCATAATTCAAAATTCAAAGTATATTTTCTACTGAATGCATATTGCTTTCACATGATGGTAAAATTAAAAAAAATCGTAAGTTGAACCATCATTAAGATAGGATTATCTGTATATTGGAATAAGATTGCTAAATTACATACAAAACAGGATAATATCTTAAAGGGTCATAAAATAATTTCCTTCAAAATATTTTTTTTGTAGAAAAACAATTACTTGTGCCTACTGGCTAAAAATCTATGTTCACATAAACTTCTCAGAATTTGAGCCCTAATCAATAATAGGTATGAAGCTAAACAAAGATTAGTTCCCATAAAAATTAAATAATCTTTGAGCAGGCATTTTAGAAAATGCTTCAGTATAACATTAAAATAATATTATATGTGACATTAAACATATGCATATATTTATATATAAATATATGCATATGTTTATATATAAATATATGCATATATATATATATATATATATATATATATTTGTAGTATTTGAGGAAAAGTGCTGGTCTAACAATAAAAAAAAATCACTCTATGTCATGTCTACTGATCACAATAGACTGTGCTCCACTGGTTATTTTGCAAATCACTTAAACAGATTATCCACTAAAGGAAGTGCCTAAGATAAAATAAGCAAAAGACCAATTTACTCTTGAAGTTTAAGCCCTCAGTATCAAAGAACATGAAAATACTGATAAGTCAGTTTGATGAAGAAAAATATTGAATTAAGTCAGCTAGTTATTAAATTAAATTTATCTTGAGAAAATCACACAAGGTAATCTAGTGGATAACTGACATAATCAGATAAGACATTTTAGAAATTACCTAGCTGTAGTATGGAAAGCTGAATCATAATGGTGAGGAAAATTGATAAGTTTTAAGGCAATTGCAATAATTCGTAGAGGAACTGATAGTGGCTTAAACCAAGATAGTGTCAGAGCAGTGAAGTAGATGGAAGACTGAAGGATGACAGTGAAAAAACTGAGAAATTGAATTGATAATGTCGCCTTTCAGTGAGCAAGAGAAGAAACATTATTTGAATGTCAGTTGTTGACTTTAAGCATACTGATTCTGAAGTAACTATGTGGCATTAGTGGGTATAATTGATAGGCAGGGGGATATAGGTCTATAGCTCAAAAGAAAAATTTTCAGTTGGTGTTAAAGATTTGGGTGTCATCATTAAGAGTTGTTATTGCTATAGGTTGGATGAGATCAAGAAAAATATACTGATTGGGACTTAAGATTGAAACTCAACATAAAAAGAGATTCACAAATGAGAGGCAGACTCCAAGAAAATAATGAAGGCAATGGTGAGACCTAGAAGGAAAGCTAGAAGAGTAGACTATTCCAGAAACCAAGGGAGAAGAGTTTTTCAATACGAGAGAATGATCAACAATCAAAGCTGCAGAGTGGTGAGATGAGGCAAGAAGTGATATGGACCCTAAAATCCATTTCAGTTGTAGGATGTGGCAGAAGTCAGATTATCTGAGGTTGAGGCACCTATGTCAGTTGAGGAAGTAGATACGGTACATAAGAAATTTTTAGAGAAATTTAGCTTCAAGGGCAAACATAAGTTTGGTAAGGGAAAAGAGCCAGTAACATAGTGTTCTATTTATTACTATAGGAAAAACCGTACTAACGTTAATAAATTAATCTCACCCAACCCAAATGCCTGAATTTAGGGGGCGGGGAGGATTAAAGGGTTCCTTCAACCAGTTATTGGTAGCCTTTTATTTTTCAATCATTAAGAAGCGGGAATATTTTCTCTTTCAAAGGCAATGCTTTAGCAATCAGAAATATATTTTAGAACCCATAGATTGGCTATTATAGATATTCATCAAAATAATGAATTTTCATTCATCAGGTTCCAGAAGAGTGGCTGAACCACAGGATTTATTGTCTGAAATCTGGGTGCTAGTCCCTGCTCCTCTGCATATCAGCTGTGTGATCTTAAACAAAATATAGAGCTTCTCAAAGCTCCAGTTTCCTCATTTGTAAAGCAGGGCACTAACAATAGTTCTTTTATATCATAATTGAAAAGAACAAGAGGTAATGAATATATTGGTTAGTATGTTGTCTCTCAACTTTTAGACTACCTTGAAATCACCTGGGGAGCTCCTCACAGTACCACTCCCAGGTTTGAAAAGGAAAACGGGCAAGTCATAATGAGCAGAACTGGCAAGTACCCAGGAAGGTGCCCAGAGACCATCAGATGTAATGATGGCATATTTGAGACACATGGTCAGATATTATAGTCAGCATTATCTTAGTTGCAATGGGAGCATATTTGATTCTCTAGCCCTTGGGTAGAGAATGAGCAGTTAATAGCACTGACCGGTCAGTCTGGTTAACAATCCTAAACTCCCTCAGTACTTAGTTAAGATTTGTTGTACATTTGAAGAAGCCGTGAGTTTACTGTTTAGTAGGCAATGTGGTGGGAGATGAGGTATTATGAGACCAACAGCAGGCGATACATTGATATCAGAGCTGTAGTTCTCAATGTGGGGAGCCCCACACCACTCCTTTCAATCCAAAGACAGTGGGTGAGGCTTTGGAAATGGAACTGGGAAAACTGTGGTTGGCATAAGACTTTTAAAGGCCTAATTGCTCCTGTAGGGTTTCAAAATGAGTCACTGCAAGGTAAGCAGATTGTTTTAAGCTAAAGGCAACCAAGGCCCTGCAACCTCAAGAGAAACATGTCCCCTCCCCTTCCCTTACCTACCTAGAAGAATTTGAATTAGGGCCTTGCCCATAATAAGAGATTTTTAGAGATAACATTTTTTTTAAACTATCTATATGGCAGGGCAGACTTCTAATTACTGAATACTGCTCTTCTTATTGTCATGCAATGACATTCTACCCCAAAGTGATCCTTAGCTCAGAATGTCATATATACTTCATTTTCCCTGTCTTTGAACCTCTCATGTATGTCGGGTCTCTGACTCACTCATGCATGTGCGGCTTCCCATACGTATGTACGTAATTAAATTTGCTCATTTTATCTTGCTAAAGCCAGTGGTTCTCAACCGTCCTAATGCCACGTCCCTTTAATGCAGTTCCTCATGTTGTGGTGGCCCCCAACCATAAAATTATTTTCGTTGCTACTTATACATAATTTTATGGTCGGGGGTCACCACAACATGAGGAACTACATTAAAGGGACGTGGCATTAGGAAGGTTGAGAACCACTGTGCTAAACTGTCTCATGTCTATTTGATTATTAGACCAGTCAGAAGAACACTGAGGATAGAGGAAAGTTTCTTCTTCCCTCATATTCCCAAGGAATGTTGGTATTTGTACAGTCTTTAGACAGGGCTGGTCACGGGGAAAATGAAGTGGAGTGTCTGTTTTACAGCTTCTTACTACCACATCCACATCTCCTCTACCTTTAGTGACTTCCTCTCTTTGAGACCTTAGTTTTAGTCTTCCTATCCTCTGTAGAATGACCCTTCAGGAGCTGAAAAGAGGACTAGAGGAAAAGGACACTTTGAATTTCTGAAGTGTCTATAAATGTTATTATTTATAATAACTTAACTGATTGGAAGATAGTAATATTAATAAGAACTTGCCATCCCTTGAAATTGGTGGTGGTGGGGGGAAACAACAACAAATTTCGCACCCCAAGTATTTTTGCATTAGTTAGTTTGTAGTGGAGCCTGAGTTTCTAAGCTATGTTGGTGGTTTGAATCATACTTTGAAATCCACAACATTAGCACATTTACAATGATATGATAAAAAAAAACTCAATAAATGAAAATATCAGCTTTTTTTTTTTTAAAGGAGAGAGCTCAGGCTATTTATAGCAAGATTAGAGGCCCAGTGCATAAAATTCATGCATGAGGGGAGGGGAGAAGGTGTCCTCAGCCCAGCCTGCGCCATCTTCAATCTGGAACTCGTCGAGGAGAGATGTCCAACTGCCCATTTAGGCCCAATCCTGGTGGGATCTGGCTTAAACGGGCAGTTGGACATCCCTCTCACAATCCAGGACTGCTAGTTCCCAACTGCTTACCTGCCTGCCTTCCTGATTGCCCCTAACCACTTCTGCCTGCCAGCCTGTTCAGTCCCTAACCACTCCCCTGTTAGCCTGATTGATGCCTAACTGCTCCCCTGCCAGCTTGTTTGCCCCTAACTACCCTCCCTTGGAGGTCTGGTCCCTCCCAACTGGTCTCCTCTGTTGGCCATCTTGTGGTGGCCATCTTGTGGCCACATGGGGGCAGCCAACTTGTGTGTTGGAGTGATGGTCAATTTGCATATTACTCTTTTATTAGATAGGATAGAGGCCTGGTGCATGGGTGGGGCCAGCTGGTTTGCCCTGAAAGATGTCCCAGATCAGAGTGGGGGTTCCCTTGGGTTATCTTCTATAATTGAAACTTTGTAGCCTTGAGTGGAGGCCTGGGCCTGTCAGGGTGTGTGGAAAGCTTGGCTTCCTCCATCATCAGGGAAACCCAAGCCTCCCTCTTGCTAGCTCCTTGGCTGCAGCTATCTTGGTTGGGGTTGCAGCATACTTGATCCTGATTGGCTGGTGGGCATGACTGGTGGGCATGGCTTGTGGGCATAGCAGAGCGATGGTTAATTTGAAAACTACTCTTTTATTAGATAGGATGGTCCCCTATGTTCTTACGGATAGCGCTCTACTCATCAAAATCAGCTGGAGTCATCCCTCAATGCCCTTTCCTCCTTTCTTCCTTCAGTACAACATCCCCTCTTACATAATCCCCTACTCTATTACATGTTTTTTGCACTTTCTTTTCTTCATCTACCCATCCATCTCTTATACTCTGCTACAGTACTTATACATAAAAACTTCTTTTCTGGCATATTTGCTTTGATTTTCATTAGTACCTAAGGAAATTTTGTAACAAAATCTATTTTACAGCATCCTGAAATGGATTTCTTTACCATTTTTACATCTTATTATTCAGTTTCTGACAAAGAGTGCTTCTGAACCATGCATGCCCTCTATTGTTGTGGGCATTATTATTGTGATGAGATTTCATCTTTCTTTGTTTCTATTATAATAAAGTAAGTTTATGGACCATGTGGCTCATAAAACATCCACTGAAGGCTAAGAGCAATGGCAATTAATGGCATTTGGGTAAGCACATAGTGGTCAAATTATTTTTTCCACAGCTCAGTGACATTTCTAACAATAGCATTCTGAGAAATTCCACATGTATATATACAATATATATACAATATAAGGTATAAGATATTTTATTCAGATTGAACATATGCCAGATATATTGTTTAGACATTGCAAAATTCAAAATGACATCATCATTGAAAATGTATAAAATACCCCCCTCCTTTTTCTTTAGTTCTGGCCAGTCTTGTTTAGAAAAGACCTGGTCAAAGCCACATCCACAAATAGATGGTAGACTAAGTTAAATACCTGTGTATTGGGAACTGTTTAAAAGGTTAGCTGTCTTGTAAAGCTTGAGTTAAATAATGAATATTAATCTTTTTAAGGGCTTAGGTTAGGCAAAGAGAGGGATAGGAAAGATAAGATATTTTCTATCACTATAAGTGTTTTAGCAGAAGCTGAATGTCTATTTAGTAGGAATATTGTAGGGAGAGGGAATGCATACTTAGAAAACTTAGCGAAATAAAGTTCTGCACATTTCTATTAAAAAGCAAGAAGTGGAAAGAGCCCTGAACACTCAGAGTGCCCCATAAGGCTTCCTCATGCTCATTCTAGTTAATTCTAGGTTCCATTACTTCCTCTGGAAGAAGCATCTTTTCTAAGCTCTTTCATTACAGATAACTTGGGCCAGTTCTTCAACTTTCAAAAAAAGCAAATGATACAGAAATATCCTTTACTTTCTATTTAACAGTATGAAATATTAGAGGCCCAGTGCATGAATTTGTGCATGTGTGGGGGCATGCCAGTTTGCCCCAATTGGGGTTGATCAGGGCCAGCCAGTGGAGGAGGATAGGACTGGGAAGATGGCTGGTTGGCCCCGACCCCATCAGGCTGGTTGGCTGGCTGCAGTGTATGTCATAGCAACTGGTCTTTCTGGTTACTCCGGTCATTTGGGTTTTATATATCTGCATAAGCAAGATTTTTTTTTGGGGGGTGTAGTTACCAGGAAACTTGGTAAAAAGGGTTTACTCAGCTGATGAATACTCTTTTGCTAAGTCTGAAGAGTCCATCTTGCGACCATGATATGATGTTTGAGAATGGAAGCTGACAACTGAAGCTGTCAGGAATCCTTGAGTTGCTAATGGTACTTAAATGGCCTACCTTATATTGCTTTTAAAAGAGCTATTAAATCACCATTCTGACCAATTTACTGTTATTCAGGTTTCTTTGGCCAATACCCAGACTGGAGTGCAATCATATACCCTGGAAGGGGAAAAAACTACAGACATAGCTTACTTTTCTCTGTCAGTGCACAGATGAGGGTAAATAATTTCCTACAACCAACCCCATGGGTAATGATACGCATGTTTTTTCTTGATTTTAAAAGTATGTCATAAAATAGGAAAAGTCTTATAAAGATATATATTTTTACATAATGCCAGAAGATAGGAGACAGACATTAAAAAACAAAAAACAACTATGTGTCTTTCATTCTTTACTTCCAAAACAAAATGATAATTCTATCAGTATATACATTTTAAGAAGAAAGTGGAAATATCTATTCTACATGAATTGAAGACCAAGAATTCCTGCTAATAATACCAAGTTGAGACTAGTTTTCAGTTAGTCTTTTATAATATTTTTCAAAACAACTGGTAATATGTAACTCTAGTACTAACATAGTTCATAAAGCCACAAAATATTCTAGTCATGTATTTATAAAAGTTGATTTCATAAAATTCTTGTCCATTAGAAAGTTATTATGAATTACATGACAACACAGAACCTTGGTGACGTAAGGTGAGGGAAAATTCGGTTAAATCAAGTAAAACAAGATTCTTTACTACAAAAATTTTAAAGTTTTAGTTATGACCTTCCAAATAAAAAAATAAAATTGCCATATCAAACAATCTATATTTTTTTCACTAAGTACCTATTGGGATCAATGTTCTTTAAAGCACACTTTGGAAATTCTGGCCAAATCTCATCCATTACATAACTTATAATTTAAGATTATGTTAATTCCAATATTAAAACTGTCTGTCGAGGCAGAAATTTAAAAAACAAAATTGCTCTTGCTATGTTATTCTCTTTTAAATCCAAGAGAAAATTAGGGGGGTAAACCTATTAAGCTGAATAAGTTTGGGATACTCACAAAGATATATCCCCCCTTCATAGAAATGTACATGGCATTACATTTAAAAGCAGATGTATCTGTTTACCTTTTTATACACAGATCATAGTATGAAGATTTTAAGGTGGTATAAAATAAATCTTTAACATTAAAAGTGATGAATATTGGGGAAGGCTGGCTCAATCTGTTATATTGCATGAAGAACCTGTGGTATACTTCTAGATTCATAGATATGGGGGATGGTGTAGGTATATTTGATCAGCATAAGCTGATACTTGATATTCTGATATTGTTCTAAGTGCCTTAAACTAGGTGTTGTTTTTGCCATGGTTAGGGGGAAAGGGGAGGTACCAATAGTCAATGACTGCAGTGGTGAACTATATGAAGCAGAACAATTTCCCATGATGCAGTTTTATAACTGCTTATTACAGATCAAAGATGGATAGCATCACTTTGTCCCAGAAATCTTTCTATGGTCATTCTTGTGTTATTTCCAGTGGGCTTTCATTGAAATCCTTAAAACAGAGTACACGTTTGCCATGACTAAGGGTCAACAAAATATCAGACAGAATTTTAGCTATAGTTCTATCGCTGTAGACTCTTTGATTCCCAGGTGTTTCCTATTTAAAACTCTTTCCCCCTGACATCTTTAATACAAATTTCTCTATTCATTTGACAAACTTAGTCAATATTATTATTTAACAATAATTATTCACTAAACTTGAGTGTCTCTTCTTCATATAAAAATTCAGCTCTATATAGTATACTAACAACATACATGGATCTTTGACACTTAGAGTAAATTATATATATTATTAAGGGTTTGATTACTGGCCATAGAAATCAATGGTAACACAATATGCATTTTCTGTATTAACTAAAGACTTTTTTTTTCTCAGCAGAAATTGGTTATATTCCAGGATTGAAAAAATCCTTCCTTTAATAATGGCAAATTAAATTGCAGGGACTCTAATTTTGGAAATTTGTTTTTCCTGATAATCATCTTTGATAATAGGATTTAGATGACACAATGGAAGGAATTGACTTGACATTGAATGATATTTGAACTCTTGACTTCTATTCTTAAATGTGTATATTTAAGATCACTTTGTGCATTTAACTCTCATCTCTACATATCACTACAGTAATTGCATAAATGGACAATTTTTGTTCCTTATCAGAATCCAAGGAGGCTATTTTGCAAATTTTATAAAAGTAGCAACTTTAACACATTTACATTAGACTTTATAATACTAAATATAAAGTTTTAATGTAACAATATACTTGCAATCATCAATAAACACATGAAATCTCTACTGAAGAGCAAATTGGACACCATGGCATCATTGTGCCATCAGGCTCTAGTTTTAGAACTCTAGATCAATTGAATCAGAATCTGTATGCTGGTGCTTGGGTATACAATTGAAAATTAAAGTCCTAGAGGACCCATTGTAGTAAACACACACACACACACACACACACACACACACACACACACACTTCATTGCATGTTTGAGCATGAAGTTTCTACTTTATGCACTACCACTGTTTCCCATAAGTAAACATAAGGAAACACAGGTTCTAAATTTTCTTTTTTTTCCTATGTGGACATTTTCATTGAAGAATATCACCAAGACAAAATAAATGAGAGAGAAGGTAAATAATTCCTTTCTCCATAGAAAGTATTGAGAATATGCAGAACTAATATATATATCAAACCTGCTTGATGGGACTTATTTAGTGAACGAGTTTTTTTGGAAAAAACCCTACCAACTGTAGCAGAATATAGTGGTGATTTCCTGGTATAATAATCTATTCATTATTCATATAACATTATCTATATAATTATCCTAGTACATCTTTTATGCAGAGCATGGTATATTTGCTAATAACTTACAAACTAAGGGCACTCACTCTGCGAAAATCCCACTCTCCTAATTGTAAAAAAGAAATAAATTTTCATTTATCACTGTAACTTTCCTTTTTTATATAAATTCTTTATTGTTGAAAGTATTAATATATCTCCTTTTCTAAAAAAAAATACATGAAGATAAATCACAAAATGAAACTTTTTCCTTGCCACTTCTTTTATATTCTCTTTGTTTTATTTAAGAAACTCTAAATATGAATATTGATACACAGTCAAGCACTGCTTAATGACAGGGATACTCTGAAAAAATCATTGTTAGGTGATTTTGTTGTTGTACAAACATCATAGTATGTACAAACATAGATTATATAGCTCACTACACTCCTAGGCTATATTGTATTGCTTATTGCTCCTGGGCTACAAGCTTGTACGTCATAGTACTGTACAAAACAACACGAGATTAAATCCTGCACAAGAGAAAATAATGCAATTAAGAAATGTGATAAACATGAGATGTATGAGACTACTGACTGCAAAACATGGAATACTGTTTTCCAGCAAACTTTTTTACAAGTATAAAGAATACACTAAAAAAAAAGAGTACACTAAAATAACAATAAATATTTTAGTACAGTAAATACATAATCCAGTAATAGGGTTCTTTATTATTACTGTTAGATATTATGTGTTCTATACATTAATTGTATATGTTATACTTTTATACAATTGGCAGTCCAGTAGTTTTTAAACCATCATAACCACAAACATGAGTAATGGGTTGCACTGTGATGTTATGACAATTACAATGGCACTAGGAACTAGGAATTTTTCAGGTCCATTATAATCTTATGAGAGCACCATTATACAATGTGGGCCATTGTTACCCAAAACATTATATGGTGCATGACTGTAATTAGACGCTTTCAATTTGTTAGACTATAGATTATCAACTGCCCAGTGAAATCATATCATCACCCAATATATAGGACTGAAATGCCTATAGATATAAATAGATATAAACAGAACTGCTATAAACAATGTTCATTATTTGGTTTATTTATTTAAAAAGTATTGAATTGCTAAAAACTATGCTAAGCAGTAGGAACTGAAAGTCTAATAAGTAAGGGCCTCTACTCCCTGGGGCCTCACATTTTGTAGGGATATACAGGTTTGTGATCAACTAAAAATTGATGACCCCCTAAAATTCATATGTTGAAGTCTTCACCCTCAATATAATAGTATTAGGAGGTGGAGCCTTGGGGGAGTAATTAGGTCATGAGATTGGAGTCACAATGATGAGGTTATTGTCCCTAAAGAAGACAAAGAGACACCAAACTATTGGAATCATCTCTCTCTCTCTCTCTCTCTCTCTGTCTCTCTCTGTTATATGAAGTCAGAGAGGAGTCAACTATCTTCTAAGTGCAGAGAGAGTTCTCTCCAGGAGCCAAATATGATCAGGACAGTGAGAAATAAATGTCTAAGTCACTATGGTATTTTGTTATAGCAGCTGGAGATGATTAATACAGGCTTGTAGACAAATACTTGTATTACAATGGAGAAAGTGCTAAAATGCAGGCGAAGAGGCAACAACTATTTTTCTTGTTGGATTAGGTTTGGTGATCAGTGATGGTTTGTCAAATAAGGTGACAGGACAAGTTGGAGTTTACCTACACTTGACATCTTCCACTCACAGCTTATAGCAAAAGGTAATTGTTATTTTGTATACATACCACTTAAAAAGTTATAGATGATCAAAATAGAGTGGCAATTTTAAACCTTTTTCATCTAATGGCACACATAAACTAATTACTAAAATTCTGCGTACATCAAAAACGTGTTATATTTTTTGCCAATCTTACAAAAAATAGGTATAATTTTGAGTCAGTCACACCAGACAGATATTGCTGTGTTGGCTGTTGTCATATTTTTATTCGACAATCTAAGGAAAAAGAGGTGATTGCCCCTGACTAAATAGTCAGGTATTACATGTTTAAAAAATGTTGTACAGGCACACTGGTTGAAATTTGCTTCCAAAGCACATAATCCTATAAAATTCTCAAATCTATTTATCTCTAAATAGATATGGCCAAACTGATACCATTGTAATTAGCTAGTTACTAATTATTGGAAAGGAATAAAGGGAAGGCTAGACATTATACCAGGTAGGCGTGTTCTCTGGAAAACAACTGGGGGAGGAAACCACATAGGGAAGATACACATATGCTCTGTCAAGTTGAGATGACAAAGGGAAGATACCCGTCTGTCAGTCATACTTGGGAGCAGAGCTCATTGGCCAGAATTGGCAGAGCCACTGCAATGGCCTGAAATTTTGGGGGCATATAATCCCCTTAACAGAGAAGTTCACTTGCTTGGTTCATCTTGACCCACTTGGTTCATGGCCCATGCTTGGCTTCCTGGCATTCTCCCATGTGACCCAGGGCCATGCAGACCCCCCACCTCCACACAATGGACTAATGCTGCATTGGGCCAAGCTGCAACATGGAATGGAAACTCTGGATACTGAAACTGATTTTAGCCCTACTGAAATCTCAGCTACACTTCTATGACTGGGCTAAAGGAAATGTGACTTTGGAAACCCAGGGATGTAATTCCATGGAAATAAAGCTTCCTACCATATCACATCCTCCCATGAGAGTCTCAAAAAATCATTTTCTTGGGATGTCACAAGGATCCCACTCCCAGTAGTAATGGGGAAAGACGAGCACATTTTTCTCTGGTAACAAAACATGATCACAAATATTTGCTCTTATAGTACCTAGAACTTTCAAAAGTTGATAAAATGTTATTGGTATAGAATAAAAATAACATAATTATAGACCCCCTCCCTTATTCATAGCTTCACTTTCTGTGTTTCAATTACTTTTGGTTAACTGAGGTCTGGAAAGATTAAGTAGAAAATTCCAGAAATAAAGAATTTCATAAATTTTAAATTGTGAGCTTTTCTGAGTAGTGTGATAAAATTTCATGCTATCGTGCTCTGCCACATTCAGGATATAAATAATCCCTCTAAACTGTATATACTACTTCTATATTAGTCACTTAAGTTGCCACCTTAATTATCAGATATAAAGAGAGAGAGAGAGAGAGAGAGAGAGAGAGAGAGAGAGAGAGAGAGGCCATATTCACATAATTTTTATTGCAGTATATTATTACAATTGTTTTACTTTATAATTAGTTATTATTGTTAACCTCTTATTGCATTTAATTTATAAATTAAACTTTATCATAGGTATATATGTATATATAGGAAAAACCATAGTATATATATAAAGGGTTTGGTACTATACTGGAATGCATCTTCTGTGCATGAGGGTGGGAAAGGACTACTGTATCTCATAAAATAAGAATTAAAATTTTATTGGTATAGTTTTTCACTTTCAAATATAGATTTATTTTAACCAGATAGGAAAGGCTATAAATTTGATTCATTAAAGGGAAATTAAAGGTAATTTATAGCAATTTACATATATTTATTAACATACGAAGTGCTTTAGGAGATAGAAAGTACTTTTCTGCATCATTTAGGACATTAGGATGGAAAATATATTTCTGCTGCCCACTGGCGAGAGAGATTATGAGGTTTTACTCACAATCCGCTATTCATTACATAAAGAGAGCCAGTTATATGCTTGGCATTCCTATGCCAGCAGGTTTACAACAAATGCTGAAAGCCTATTGTTTGTAACTTTATTTCTTGGCAAGCATTTCAGTAATCTGTTTTCATTGGTTATATAAATGGCCGGGGCTGTTTTAAGTGAAAGAGGTAGCCATCCTCATCTTGCCATCTGATGGATATTGTATAACAGTGCCAACTACTTTGTGCAATGATAATGCAGACTCATTCCTTCTACCTGCCCTGAAATTCTGTAGAGTCACAATCCTGGATTAGGCAATATAATAGATGTCTGCCTTAAACATCACAAGTGAGAACAAAACACACACACTTCCAGTTATAAAATAAATCATAGGGAATAATGTGCAGCATGGTGGCTGTAGTTAATAACACTGTGTTCTGTATTTGAAAGTTGCTAAGAGAGTAAATCTCATTATAAGAAAAAAATCATAATGATGTATGGTGGTGGATGATAGCTAGACTGATCATAGTGATCATTTTGCAATATATACAAATAGTAAATCATTATGTTGTATACCTGAAACTAATATAACGTTATATGTCAATTATACCCCAGTTTAAAAACTTAAGTGCCAATGGACAATGCTAAATGGGAAAGCAGGGGTGTTTTTCACTGCTATCTAAGAGAATGTTAATGTGAATTCATGGTTTGAAGCAAGTATATTTAATTTATATGGGCTTGTATAGCCAAAGGAATTAAAAAGCTAACAGCCTATAACAAGTTCCAGAGTGTTAGAAGCAGTCAGGGGCACATAGGCTAACTTTAGGAAGCCGGAATAGAATGGCATTGGACACCAAGAGGACCGACCACGTAGTAGAGGTATCAGCTCCTGGATTTCTGTATGGTTCCTGGGAAATAGGAGGCACATTAGAAGAGCTGTAGAGGATGGACAATGCTATTTAAACCATTATTTTGCCTAGAGTTGTTCCAGGTTGTGTGTATGGGCATTTTATATGCAAAGCATGCATGAGGATGCATATATTTGCCATTACACTTTGAATTTAAGTTGGAGATAGCCCGGGTTCTACTGAAATTGATGCCGATGACTGTATTGGAGATCTATCTGGTTTTCTCCCAGTGGGAGCAATCTAGGCATGGCTACGCTAGAGAGTGAAATGTAAAACAGAGAATCTGTCTTGGTACAACCAGAAGGAAGGTTGATAATACAACGCATGAAAAATCACAGAGGAAAATGTTTCTGTATAAGTGTAGAAATTATTTCCAGAGAGTTCTTAGGCAAACAGCTATTCATAGGCCATCAAAAATCTATAAGGACCTTTGTCATCCTTAAATCACTTTAGTGGAGAGGGAATATGTGTAGAGCAGAGACATGAAATACGGTATAGTCAAAGAAGCAATTCCTGGTCAATATGTGCCTGCAGTGAGAGTTCTTCAGTGTGCATAGATAACAAGCATATCTACTTGGTCCTATAAACACATAGTTCTGAACACTACCTAGCTTACTCAGAAAAGTCTATACTATTTAATACGTTAATTCTGCAATTTTGTAAAAGATCATTTAATTCTCATCACTCTTTTATTTTAATTTTTATTTATTAATTTTGGGGAAAGAGGAAAGGGGGGGAGAGAGAGAGAGAGAGAGCAAAACATCGATTTGTTGTTCCACTTTATGCATTCATTGGTTGACTCTCGTATGTGCCCTGACCAGGGATAAAACCCACAACCATGCTGTATCAGGATGATGCTCTAACCAACTGAGCTACCCAGCCACGGCTGAACTCTGGATTTTCTATATGCATAAATGACTATCCTGATATTAATCAGACTAGGATAGGAAAGAGGACAAACTGGTAACAAAGATTTAAGACAAAGGAAGGAAAGGTTCCAAATACAGAGGTGACTTCCTGAGAATATGGCTAAAAACACTTTGTTGTAGGAGTGATTAGGAAATAACCTTAGTACTAATAGAGATAATAATTCAGTGAGCTGAATTGTTAATGGTCTATTCCATAATATTGTTTAAATCATTACACACTACTACAATTTTTAGTTGTCATAGTAAATATAAAGTATATAAAAACAGTAGCACCAATAAAAGTAGCCACTGACTGAAATTACTTTAGATTTTATTAAAATATTGATATTTCAATAGGTACAGTCCATTGTAATTGCAATAAAAGATTCAAAGTCCATAATGAGAGAATAAGGAGGTGTTTTTATAGTGATGTTTCTCAAAGAAAGATACCAGAACTATATGACTTTATGTAAGGACCTACTGAAGGAGAGTCCTTTGGGATGAGGCTTGGAGTCTCCATTTTACAATAGACATCCAAGGGGACTGTTTGAGAATTATCTAGTAGATGGCAAGGCCAAAGTACTGATTAATGGATCTGGGATGGAGTAAAGCCATGGATGACTGTAGTGTTTTGAATAAGTTTTCTCAGTGATTCTAACAAACAGCCAGGAATGAGAACACCTGTGCATTGGCCGTGACCACTGAGGAGATAGTATTGGACTTTTCCCTGGAAGTATGTACAGAATATTTTTTAATACAAGAACTGTGGATATAGCAAATTCCTATTTTATTTTACTTATAAAGTTAGGAACAAACATGCTGTCATTCAAAATGATCTTTGTTCACCCTAGAATGCTGTAGCAACATAAGAGTATATTAGTGTTTCCGTGTAACATTTGTATTAGAGGCCAGTTCCTGATCTTCGTGACCAACATTGTTGACAGGACTTCAAACATTTAGGTTGTAAATCTGACAAGCAAGTCGAATATATAAGAAGGAGCAGAGAAAATAATCAAAGAAGGTGTACTTAGGTACGGGAGGTGAATGATGATTCTTTGAATGTTTAAGAATTTTTTAAACAATTGGAAAGATTATGCTAAATATCATCTTTTTTAGTGAAGCTTTTTCTTTTAAGGATAGATTACAAGTGCATAATCAAATCTTGCTTTAATATTCCATATTTTCTTTTACATATATGCAGTTTTATACCTATTACTTTAGATCAGTAACTTTTATTTTACTCTTAGAGTTTATGTTATCTGGGAAATCTGTTTATAGGTGTTCACCAAATAATATTTTATAAAAACTAATAAAAAGATCAGTGCTGTTTTATATATTGCTTGAAATAGCAAGGCATTTGCGATTGAGTAGTTATTCAATAATATTAACCAATCTGTTTCTGTAGCTTCTAGTTTCTCATAACCTCTTCAAGAAGGTCATCTGTCTGTATTTTGTTCTCAATACTGCTCTTCTATTCTCAATTTCTACATTAAAAAAGTGGTAAAAGGGGGAAATTTGCAAATTAGGCCCAAGAAGAATGGTTTCTTAGGGATGTTCATGTTGATTTTAGTGTCTTTTAAGTATATTGATCACTCACTAAAATGACAAATTCTGCTAATTTATTTATTATCTCTCAGGTCATTCTTTTGATTTTCCAACCAGAGTCAATATATACGATAAGAACATGCTTTTCTTGTTTTATGAATTCCTTCAAGAAAAACATAATTCTATAATGGCCAATTGTAGCCTAACACCTGCTATTATGATGAGAACTGTGGCAACATCAATCTAAATTAAAGAATAGTTTTCCTTGATGGGCCAGCGGGGCTCAGTGGTTGAGCATGGAACTATAAAGATCACGATTTGATTTCCCATCAGGGCATATGCTGGGGTTGCAGGCTCCATCCTCAGTGGAAGGCATGCAGGAGGCAGCCAATCAATGATTCTCTTTCATCATTGATGTTTCTATTTCTCTTCCCCTCTCCTTCCTTTTCTCTATATAAATCCATAAAACACATATTTAAAAAATAAAATGAATAGTTTTCCTTGATTTGGGGAGCATGAACAATAAGTGATCCATTCATTTCTTAGCAGAAAAACACATAGGAGTTTATATCAAGGCAGCCAATGTAATCAATTGGATTTAATAGAATTAGATATTTCATCATCATTTGAGAAAAGTTTTGCCATGGGCTAAGTATTATGTTTAAAGTTTCCAAAACAATATTAAAATGTCTGAATCCCTTGCAGCCAATATTTACTTTAAAAATACCCATCCATAAAAGTCCATCTCTACTATAATACTACCTCTTGCTATTTTTCTATGACACAAAAACTCTGTCCAAGCTGAAAGGTAAACAAATTGAATAGAAGCATCATTTGAGCTCAAGCCATATCAACAATTTTGTGGATTTCCATTGTTAGAAAATCTTGCTCAAAATCATATAAAAATTAGAGGCCTAGTGCACAAAATTTGCACATGGGGGGTGTCCCTAAGCTCAACCTGCACCCTCTACAATCTGAGACCCCTCAAGGGATGTTCAACTGCCCGTTTAGGCTCAATCCTAGTGGAATTGGGTCTAAACGGGCAGTAGGACATCCCTCTTACAATCCAGGATTGCTGGCTCCCAACCACTCGCCTGCCTGCTTGCCTGATTGCCCTTAACAGCTTTTGACTGTCAGCCTGACCACTTCAGAACCACTCGCCTACCAGCCTGATCATCACCAAACTGCTCCCCTGGTGGCCCGATTGCCCCTAACTGCCCTCTCCTGCTGGCCTGGACACCCCTAATTGCCCTCCCCTACTGACCTGATTGCTCTTAAATGCCCTCCCCTGTAGGCCTGTTCTCTCCCAACTGCCTCCCCTGCAGACCTGGTACCCCCCAGCTTCTCTCCCCTGCAGGCCTGGTCACCCCTAACTGTCCTCCCTTGCTGGCTTGGTCATCACCAACTACCTCCCCTGCAGGTGCCCCCCCCAACTGCTCTCCCCTGCTGGTCTGGTCACCCCCAACTGCCCTCCCCTGCAGTTCTCCCTTAATGGCCCTACACTGCAGGCCCAGTTGACCCCAACTGTCCTCCCCTGATGGCTTGGTTACCCCTTACTTTCCTCTCTTGTCAGCCTGGTCACTCCAAACTGCCCTCCCCTGTTGGCCTGGTAATCACCAACTACCTTCCTCTGTAGGCCTTGTCTCCCCCAACTGCTCTCCCTTGCAGGTCTCCCCCAACTCTCCTTTCTTGTTTCCCCTCTCCCCAACTGCTCTCCCATGCTGGCCTGGTCACCCTTACTGCCCTCACCTGCTGGCCTGATTGCCCCTAACTGCCCTCTCCTGCAGGCCTGGTCTTCCCCAACTGCCCTCCCCTGCAGGTCTCCCACAATGGCCCTCCCCTGCAGGCCTAATTATCAGCAAATACCCTCCCCTGCAGGCCCGGTCACCCCCAACTGCATCCCCTGCAGGCCTGGTCTTCCCCAACTTTTCTCCCTTGGAGGCTTGGTCACCCCTAACTGCCCTCCCTTGCAGGTTTCCCTGGTCCCCCCAACTACCCTCCCCTGCATGCTTGGTCTCTCCCAACTGCCTCCTCTGCAGGCCTGATCCACCCCCCCAACTTCTCTCCCCTGCTGGCCTGGTCACCCCTGACTGCCCTACCCTACTGGCCTGGTCATCACCAACTACCCTCCCCTGCAGGTCTGGTCTCCCCCAACTGCCCTTCTGTACAGGTTTCCCTCAACTGCTCTTTCCAGGTCCTCCCCAACTGCCCACCCCTGCTGGCCTGGTCACCCCTAACAGTCCTCCCATGCCAGCCTGATTGCCCCTAACTGCCCTGCCCTGCAGGCTCCCCCCCCCAAACTGCCTCCCCTTTAGGCCTGGTCCCTTCCAACCACCCTCCCTTGTCATCCATCTTGTGTCTAAATGCGGGCAGCCATCTTTGACCATATGGTGGCAGCCATCTTGTGTGTTGGAGTGACAGGCCATTTGCATATTAGGCTTTTATTAGATAGGATAATTATATCAACAGAATGGGGGAAAAGTCTTGGTGTAATATCAAAATGGTTGGGGAAGAGATAGCTTGCTGGAAGTGTACTGCTAGCTGTTTGTCTAGAAAGGATAATGAAGCCGTTTTATTACATTAAAATCCCATCTATTTTTTTGTTAGTCCTCACCTGAGGATATTTTTTCCCATTGATTGTTTTAAATATATTTTTATTGATTTCTGAGAGGAAGGGAGAAGGAAAGAGAGACAGAAACATCAATAATGAGAGATACTCAATGATTGGCTGCCTCCCACACTGGAGATCGAGCCTGCAACACAGGCATGTACCCTTGACTAGAATGGAGTCTGGGACACTTCAGTATGCAAGCCAATGCTCTATCCACTGAGCCAAACCAGCTACGGCTCTCCTGATATTTTTTAGAGAGAGAAGAAGGGATGGGGAGAAAGAGAGAGAGAAAGATTGATGTTAGAGAAACACATCAATTGATTGCCTTTCACCAACCAGGTTAGGTATCCTGTCTGCAATGGAGGTACCTGCCCTTGACAAGAATCAGTAATTGAACCCATAGCCATTCAGTCTGCAAGCTGACATTCTAACCATTGAGCAATAGCCAGGGAAAAATGTCATTTAAATGTTGAAATGAATGATCATTTACTGTGTAAACAGACACATTTAAATATATTTTAACATGTAATTACAGGTAGATATGTTTTTTTCTGTGTATTTATTTATACAAACACATACATAAATACATATACCTGAAGATGAACCTTAACTTGTACATATTCTTGTCCTATATTATTAACAAATCTGTTTCTGTAGCTTCCAGTTTCTCAAAACCGAATACAAGGAGGTCATTTTTCTGTATTTTGTTCCCAAAATATTGTCTGGGGAGATTTCTACCCTAGCATGCCCAATCTTACACTGCCAGTTCTTGCTGCATCAACAGATAAGTTTTATTTAAATAAAAGCTATGGATACAATTCCAAGGTTGATGCTTAGTGCAGAATAAATATTACAATAAAATTACCAATAGTTTTTAGATTAAAATCAATATCTGTAATAAATAAATATGTTTATTCATTTAATTTTATATAAAGAACACAGAAGGTAAAAATATATTAAAAGAATACTTTACTTTTAATTAGAAAATCCAGTTCCTGCTTCCTGATTTTTAACTATATCTGTCTGTATCTACATCCATAATTATTTCTTTATTTTCTTAATAGAGAACTATCCAAGTATATTTTGTCAAGCTAAGAAGGAAAACCATAAATATCTATTTCTAAGGTGGTGAACACAGACATGGGAATGAAAGAGTCAAAGCTATTATAAGGATCCCTGATCCTGAAAGACCAAACAGATAAAGAAGAAATGCAATGGCTACACCAGGTCTATGGGAAGCAGAGCGTTCTTCTGAAACGCATTGCAAAGATCCGTGTGGCTATTTAGCTCTTCCCACTGACTCCTTGCTCTCTATTACACAAATAATGAGCATAGGAAAAGAACACTGGACTTGAAGGTAGAATAACCTTCAAGTTGTGTGTGAGTGTGACTTTAGCACTTACTAATTGTGGATCCTGAGCATGTTACTCAAACTTTTTGAGTGTCTGTTTCCTTGTTTAGAAAATTGACAAGCATATATCCACAGCTCATTAGAGGTTCAAATGTACTCATGTGTAGGAAAGTACCTGATACACTGTAAGACACTGTACCTTTTTGAAGAACTATACTCGTCACCCACATATTATTATTATTATACTATAGGTCCAATGCACAAAATTCATGCAAAGGTCATGGCCCTCACAGCCCCAGCTTTTCCCAGAAGGTCATTTGGTGTAATTATCATATTACACTTTTATTATTATAGATCATGGTGAATAAATTCAAGATTTATGTGACTTCAGTTGTGTTTAGGGAAGAATGTATTCATTTGAAGTTCAATCATTATTGGGTGAATATTCTCATATTATTTCACTTCAGTTATGATGCTTTAATCTTGGACTCCAATTATATATCTAGGTTTACTTTATTAAATTAATTTAAAAAGGAGTCACATTAAATAAAGGCCCTTTAAAATTTTTATAAAATGAAGAGTTGCCACAGACACACTCTTTTTGTGTCTTACCCTGGTACAGTCAAACTCAATTAACTATTCAGACCAGCAAAGCATCTTTTACATTTTTTCATAAAGATTCTAAGTGAAAAGGTTGTACTTATCTGTCAATTAAGTTATGCATCTTTTAAAATTAGCTAATAGATGGAAGCAAAGGCAAAGTTGCAATCACAGATTGTATTCAGTATAATTTAGAAGATCAAAATGAACCAGGCTTAGTGATTTTTCAATGAAGCAACATCAACTGGATAGAACACTGAAGAGAAAGTCCAAAATCATGTGTTGGTTAAAATAAATTTGGCATGGATTATTACAAGGGGATTTTGTCTAATCTCTCTATTTTTCATTTTGAGATGTCCAAAAGTAATTCCTGAGAGACTTGAAATGTTTACTGGAAATTTCAGAGTATCAGGACCTTCTTTAAATAACTTCTCAATAACCTAAAAATGTGCCATTGACTTGGCTAATGGTGGACTGAATAGAGATAGGGCACAAGCTTAAAGGTCATAAGGATGGCAAAAGCGAAGTCGCAATTAGATAGCCGGGCCATGGAGCCGCTCTGTGAGCATTTTATGAATCTGGACTGAAATATGTGAAAATGATACCTTTTCCTTATTCAGGTAAAAATGATTCGGCCAAGTTGTCATGCAATCTTATATGTCACATAGCTATTTATTATTATAGAGATTTAAAAAAATTGGGAACTGTAATTTATATCATGGCATAATGTTTTCAGCCCTGGGTTCTGCTTATTGTTTGGATCTCAATTCTTACTGAAATAAACCACTTTTTAATTGTCAGTATACTAATTAGTTTGCAACTTTACATTCAGTAATCTCTAAATGGTCAAAACAGTCAGAGAAAAGGGCTTTCAATTCAGAAATTTCTTTTTAATATAATATACCAGCTTGAAATTATATATATAATATATAATTATATTATATATTATATATTATATATATTATATATCACCAAGATGGCTGAGGCCACAGAGTGAGCAGGAGGGAGCCTTGAGTTTCCCCAGCAAAGGAGGAAGCCAAGCTTTCCACACACCCTGGCATACCCAGGCCTCCACTCAAGGTTGCAAAGTTTCAATTATAGAAAATAAATAAATCTCAACAGAAATGGCTGCTGCCAGAGTGAGCAGGAAGCTTGGCTACACTCCAGGCTACAAAGTTTCAATTGTAGAAGATAAATACATTCCAGATACCAGGGCCTCCACTTGAGTTGCTGGGGGGCGTGGCAAGCCTGCAAACCACCACAGGCCCCTCACCCAGGCCCTCCAGGCCCCAAGGGAACCCCTACCCTGATCCGGACACTCTTCAGGGCAAACCAGCTAGCCACCACCCATGCACCAGGCCTCTATCCTATCTAATAAAAGAGTAATATGCAGATTGACCATTACTCCAATACACAAAATGGCTGTCCCCATGTAGTCAAAGATCCTGCCCCCATGTGGACACAAGATGGCCATCACAACATGGACAGCAGGGGAGGACAATGGGGAGGGACCTGGCTTGCAAGGGAGGGTAGTTGGGGGTGACTGGGCTTGCAGGGAAGGGACCCAATGAGGGGGGACCCAGGCCTGCAGGGAAGAGTAGTTGGGGGTGACCAGGCCTGCAGGGGAGGGCAGTTAGGGGAAAACAGGCTGGCAGGGGAACAGGTAGGCATCAATCAGGCTAGCAGGTGAGTGGTTAGGGGGTGATCAGGGTGGCAGGTAGAAGCGGTTAGGGGCAATCAGGAAGGCAGGTAGGCATGCAATTGGGATCCAGCAGTCTTGGATTGTCAGAGGGATGTCCAACTGCCCATTTAGGCCCGATCCCACCAGGATCAGGCGGTCAGACATCCCTCAAGGGGTTCCAGATTGGAGAGGGTGCAGGCTGGGCTGTGGGACACCCCACCATGCACCAATTTCATGTACTAGGCCTCTAGTATATATCATATTGTGCTAAGATAGAGGCTTCGCATGCATTTTCCCTAACCAGTACAATTGTATAAAAATGAGGTAGTATGTCTTCCATTTTACATGTAAAGAAAGTGTGAAATCACTTGAACAAGCTCAACTGTTTAGTTTGGAGTCAGGATTCAAACCTTAGTTTGTCTCTCCAAACCTCAGGAAGTATGCCAAGACATGATTTACATATTCAGAGCACAGATTAACAATCAATTAAGAAGTATAATCATAAAAGGGTTTCTCTTATTATTTAGTATTTAACAACTATGTATTTTTCAAAATACATGCATACTATTATTTAAATATTTTACACATTTTGGAGGAGGTAAGATTGGAAGTCATATTTATGCTGCCTTCTAACCATTTTTAATTTTTAATTTTTATTATTATGTTTTATTTAATAAATCGTTTTTTAGTGATTAGGTATTTTTTAAATTTTTTATTAATGTATTACATGTATACACATCTTCCCATTCCCACCCCACCCCCATGTACACCCTAACCCCCCAGTGTCTTATGTTCATTGGTTATGTTTATATGCATGCATACAAGTCCTTTGGTTGATCTCTTATCTACCTCACCTCTTCCTAAACTTCCCACTATAATTTGAGAGTCTGTTTGATGCTTTACTGCCTTTGTATCTATCTTTTTGTTCATCAGTTTATAATGTTCTTTATTGTCCATAAATGAGTGAGATCACGTGGTAGTTTTCTTTCATTGACTGGCTTATTTCACTTAGCATAATGCTCTCCATTTCCATCCAGGTTGCTGCAAATGGTAAAAATTCCTTCTATTTAATAAATATTGTTCAGATTACATTTGTTCCTCATTTTTCCCCCTTTAGCTCTCCTCCACCAAGCTCCCACCCCTCCCTCTGCCCTTACATCTCCCTATATTATCCTCATCCATAGGTGTATGATTTTTTGTCCAGTCTCTCCCTGCACCCCTCTCACCCCTTTCCCCCTGAGAATTGTCAGTCCACTTCCTTTCTATGCCCCTGATTCTATTATATTCACCAGTTTATTCTGTTCATCAGATTTTTAATTCACTTGATTTTTAGATTAATTTGTTGATAGATATGTATTTGTTGTTCATAATTTTTATCTTTACCTTTTTCTTCTTCTTCCTCTTCTAAAAGAGTACCTTTCAGCATTTCATATAATACTGGTTTAGTGTTGATGAACTCCTTTAGCTTTTTCTTATCTGTGAAGCTCTTTATCTGGCCTTCAATTCTGAATGATAGCTTTGCTGGGTAGAGTAATCTTAGTTGTAGGTTCTTCTATTCATCACTTTGAATATTTCTTGCCACTCCCATCTGGACTACATAGTTTCTATTGAGAAACCAGCTGACAATCGTATGGGTGCTCCCTTGTAGGTAATTAACTGTTTTTCTCTTGCTGCTTTTAATATTCTTTGTCTTTTTCTCTTGGCATTTTAATTATGATGTCTTGGTGTGGTCCTCTTTGGATTCCTTTTATTTGGAGTTCTGTGTACTTCTCAGACTTGTACTTCTATTTCTTTCACCAGGTGGGGGAAGTTTTCTGTCATTTTTTCTTCAAATAGGTTTCAGTATCTTGCTCTATCTCTTCTTCTCGCACCCCCATAATTCTGATATTGGTATGCTTGAAGTTGTCCCACAAGCTCCTTATACTATCTTCACATTTTTGGATTCTTTTTTCTTTTGGCTTTTCCAGTGGAGTGTTTTCTGCTTCTTTGTATTTCATATATTTGATTTGATTCTTGCATTCCTCTGGTCTTCTGTTTGTTCTCTGTATAATATTTTTTTTTATTTCATTCAGCCTATGTTTAATTTCTAGTTGATCCTTTTTCATCTCTAGTTGGTCCTTTTTCATCTCCTCTTGGGTCTTGTTAAATTTATCCATATTTCCTAGGAAATTCTTGAAAAAGCTTATAACTGTGGTTTTGAACTCTATATCCAGTGGTTTGTTTTTCCTCCATTTCTTTCATTTGTGATCTGTTCCTTTGTCTCTGCATTTTTGCTATGCCAGGAGAACTTCTGTGCTGGAGTCAGCCTTATGATAGAAGACTTGCAAAATTGCAAAAGCTTCTCTGTTGAGCTTGGGTAGGATAGAGTCTTGGGGCTGAGCTGAGACAACCCTGGCTTCCAGTCAGCCCTGCCCTACATGGCCCCTGGGTCTCAGTGTCTCTCAGTAATCGCTGAAGCCCTCTCTGTGTGCAAGTGCAGGCCTCCAGACCTCTGCCTTTCAGTTCCCATGTGCTCCAGGGACTCTTATGAGTCTGGGTCCCCAGGGTCTCACCCAAAACTATGGTTCAGTGCAGTCGGAAGTGGAGTTCAGCACAGTTGGGAGGTTCTTCCTCCCTTCCGCTAGAGAAAGCCAGTGGCACAATCAGTAGTCTGTCCTCTCTGCACGCAGTGGTGTGCACACCGCCATACCTCTGCCTTTTCATGGCTCCCCTAAGTTTCCGTGTACTCCTTCCTCCCTTTTCATGACAGTCCCAATTCCCCCTGTATGAGTCTCACATGGAACAGGGGTTCAGTACATTCGGATATGGGGTTCAGTGTAGTCAGGAGTTTCCATATCCCTCCTGCTAGAGGAAGCCAGCCAGGCACTCTGCCACCTGTCCTCTCCACATGCATGTCTCTATACCTCAACTTTTTGCAGCTCTTCTGAGTCTCCATGAGTACCTCTCTTTCCTTCTAGTTGTAGAATTCCCACTCAGCCAGCTTTCCTGTGGTTCTGGATGAAGCCCTTTCTATCTTTTAGCTGTAGTTTTGAAATTGTTATGTGAGGCAGCAGTTTAGGTGTTCATTTATGCTGCAATCTTGGTTTCTCCCTCCTAAATATTTTACTTTTTATCATCGATTTTCCAGATAGTATTCCTCCCTTGGTGTAGTGGATCTTACTATTAGGTGCTTTGGTTTTGAGAGAAACAATAAACCCTCATCTTAGGGAAATGTATATATGTATATATATGTGTGTGTGTGTGTGTGTGTGTGTGTGTGTGTGTGTGTGTATACATATAATCTATCTATCTATCAACTCTCTCTAAAATCTTGTGTGCAATTTCAAGAATCCCAAGCTACATTAGAAGTTTAGGGAGACCAACCACCCTGGGTTGCCTGGGACTAAGCAGTACCCAGGATGTGAGACTTTCAATTTTGAAACAGAGAAATTCCTGGACAAAACAGGACAAGTTGGTCATTCTAAAATGTAACATTTAGATAACAGTATAGTAATAAATACTTTTTACTAGAAGCTAAGCCTTTTGGTTTTATATAAAATATAAATGAGGACTCTGGAACTGAGTAAGAAAATGAAGACCTTACTAATTTAAAAGCTTTATATTTTATTTAGCATAAGCATTAGTGATGTATATTAATGGAGTGCATGATAAGGGGTGGGTGAGTTCATTTTTATCAGTTTTAACAGGCTAATTTTATTGCAGCTTAAGTGTTTTAGAAAGGAAAGCTTTATTGTTTTATGTATCATACTATTTGATATTTTAAGTGAATAATATATCAATGAAATAGCTTGGTTGCTGAAAAATAAAGTATGGCCTAAAAAATACAATGAAGATGAGAAAAGGAGTTCTATGGAAAGTAACCTCCTAGGATGATCTGATAATAAATCTCTAATCAGGCAAATTATGGTGGGTGGTCATGTCCAAGCATATGACTTCTTTAGTAAAAGGCTTATATTTGCCTTTAGGAAGCCCTCTCCATGGTTTTTATGCAACTATGTTAAGACACTTTTTAACCTCACCATTTTGCCATATTTTTTAAGTATGTTTATTGACTTTTACTAGTAGAGAGAGAGAAAGGAAGAGAGAGAAAGATAAACATTGATTGAGATTAAAATATTGATTGGTTGTCTCCTGCATGTCTCATACCAGGGATCAAGCCTGCAAACTGGGCATGTGCCATGACTGGGAATTATAGCTGAACCAACCAACTGAGCCACATCGGCCAGGGTGACAACATACCTTTTAAAATGCCAATCCCCACCTTGCTTTCTCCCACCTTCATGTAATCTTTCTTTTTTATTTCCTCCTTAATTTCAAATGCATTACAGGAACTGCAAACTTTTATTCTCTGGAGCATTTATGATAAGATATTACTACCTGGCATATGTCTCAAATAAAGTTTCCTATAAAACTTTTCAGCCCTTGCTGCTTGGCTCAGTGGATAAAGTGTTAGCATCAATGATTCTCTCTCATCATTGATGTTTCTATCTCTCTTTCCCTCTTCCTTCCTCTCTGAAATCAATAAAAATTTATTTTAAAAATAAAAGTTTTCATAAAAAATTTCTTTAGGGTTAGCAGTTTCTTATGTCAACAACTTCATAAATTGACCATTTTCTCACAAAAGGACATAATACTTAATGACTTACGTATTAAATTAGTGATTTAATTATGAAAGGTATTATAAAGGCATCATTCATTATTTACACTAATGAAAGAGAAACATGCAAATTGACCATCACTCCACTATGTCCACCAGGCAATCAGGGGCAAGTATGCAAGTTAACCCAACAAAGATGGTAGTGGCTAGGGAGCAGGACCAAGCAGGAGGCTTGGGTTGCCGAGCTTCCTGCCTGCCCTGGCCAACCTGGCCTCCACTCAAGGCTATGAAGTTTCAATTATAGAAGATAAATAAATTTCAGATACCTGCTTCCAGCTGATCTTGGACTCCTCTCAAAGAGGTACTAAAAATAAATAAATAAATAAAAAGGAAAAAAGCAGGAGCTGGGAGCCTGAATCACCAGGAGACATGGCCAGCCTGAAAACAGCCCTCAGCTCCTCACCAAGGCTAGCTGCACTCCCATGGGGTGAAGGTCCCCACTGGGGGGCTTGACCAGCCTGTAAACAGCCATCAGCCCCTCACCCAGGCTGGTCAGGCACCCCAGTGGGGACCTCCACCCTAAAGGGGGTGGGGCCAGCCTGAAAACAGCCTTCAGCCCCTCACTCAGTTTGGCCAGGCACCCAGTGATACACCCCACCTTGAAGGGGCTGTGGCCAGCTTGAAAGCAACCCTCAGCCCCTCACCCAGGTTGGCCATGCCCCTCCCCCCCAGCAGGGACCCTCATCCCATGGGGGCATGGCCAGCCTGCAAACCACCACAGGCCCCTCACCCAAGCTGCCCCATGCCCCAAGGGAAGCCCCATTCTGATCCAGGACCTCCTTCAAGGAAAACCAGCTGGCCCTCACCCTTGTACCAGGCCTCTGTTTATACTAATAAAAGGGTAATATGATAATTAGACTGGAAGACCTTACAAGAAACCTTCTGGATGTTTTTCTGAACAAAGCCACGGTGATGGGGTGAGGTAAAGGTAGTTAGAGGCCAGGAGGGGAGGGAAGTTGTGGGTGATCAGGCTGGTCAGGGGCGGGGCCATTGGGGGTAAGCAGACCAGCAAGGGGGGCTAGTTGGGAGTGAATAGGCCAGTGGGGAGCGAAGGTGGGGTCCAGCAAGCCAGCAGCGGGGGAAGTTGGGGGTGAGCAGGCTGGCAGGGGGACAGTTTGGGGCAAGCACCCTGGCATGGGGGGGGCAGTTGGGGGTGATCAGTCTGGTGGGGGGCGTTTGGGGATGAGCAGGTTGGTGGCAGGGAGTAGTTGGGGGTGAGCAGGCCAGCAGGCACAGTGGTTAGGGGCAATCAGGAAGGCAGGCAGGCAGATAAGCAGTTAGGAGCCAACAGTCCTGGATTGTAAGAAGGATGTCTGACTGCAGGTTTAGGCCTGATCCCTGTAAACTGGCAGTAGGGCATCCTTTGAGGGGTCCCAGATTGGAGAAGGTGCAGGCTGAGCTGAAGGATACTCCCCCGCCCATGTGCACAAATGTGCACTGGGCCTCTAGTTTTATGATAATCATATTTTTAATTACAATTTTGTTATAACACTAAGTACCTAGAATATTATCATTCAATTCTCACACTATCCTTTTTTTCTAAAATGACAAGCTTAAACTTCTGTTTTTTTAAAATAAAATATTATGTATTCTAGATAAGAACCAGACCATTTTTATAACTTGCAACTTTTAATGCTGTGACAAAATGTATTTTTTATTTCAATTAGCAGTTTTATACTAAAACGACTAAGTTTATGTGCTGTTAATCAATAATTCAGAACAATTTTATTTTTAAAATCCCTCATATGAGAAATTAGCTAGAGACCATCCAATCAGATTTCACTTGTCTTTCCAATCCGATTTCCCTTATCTTCCTTCTGTCCTTACTCAGAAAGGTAAACTCAAAGACAAAGCATAGTTACTTTACTAAAAGGCTGTCAGATGCTGTTATTTTTAGACCCTGATACTCTCTTATCACTCTCCACTCAAATAATTCCAGGATGTGATTCTGTGGAGGTATTCAATTTGCAAAAAGACAACAACCATAAAAGCCACTCATTGTTTCACAACTGTTAAAATTGAAAACAATAGGTGCAGCTAATCCATAGCAATACTTACTAGCACTCCTAGAATTTAGTGATAATATTATGCCATGATGTGAGAAGAGGGAAAAAATGAGGGAAAATAAACCAAGGTAGAAAACACTTTCAATTACTAACACCGGAAAAAACCTCAGATGTGTATGTCTTCTTATTTAGTTGAAGTATTTGATAATATCCAAAAGCCAGAATTTAGTAAACAAGACCTGCAACCTAGATGTAAACAATAATATAGCTAAATTTATAAAATCAACCAAGTTATATTAGAAAAATATCACCAAGCACCATAGGATTGAATCTTTTGAATTCCTTTATTTGAAATTGATTTTCTGATTATTTTCTTCACTGTGAATCCAAATAGACTATAATATTTAAATATTTGTTATAAATAGAAGAGAAAAATACCAAAATTCTAAAGCCGAGATATCAAAAATCTTTCCCATGAAGATCAGGTAATTCAGAATTTTTTACTTAACCTTGAAAATGCGAATATCAATTATTTTTTTAAAGAATTCAAAAAAACATTTTGTGTTAAATAAAAAATTAATATAAGGTAGGACACTTACTAATATATCTTTCAAAACAACATCTATTATTAACATATGTTCCTATTTTGTTAAAGTAGGTAACAAAAACTGATAATTCAAAGTTTCAAAAAATACAAAGTTACATATTATACTACTAAATGTAGCATTTCCTATTTAGTATGTGATGTGAAAGCCTCCCAAAAGTTTTAAATTATTCATATACAAACTGCTAATTAATTCTTATTAACTAAAATATTAAATACCTTAGACCCTATTATTAAAATCTAAACCATTAGATATTAACACACAGGTTTAAAATATTTAGAATACTAATATGTATATATGTATTTATATGCAATGTTTTGATATAAAAGTTTTATGTATCACATGTTTTATAAACATGTTATATGTTTATATATGTTTTAAATTATAGGAGAATTTTGTCCAATTTATTTTACCAGACCACATCATTTTATAATTGTCTGCTCAAAGTTTAAAGAATAAAAAGAGAATGCAAAAGTAGAATACATGATTTCGCTCTCCTGTAGAGAAATGTAGAGGGATTTAAATTATTGGATTCTTCCATAAATGTTGTATTTGTTGCCAAGAAACACAGGTGCTTCTAACTACACTGCCTTTCTGCAATTCAAGAATCAGGAGAGATGGCCAATTTCAGTCCTCTACAAAGGAATCTTCTCAGTGAGAATATCTCAGCAGATTAGTAACCAAAACCAGGTTCTGGAGATATGGGGCTGGTTAAGTCTTCAGGCTGTTCCTGGATAAGTGTTAAATATTGTTGGCTAAATTAAACTTATTATTTGCAATTTAAATATAGATAGGAACTAATTTTTGATTCTGGGTCTAAGTATGAGAATTAATACAATTGTTAATACCTTGGAAAGGTGAAAATTCATTAGTAGCATTAAGCAAGTAAATATTTAGCACTTAATTTCTGTGTCAAGTCCAATTGTGAGAGAATTCAAGAAATAATTTGTGGTGATGGTTATGGTTGAGATTACATTCCTCTAGTTCCCTAGGTAATTCTTGAGTAATAGTTACTTGTGATACACTTCCAGTTTTGTTCTAGGAAATGGCCTTTTTACTCTCTTAAATTATTTTGTGTAGTATATAACACATTTATTATGCACATGCTTTAAACTGATAAAGTGAGAGGGTTTGGATTCTGTTTATCATGTGATGATTGCATGATTTTAGGTATATTTCTCATCCTCTCTATAAAATAAAGGTAACACAGAGCTTACCTCCTAGGGTTATTTTAAGCATACAATAAGGAGTTTAAAATACAGAGTTTAGCACATGGTGACACAAGAAGCACTCACTTTAGCATAGTGTTCTCCAGGTACACCCATGCTGTCACAAAGGGTATGTAATAAATCAGTCAGAGAAAGACAAGTACCATATGATTTTACTCATATGTGGAATCTAATGAACAAACTGAACTACCAAGCAAAATAAAGATAGATTCATAGATTGAGAGCAAGCAGACAGCTCTGGTAGTGTTGGCAGGGGGTGTTAGTAGGAGGGACTGAGCAAAAAAGAGAACTCATGGAAATGGACAACAGTATGGGGATTACAGGGATAGGAGTTTGGGGGGTTGAGGTGGAAGAGGGAATAGAGGGTATAACTGGTGAGAAAAAATTAAGTTAAATTAAAACAAAATAAAGAAAAAAATCTAGAAAACAGAAGTGCTAAAGAAAGTTCTCTTTTACAATTATGCTATAGCTACAACACTCATCTTCTTGCTTATCACTGACTTCTTTATATATCATTATGGTTTCATTGTATTTTCTAGTTCCTCCATTTAGAATGCATTTTTTCCTATTTCTCTTCATATTCTAGATTTCATCAAAATGTCACCTCCCCTGTGAAACTAATGGTAGTTTTCCCAAATTGAATGATCTATAGCTTGCCAAAGTTACTTCCATTTTAATATTCAACTCAGTATATTTTAATTTAGAGTTTATGTGGAATCTCCTATTGAACTGTAAATACCATGAAAGCTGAGAAACTATTTTATTCTTTTGTATTTGGTCCAAAGCTTACCATAGCACCTTGCAAATGGCAGGATTTCACTTTGGGGGTTAAGGACAGGGTTAAATGAATAAATGAATACATCACAATCTAATCTGCATTACAGAACAATGAGTTCTCTAATTAAGAAGTGGCTGAGAAATTATAATGATGAGGACAAGTTAGTATGGAATAGCTTATAATATTAATATTCAACAGATTTAATGTTAATCACCAAATTACATACTAAATATTGTTGTAAATCTGATATTTAAAACTTCTCAAAATACAATAACTATTAAAGAGAGCCTTTAATAATGCTCTCCAATTCCATCCATGCTGTTGCAAATGATAGGAATTTCTTCTTTTTTTTACAGCAGTATGGTATTCTACTATGTAGATGTAACAGAGTTTTCTAATCCACTCATTGGCTGATGGGCACTTAGGCTGTTTCCAAATCTTAGCTATCATAAATTGTGCTGCTATGACTGTAGGGGTGCATATATCCATTCTGATCCATGACTCTGGTTTCTTTGGGACATATTGCTAGAAGTGGGATTACTGTGTCAAATGGGAGTTCCATTTTTAGTTTATTGAGGAAACTCCATACTGTTTCCACAGTGTCTGCACAAGTCTGCATTCCCACCAGCAGTGCAAGAGGGTTCCTTTTTCTCCACATCCTCACCAGCATGTCATTTGTTGATTTGTTGATGATAGCCATTTTCACATGTGTGAGATGGTACCTCATGTCATTTTGATTTGCATCTCTCTGATAATTAGTGACTTGGAGCATGTTTTCATGTGTCTCTTGGCCTTCTGTATGTCTTCTTTTGAAAAGTGTCAATTTAGGTCCTTTGCCCATTTTTTTGATTGGATTGTTTATCTTTCTTTTGTTAAGATATATGAGTTCCCTGTAAATTTTGGAGATTAAGCCCTTATCTGAGATAACATTGGCAAATATGTTCTCCCATACAGTAGGCTTTCTTGTTTTGTTGATGGTTTTCTTTGCTGTGCAGAAGCTTTTCATTTTGGTGTAAACCCATTTCTTTATTTTCTCCTTAGTTTTCATTGCTCTAGGAACTGAATTGGTAAAGATATTGCTAGGACAAATGTCTGCTATTTTGCTGCTTATAGCTTCTTCTAGGATTTTTATGGTTTCCCGCCTTACCATTAAGTACTTTATCCATTTTGAGTTTATTTTTTGTGTATGGTGTAAGTTGGTGTTCTAGTTTTATTTATTTCTTTATTTTGCCTGTATATGTCCAATTTTCTCAACAGCATTTATGGAAGAGACTGTCTTGACTCCATTGTATGCTCTTTTCTCCTTTGTCTAATATTAATTGAGCATATTGGCTTGGGTAGATTCCTGGTTTCTCTGTTCTGTTCCATTGGTATATATGTCTGTTGTTGCACCAGGATCAGGTAGTTTTGAGAACAGTGGCTTGGTAGTATAACTTGATACCTGTTATTGTGATCCCTCCAAGTTTGTTCTTCTTTCTCAAGAATGCTGCAACTATTGGGGTATTTTTTTTTTTATTTTAGATGAATTTTTGGAGAGTTTGTTCTAGGTCTTTGATGTATGTCATTGGTATTTTAATGGGGATTGCATTGAATTTATAGATTGCTTTGGGTAGTATGGACATTTTAATGATGTTTATTCTACCAATCCATGAACATAGTATGTATATTCTTCTATTTGTTTATGTCTCCCTCTATCTCTTTTTTTAAATCATCTTTTAATTTTCTAAGTATAGGTCCTTGATTTCCTTGGTTAAATTTACTCATAGATATCTTAATTTTTGTTGTTGCAATGGTAAATGGGATTTTTTTTAGTTTCTCTGTCTGTGAGTTAATTATTGGTGTATAAAAAAGCTATAGATTTCTATGTATTCATTTTGTATCCTGTTACATTGCTGAACTCATTTATTAATTCTAGTAGTTTTTGGATGGAGTTTTAAGGGTTGCCTATGCACAATATCATGTCATCTGCTATAATGACAATTTTACTTCTTCTTTTCCAATTTTGATGCCTTTTATTTCTTCTTCTAGTCTGATCATTATGCTAAGCAAAATAAGCCAGTCAAGAGGAAGAGAAATATCACATGATCTCACTCATTTGTGGAATATAAAGAATATCATAAACTGAGGAATAAAAATAGATACAGAGGCAAAGATGCATTGAACAGACTGTCAAAGGTCAGCAGGAAGGTAGGGGAAGGTTGGGGGCAAAAGATCAACCAAAAATGTGTATGCATGTATAAGAGCATAACCAATGGACACAGACACTAGAGGCATGAGGGCATGTGCTGGGGGTTGGGGAAGGCTGAGAGAGGTAAATGGGGGAAAACAGGAGACATATTTACCCCTATTTTTAATACTTTAAAGAATAAAAAAGAAAAAAAATAGTCTTGAGCATTAATCATTTCGTTTCCACAGAAATATTTCATATTTTAACCGAAGCATTTTTTTTTTGTCCACTTACCATCATTGGATCAGGGAAAAGTGACACAAAAAGGTTAGGGTAATGATGTTGTGGAAATTCTGAAACAGGATAGTAAAATTACAGATGAGCAAATAGTCTAGCCCAGTGTTTGGCAAACTGCAGCTCACAAACCACTTGCGGTTCACGAACTGTGGTTTGCTGCTCTGTGTCCAATGAGTTTGCTGACCATGGATAGGGGCTTAATCACAATGAAGAATAACAGCCTGTAATTATTGGAATCCAGAGTGTAGGTCAGTGGTCAGCAAACTCATTAGTCAACAGAGTGGCATATCACGGCTCATGAGCTGCAGTTGGCCAGCCACTGGCCTAGCTCATTCAGCTAGGCAAAAGCAATTGTCTAAAATTGAAACTGGAAGTCTCAATCCAGTATTTGCCACAGAAAAGCTCATAACAGTTACTACTCAAATCTGAACTGGTCAGTCCATCCTTAAAAAATGCTAATAAACATCAATATAAAGGAGATGCAATGTAACTTGGGGAAATAAAAATTATGAATTAAAAATAATTGAATTAATCTTTCTAAAATGCAAAATAAACAAGATTATCTGATGAGAATTACTTCAAGGAATCTTGTTGACCTAAGCATATTAAACATTGAAATTAATGACCTAATTATTATTCCTCTCAATGAAATTCAAAAGTACTAGTAAAGTTAGAGATTATTTATATTTTGCCTCTATAAAAGCATATGGAAAAACAAAACAAAACAAGACAAAAATATACTTTTAAGAGACAAACCAAGTAGGGCATAGGGCTTACTCAAGTTTAAATCCATATAACTCTGTGTCTTCTTTTCATAAATTAATGAAAAGCATCAAGAAATCCTCCAATATATTCAACCATACAACTATGAAGGTTCCTGATATACAAGCATGTAGCACATGGCCATATATAGATAGGTAGTCCCATCCTATTTAATAAAAGAGGAATATGCAAATTGACCATCACTCCAACACACAAGATGGCTGCCCCTATGTGTTCAAAGACGGTTGCCCCGATGTGGACACAATATGGCTGCCACAAGATGGCCAGCAGGGCAGGGCAGTTGGGAGGGATCAGGCTAGCAGAGGAGGGCAGTTGGGAGGGACCAGGCCTACAAGGGAGGGCAGATGGGGGTGATTAAGCCTGCAGGGGAGGGACATTAGGGGTGACCAGGCTGGCAGAGGAGGGAAGTTGGGGGCAAACAGGCCTGCAGGGAAGGACAAATGGGGGGACCCAGGCCTGCAGGGGAGAGAAGTTGGGGAGTGACCAGGCCTACAGGATAGGGAAGTTAGTCATCAATCAGGCTGATAGAGGAGTATTTAGGGGTGATCTGGCTGGTAGAAGTGGTTAGGGGCAATCAGGAAGGCAGGCAGGCAAGCAGTTGGGAGCCAGCAGTCCTGGATTGTGAGAGGGATGTCCGACTGCTGGGATCAGGCCTAAATGGGCAGTCAGACATCCCTCAAGGAGTCCCATATTAGAGAGGGTGCAGGCTAGGCTGAGGGACAGCCCCCCATGCACAAATTTCATGCAACTGGACTCTAGTAAAATTATAATGGAGCAGAAAAATTTCTATCACCTAAGGATATTACAGCCATTGTGATGTTGTAGTGAAATGCATTACTTGTGTGTTTGTGGTGCTACTGTTGTAAACAGATCTACTGTTCTGATAGTCTTATAAAAGTATAACATATACAATTATACATAGTACATAATACTTGATAATGGTAATAAATGACTATGTTACTGGTTTATGTATTTACTATTCTATATTTTTTATCATTATTTTAGAGTATACTAGTACTCTTTCAATTTATAAAAAAAAGTTTGTTACAGTTAACAGCCTCTTACATCTTCTGTCTGCCACATCTCTTGATGGCATTATTTTCTGTTGTATAGCAACACTAGAGGCCCAGTGCATGATATTCATACACTTGGGAGAGGGGGTCTCTCGATCTGGCCTGCACCCTCTCACAGTCTGGGAGCTCTCAGGTGATGTTTGGCAGTTGGACATCCTTAGTGCAGCTGCACAGGAAGAGAGGCTCCTTCCACTGCTGCTGCACTCTCCAGCTGTGAGCCTGGCTTCTGGCTGAGTAAAGTGCACCCTGTGGGAGCACATGAATCCCCAGAGAGGTCCTGGATTGTGAGAGGGTGCAGGCCAGGCTGAGGGACTTCATGGATACACGAATGATTGCGGTTGGGGAGGGACATGGGAGGTTGGCCAGCTGGAGGGGGCCGTGGGAGGGCTCCAGGGTATGTCTAGTCCATCTTGCTCAGTCCCAATTGGCTAGCCTTCCAATCAGAGCATCTGCCCCTAGTGGTGAGTGCACATCATAGGAACTGTTTGACTGGTTGACTCCCCCCTAGTAGACAGTGCACGTTATAGTGAGCAGTTGAGTGGCCTTAGCATATCATTAGCATATTATGCTTTGATTGGTTGAATGGATGACCAGACGACTGGACACTTAGCATATTAGGCTTTTATTATATAGGATACTGTATAGTCCTGTAGACGAGGAGCAACAGGCTATGTGATATAACCTAGGTGTGTAGTAAGCTATATCACCTGGGTATGTGTGAATACAGTCTATAATATTTGCACACCAACACAATTCTCAGAATGCATCCTTGTTGTTAAATGGCACATGTCTATATTTAAGTGCAAACTATGAAAATTCTTAAGATAGTCAACCATGTGAATACAAAGTTTAATTTTTCACTGATGCAACCTTTCACCACAAAGCAAGTCATGACCACAAAGCTCATAAACCAAGTTCATCCTAGAAAAAGGATTTTTTCACTCAACCTAGAGAAAATAAGATCAGCAAAAAATTGAATTTGTTTGCTTAAACTATAAAACACTGCACAAGCCTTGTGAAAATTTAGCTATCACTATATTCACATCCCTACTCATACATACATACCTCCACATATTGTGGGTATGTTTACCCACAATAACATGTATATAATTACCCACTACAAATATAGCCTATGTGAGTTTCATGTATCGTCATATATTATACATCAAGCTAGATATATTATACATATACTACATAGAACTTAACAGTAATATTTCTTTTTAGTCACAGATCTTTATTATTCTTTGACATACTACTTGAATAAAGGATATCTCTAAAAGTATAATACCAAGCCCCAAACACACACACACACGCACACACACGCACACACGTATGTGTGTGTGTGTATACATGTATATATATAAATATATATTCAGGGTGGGGAAAGTGTGTGTGTGTGTGTGTATATATTCAGGGTGGGGAAAGTATGTTTATAGTTTTGATCATTACATCTCTATTATAAAAACCCAGTGGCCCTAACACTGTTACAACCAAAGACTGGTCACCAGGAGGCTGCATGCACTGTGAGGCATGTGTGGGTGGGTGGGGATTTGACTCTTGGCATGGTAGGAGTCAGTCTGGGTCCCGCCTGCACTGCAAGTCTGGGTCTCGTGCGATTTCGCACATTGGGCCCCTAGTATATTAAAAATAAAGCACTATATATTTTATTTGAAATATATTTATATTGATTTCAGAGAGGAAAGGAGAGGGAAAGAGTGAAATATCAATGATGAGAGAGAACCATTGATTGGCTTCCTCCTGCAAGCCCCCCACTGGAGATCAAGCCTGCAAGCTGGCATGTGCCCCTGACTGGAATTGAACCTTGAACTCTTCAGTCTGCAGGCCGATGCTCTAGCCACTGAGCAAAACCAGCTAGGGCAATACTGTACATTTTAATAAAACCAAGAAAACATTAATATATTTTCAATGCATTTCAAATGCTCTAGTTGACATTTTATGAAAGTTCAGAACATCCAAAATTTTGAAGTGAGATAAATTTGCCATGAATTTACACATACCTTAAAGGAAATGCTTGCAGATTCTGATTGCATGATAATGTGTTTGTTTCATAACAGAAACTTAAAAAATGCATTCAAAGCATTATTCCTAATGCAGTACCATCTTCATTTTCAGATTTAATTGCAATTTTAACAAGTACCTTTTAGTCATATAAATATTGATCATTTAACTTTTTGTTTACACATAATCACCTGTAGAAAGCAGTTATCATTCTGTTCATTTTGTCATTTATTCAACAACCCTGACTTTCATAATCACTCTATGCCAGACCCTACGTAAGATTTGGGAGATACTAATACATGGCAAGATTCTGCCATCAATGAACTTGTAGACTTTTTGGTCAGAGAGAGTAAGAAGGAGGGAGGAAGGGAAGGAGGGAGGGAGGGAGGGGGGGGGAGGAGAGAGAGAGAGAGAGAGAGAGAGAGAGAGAGAGAGAGAGAGAGAGAAAGAGAGAGAGAGAGAGAGAAGAAACATTGACCAATGGTTACGTCTTATATGTACTCCAGAGCCAGGGACTGAACTTGCAACCTAGGTATGTTCCCTGACAGGGAATCAAATTAGCAAACTTTCCATGCATGGGATGACACCCAACCAACCGAGCACCACCAGCCAGGACTAAACTTACAGTCTTTTGATAGAGACAAACCAAGACTTTCAGCATTACTTGACAAGTCGCAAGAGCAAGTGAAACATAGAAAGGGGACTCTGTATTAGACTAGAAGAAATGTCAAGAAGGAGAAGGTAAAGGGAGGAAGAGTGTCCTTGGAAGAGAAACATGCATATTTTATATGCAATTCCACAATATGTTTAAGGAAAGGCAAGAAATTTTGTGTAGTTAGTGTCAAGGGTATTTTGAGAAAAGCTAGATTTCAGGCTAAAAAGGTAACCAAAATTTTTAAATAGATTCATTGAAAAAGTATTTTCAATGAAGATAGTGTGTTGCAATTTTGCTTTAAACTTTATTATAAAACAAAATTATGTTTTTGAAGATCAATAAATAAAATATTTAACACAAAGTAGGATATATAGAATATGAATATATATATAAGTTTTTAAGGTAATTTAAATTTTGCTTTGTACACACAGATATATTCATATAAATATGTAAATGAAAATATGTATAAAACTCTAATGTGTACAACCCACACATGCACACCAAAGTTCTAATATTTGAACAAAATAAATGACTTGCTAAATTCTAAATATGTACACATATTGAATGAATGGATGAATTTGCTCATGCAACTGCTTTTTATTTTTTTTAATGTTCAAATCTTGTTTTATTTTTATTTTTAATAAATCTCTATTGCTCAGTTTATTATAGATGTTCCTCTTTTTCTTCCCCATAGCTTCCCTCCACCTGATACCCCACCCCCTACCCTATGCCCTTACCTCCCACCACTGTCCTCATCCATAGGTGTAAGATATTTGTCCAATCTCTTCCTGCACCCCTCACACCCCCTTCCCCCTGAGAATTGTCAGTCCATTCCCTAGTTGGTTTGGCTCAGTGGATAGAGCATCAGCCTGTGGAGTGAATGTCTCGGGTTCAATTCCAGTCAAGGCCACATGCCCGGGTTTCAGGCTTGATCCCTAGTAGTGATCATACAGGAGGCAGCCGATCAAAGATTCTCTCTCATCATTAATGTTTCTATCTCTCTCTCTCTCTTCTCCTTTTATCTCTGAAATCAATAAAAATATATTTTAAAAAATGTTATTGAATTCATTGGGGTGATTTTGGTTAATAAAATTACATAGGTTTCAAGTGTGCAATTCTATAATACAATGTCTGTATATTATATTGATTGCTCATCACCCAATTTAAATTTCTTTCCATTATCATTTATTCCCCCTTTTCCCTGTTCTACATCCTCCCTCCCCCTCTTAGCCACAATTTGTAAACGCACCTAAGAAATGCAAGTAACCCTTAAAAGAGTATTGCAGAAAATGTGATTTTATAATGAAATTTTGTAATTTAGTCTAGATTAAGGAATGACAAAAATAATGAAAAATCTGAACCAGCAAATCATTCTGTCTTTAAATATTTTCCCTAAGAACAGAATGAAAGTTCAAATTATATTATCCTAACTGATGATTAATTAGGTCCTCAGGGGAGCAGTATAAATGAGAGTAATTCAAGAGCAGAATATCAATAGTTTTTTTCAAAGGAAGAATTGATAGTGCCCATTAAGAGTTTATATAATTCTCAGAGCCATGAATACAATATTGATTTACTTAACAGAATCCTTTCACAGGTAAAATTTCCCTTAGAATCTGGTTATACTACATAAATTCTAAATGAGTTAGCCCACTTAAATAAGGTTTTAATTTAGTACAGAACTATATATGCTTTATATTTTAAAATAATAGAACAATGGGTTTGTATTTGAATAAAATTTTTACATACAGGAATTGATCCATTCTTAATTCAATCACAGAGGTCCACATTAGAAAGGCAAATTTATAAAACTGGGTATGATTCACAGCCTAGGGAAATAGTGGCTCTCAAGTTAGAGTAAGAATCTACCTTTTGAACTCAAATGTGAATCTCCTTCTCAGAACTAAGTATAAATAAACAAAGTAACGAAATTAATGAAAATAATTAAGCTACGCCCCCACCCAACCAAAATGAACAGTAGCTAAGCATCATTTTAAAGTCCTATCCATAGCTTCATTTGCAACTAAGAAATTGTCTATTCTAATAGGAAGAAGTTTGTAATTTTATAGATAGCCACATTGCTCAGCAAATTGCACATAGTCAGTGCTTACTAAATATTTATTCTATTTTTAAATTATTTGTCAGTCATCTTCTAAAGCCAAACTATGAACACTCAGTACTGTTCCTCACTATTTTTCCCATATTCATTCATCCTCATTATTATTCTTACAGCATTTTAAACATGTCCTTTGTTTCCACCCACATCAAGTGTTATTTCAGCTATTTCTCCTTATTCACTTCCAACTGAGACTTGTTGCTTATAAGATCCTGTTGGAACTGACAGGCATTAAAATGTAAAATTGTCTAGTTACTCGTGGCTGTGAAATTGAGGGAGCAATACAGATTGTGAGAGTTTTCTGTTTTCTGTGTGGTCATGTTTGCAGCCCACATCTTGTCATGCTATGGCAGTTTTCCATTTACTGCAGCAAGTGGCTAAAAGGTTTTGTGAAAGTTGGGTGGATGTCACAGCACAAGCAGGAATTAACTTAAAATGCATGAAAGTGAAAGCTTTCAAACCAATGTCACCCAAATAAACTCAATGAAATTTTAAAAAAAGTTAATAAGGAGAAAATAATTAAATTAGATGTTCTAAGTCTCTAAAGATTTTCCAATGCGCTCATAGAAATGGTTACAGACAGTAAGATTGTTAGAAACAATTTCCATGCCCACATCCTTCTGGAATTTCTATGCCATTTTGTTTTCTAGCTGCTTTTCTTCGCACAGAAAGAGGACCCAGACAATGTTTTGCTTGACCTCTTTGGAAAAAAAAAAAGACTAAGACATTTGAGCATCATAAATGCATAGGGGGCAGGAAGAAAATACCATCTGCTGTCAAGACATATTTAACCAAGTTCATTAGAAAGACAGCTAGATATGTGGAAAGAGTTAGAGAGTAGGAACACTAAATTTAAATAAGCAGTTTTTAAAATTTAGGAATGTACACTCCAGGGAAGTGGCACTCGATAAATTCTGTGGTAATGATTATTTAAAGCCCCATATTGACTATGAACTTATGCATGGTGATTCATATTCAAAATAACAAAATTTGAGTTAGAGTAGAGATAAGAACAAAGCAACAGAATTTATAAAATGTTAAAGGAAGCATTACCTATATGGAGGAGAGTCAAGTTCCAAAAGAATTATTCATTCATTTATTCAGCAAAATCTATAAACATTGTGTTCATGTCATAATTCCAGGGTCTTTAAAAATTAATGATGGGTCTAAATTAAATGCATATGAATTTTAAAGTATGTATCTTAAGCTGGGAACATTTTCATTTAAATGAAACTAACCTCTAAATTGAATAAAGTAACATTCTTGTTGATGACTTTATAAAAAAGAAGGCCAAGTTGATTGATTTAGGAAGAAGCAAAATTATGCTGGATATTATATCAACAGGTTTACCAACACTAAAAATAGTAAGTTTTAATTGAGAACAATAATATGAATGACTACCATTTTTGAAGTGCTTACAAAACACCAATTACACCTTTTAATACAATTAGTACGTAAGTTAGTTCTATTGTTTTTTTCCCAGTTCAATCAACTTTACAAATGAGAAAACTGAGGCTCAGATAGGTTAGAAAGTTCTGTAGCATTACACATTTAAGAAGTGGTTTAAACCCGTCTGTGCAATTTTAAAAATGATACCCTTAAGTAAAAAGCATATTCATGATTATATTATCAATTTTATTGGAAGGCTTAAATACTTAATGAAGGAGACCTATTATATATCCAATCTGTAATAGCAATGATAAATATTAATCTAATTATGGCCTATTTGACCACAGTTTAATGTGTTATATATTTTGATTTGTTATATTTCATTCTGGAATATTTTTTCTATACTTTAACCACTTTTAAAACTATGCTCATGCAAATATGCCCATACTTATTTTTTAAAAAAAACTTGTAATTGTTTCAAATGTAAGTTTAGATTGGTATCCATTCAGGTCTCTGCAGATTCCTATTTGAAATTAAGGCTAGTAATAAGGGAATTATTGGAAGAGTTGTTTAAGAAGCGAACCCTATGTAATGAGAAAAACTATGTGCAAACCATCTGATAAGGGGTTAGTCTCCAAACTATGTAATGAAAAACTACAACTCAATAGCAAAGAAAAACTAAAAACCTGATTAAAAAATGGGCAAAGAACTTGAATAAACATTTTTGCAAAGAAGACATACAAAAAGGCCAATAGCTATAGGAAAACATGCTCAGCATCATTAATCATCAGGGAAATTCAAATCAAAACCACAATGAGATAGCACCTCAGACCTGTTAGGATAGCTACGATATATATATATATATATATATCACAACAAAAACCAAAAGTTGATGAGGAGTAATTGGAACACTTGTGCACTTTTGGTAGGAATGCAAAATGGTACAGTCACTCTGGAAAACAACATGAAGATTTCTCAAAAAATTAAAAATAGAATTACCATATATTCCAGCAATTCCAATTCTGGGTATTTATTCAAAATAACTGAAATCAGTATTTAAAATAGATATCTACACTCCCATGTTCATAGTATTACTGTTCACAATAGCCAATAAGTGAAAACAAACTAAAATGTCCATTGATGAAAGAATGGATAAAGAAAATGTCACACACACACACACACACACACACACACACACACACGGATATTATTTACCTTAAAAATGAAAGAAATCCTGCCATTTTCTACAAGATAGGCCTGGAAGACAGTATTCTAAATGAAATAAGCCAGACACAGAGAAACACTGCATGATTCCATTTATATGAGGTATCTGTAATAGTCAAATTTATAGAATCAGAGAGGAATGGTGGTTGCCATGGGCTGTGGGAAAGGGAAAATTTGGAATTGCTAATGAAATGGGCATAAACTTTCAGCTAAGCAAGAGGAATAAATTCTAGAGATCAGCTATACAACATAGTGCCTATAATTAACTATCCTTTATCATATACCTAAAATTTTAAGAGGGTAGATCTCATATTAACTGTTCTTACCACAAGGAAATAAGATTTAAAAAAATAAGAGAAAAGATAAAGAAATGATCCTTCTCACTCAACAAGGAATGTAGCACAATTCTACCTAGATGTAGCACAATTCTACCTAGATGAAGGGGACAGTTTAAATAGACTATCTGAGTCCATTGGTGTGTCTTTCAAGTTACTCTGTGTCTTTAGTTCCTTGTAATCATACCTGCTTCTCTGAATGACCTTCCTTATAATTTAGATAAGTCACATCGACATTTGTCCCAGAAATCCAGACAAAGCACAAGTTCAGGAAGTCTGAGCATGGCAAATAAAGCTGCTTTCACCATTATAACTAAAGAACAACCCTGTGGGTGTCTAAAATATTATCCAGTTATGTGGTTCAGTCTCTTGAGATTTACTGATAGCCAATTATGGCCTATAGGCCAGAAAAGTGCCTGATTGTGGTCTGAAAACACGACGATAAAGTGGGAAGGTGAAACAGATTAATGTTTATCCCCTTACAGGTAGATGTTGATTGGAATAATGAGAGCTTTAAAAAGCTGACACTGCTTTGATCTCTTCTTTGATGTTTCCAACTGTTGTCTATGATGTTAATCTTTACAGAATGTAGGATGTTAAAATAAAAAGCTAGAGAATAGTTTATCCTTACAAACGATTAGTAAAAATGACTTGGCAAATAGAATGCTACAGTTTGACAAATGTAAACAGCAGAGGATTCCCTCAATAATAAAGAAATAGAAATGTTTTTCCATCGTCACACTAAGCTGCTCTGTCTCCTGCCCTTCATGCTCCCAATAGGTGACTTTGCACCTACTTTTCTCTTTTCCAGAATCCCTTCTCTCACATGTTATCACTAGTGAAATGATTACACTTGCTTCAAGACAGAATCAAACATTGCCTTGCCAGGCCTCCGGCTGGGATAGTCATGCCCAATTTCACAGCAGCTGGTACGTGCCTCTATAATTGTTCTCTACGATAGTATTATACGCATTTGCCTATGTCTCTTGTAGATACGGTGTTCTTAACAATTTTTGTGCTGCACAGCCCTTTAGCATCTGGTGTAGCATATGGTACACTTCCCAGAATGTTTTAAAATGCATACAAAAAAAAGAAAAATAATATATGAATACAAAGTAAATTAATTATGTTACAATATAGTTATCAAATATGAAATAAAAGAATATATGTGTTATTAATACACTAGTTAAAGATATACTAAGTAATATAAATTCAAAGTCATGGTTAATATCAATGATTTTTCAAAATATCCGCAACTAGGATTTAAGGTAAAAATATTGGTGATAACACAGATACTGCTAATACTGTTGTGTGTTACCTATCTTCCTAATTGAAAAAATGCTGATTGTCTGTTAGAGGTTAGTGAAAATAAAGATGCAATTTTTTCTCTTATCTTGGTTTGCGGATCTCAGATTAAGAACCCTACAATTTGGCTGTGTGGCCTCACAGGTGGGGTTCTTACTTGTTACTCTTCATGTCTTTATTACAGAGAAGAACCACTGGCACAATCCAAGTTCTTCTCAAAGTGTGGTGAACAGTGGCTGATAGGGGTTTTGAAAATTTGGATGCTGATTTTATCAATGCCCTTATCACATCATAACAAATGAAGACATTTAACAATTTTAATTCAATTTTTCAGTGGATACCACACATGGTGCTGTGTATATTATCTTGTTAGAGAAGGTTGAAAATTAAAATTAAAAATCACCTGGGACCAAACGAATTGAATTTGTTATATTTTCTGTAGTTCCCCCTAGGTCAACAGACAACTATGAGGATGTTGCTAATGCACTGATAATATTCTCATTCATTCACAACATAAATTGCCATGTAGTTCAAACCTCTAACCACAGAGATCAAGCAGTCTCTACAACACATCCTGAAGATGGGAGAGGGGAATTATCACTAATTCCAGCCTTTCAAATGAACAGCTCTAACAACAATATTAAGTGACACACTGAGGGGCAACTCACTATTAGATAATGAAGGTGAGAAAAAATGCTCCATTCCCTGACTCATGGCTAGTTCTTTATTATATTTTAATAACTCTGCCCAATACTTACAGAAGAAAATGAACATATTGCTTGCATGTTTTCCAATAGCCTGATATCTTATAAACTGATAATCTATGATTAGTTTTTCATTTTCCTCCTGTTTTGTTTTTAGCATAATATTTGGTACAGATATAGGTGACTTATTGTGTTCAATTTAATCAAATTAGAGAATAAACAAAATGAGAAATGTCATTTCTCTCAGTGTTTAATAACATGATTTCAATAAATAATAAAACTCTGTATATTAGTATAAAAAGCAACTATATGGAATAAATGTCTCAAACATTTGCCAAAAATATATACTATAAATAACATATATAATATGCATATAAAACAATATAATAATAATTTCCATTACTATATAAATTAAAATAAGGAGTCTATTTCCAATTTTCCTATCGAAAATCTATATCTAAATTCAGAAAAATGTAGAGATTTTGTAATGATCTGCTGCTTTTTAATGTTAAAGATATTAATAGAGAGGATCCAAGTTGGTGGCTGATGGAACAGCAGGCTGCAAGATAGTGTGTGAGTGAGAGAGTGAAAGGAGAGTGCGTGGATGTGCAGGGAGTGTGTACTTGTGAGTGAGGGACAGCTATATTCCACAGGATTGTTGGGGCTTGGTGGACCAGGCTCCCTTGGCCGGGTAGCCTCTACTACTGCTGAAATCTCTCCTGGAGTAGCCGGCTCTGCTGCAGAGACTGCACCATCTTGAAGAGGAGAGTGGCTGTTATAAGAAGCCCAGCTGTACCTTCAACCATGGAGACCTCAGATACCTCCCAGGGCCCTACAACCACATTGCCCAGGGACCATCTGCCTCAGCTGCAAACCCACAAACACCGAGACTTCAATCTCCCCAGCCACAGGTGCCTAAAAAGTTTGTCCAGAGGGAGACAAAGCAGTGTAGAATATGTGGAAGAGCCCTGTGCTTTCTCACAGAGCAGATAGAAAGAGCAGCTGAATCAAACAACATCCACCCGGAATTGGCAAATTAAACACAGCTGGTGAGGCAATCCATGGAGAGAAAGGTCAGAGATTTCCTAGAAAGAGCTCTGCCTCCTCAAATTCAGCTGGGTGCTGTTTGGGTTAGTTGTTGTTTGTTGTTTGCATTCTGCTCACAGTGTTTGTTGTTTGCATTTTTGGGGTTAGCTGTTGGATTTTTGGAGTTTTCTCCCTATATACATATATTTTCCCCCTTATTTTTTCTTCTCTATCTTTTCTCTCTTACATTTTTTTTTCCTTTTCTCAATATCATTTTTGCACTCTTTTCTCTCCCCTAATTCTCTTTTCTCTGATGGTCACCTTAATTTGGAGTTATTGAAATCATGAATACATTTGTGTTTGGTGCCCTGTGCATTGTGTCTTGTAATGTTGTATTTTGTGCTTTTAAGTCAACACAGGAGAGAGAGAGAGAGCTACATAACCAGACACCCTGAGAGGAGCAAACATGGGGAGACAAAGAAACAGCCCCCATACAAAAGAAAAAGAGGAATCACTGGAAAAGTAAGTAAACAAAATGAAGGCAAGCAATATGTCAGAGAAAGAATTCAGAGCAATGGTCATAAGGATGCTGAAAAAGGATGGAAGACAAATTCAACAATATGTGTAAGAAGCAAGATGAAATGAAGAAGAACCAACAAGAAATGAAAAATGACATTGCTATGATAAAGAACTCAATAGAAAGCATCAACAGTAGACTAGAAGAAGCAGAGGACTGCATCAGTGAGCTAGAAGACAAGGTAGGAAAAAATATAGAAGCAGAGCAACAACTAGAAAAATACACTTAAAAAAGAGGAGGAGAGCCTAAAGGAACTTTGGACAACACACACAAAAAAAACATCCACATAAATGGGGTTGCAGGAGGAGAGGAAACTGAGAAAGGAATAGAAAACCTGTTTGAAGAAAAAATGACAGAAAACTTCCCTGATATTGGGAAGAACAAAAAGCTCGCACAAGTCTATACTAATATCTTAAATATTGAATCTTCCTTAGAAGCTTTTTATTTCCCATAGGAATTATATACCCCATTGTATAACTCCAATATCACGTACATTCATTTATAAAAGTAAGAATATTAATTATATACACAAAAAAGAAATATGCTAGGCACTATTCATTATATTAGCCACTTTATATCTGTTGATCTCAACCAGAAGTGCAGCACTCAACAACCTAATTGGGGAAAAATAGTTTTTAATGTGAAAAAGTATAGTTTTTGATCTTTGAATAAAGTTGAGCTTTTAATACTTTTCAAATGAAAAAAAAAAGAAATAGGTTTCATCTTCCTCTGGCTCTAGTAAATAGGAATGACAGTTGCAAGGCAGGTATTCCAAAATTTGAAACAAAATTATCATTATTGAAAAAAAATTTTTCTAGCATCTGTTGCAACACAGAGCCATTATAATGCAATTAGCCAGACTAAGGACCAGATGCTAAGAAAGCACAATTTAAAAGATGAAGCATGGTATTATTTTGGCTAATGAATGTAATTCCAAATGTTACAGGAGTGATTCATGGACTTTTTTCCCTAAAGATCAGCTGTCACATGTACATATTGTATTTTAACATGATGCCTTTGTAATTTAATGAGAAAAGTAAGTTACCTCTCATAGCTATTAGGTGTTCTAGAATGATTAAACTATAGATACTCTCACAGGTAGCTGAATAACTTGCTAATGGTGATATGTTAGTATTTAAATTTATATGCCCAAACCATAAGGTATAGGCTATGCTACAAAGGCAATATAATTCTATGAAACTAAACAAAAAAAAAATATTTTGATATTTAAAGTCTCATATCAGTGTGCTATAGGAATAGATATTAATGTAATCCTGAACACACAAGAAATGTGTAGGTAAAAGTTATAGCCCTTTAGCATGTTTACATTTTGTATTTCCATCTAAGTTGCCTCTATTACTCATTATTTTAAAAAGAAAATTCTCTTGCATATTAAGCTTATTAAAATGAAAGTCCAGACCACAGCAAAGGAGCATAAATAGAAAATGAGAAAAGAAAAACAAGTAACATAAGAACCTGCTAATTCAAATTTATTTTTAGCAAGTTTATTAATTTGAAAATAAATGTAGAAGCCAATATTATGCAAAGATAAATAATATTGTCTTTTCATAAACATGTAACAGTAGGTTACCCCAAAAGTAGAACCTGTGTTTTACTAATAGGGTCTGTGTTTAACATTTTTAAAAAAATATGTTTTTATTGATTTCAGAGAGAGGAAGGGAGAGGGAGAGAGAGATAGAAACATCAATGATGCTCTTGAGAATCATCCATCGGCTGCCTCCTGCACACCCCCTACTGGGGATTGAGCCTGCCACTTGGGCATGTGCCCTTAGTAGGAATGGAACACTGAACTCCTGGTTCATAGGTCGGTGCTCAACCACTGAGCAACACCAGCCAGGTTAACATTTTTATAATGCAATACATGAGAGCATAGCCACAACATTCTCAGATTTGAGTTCTCAGGGAAGAATGATCAGACCAGGGAGGTACATTGATGTTAATCATACTAAACATGATAGCCCATAAAGTTGTCTTAACACTCTGTATCTTAATAGCAACTACTCAGAAAAATTGTGGATATTTGGAACAAAGTGATCAACCTCATTTGGATATTCAGGAATAGATCATTCTACAACACACACTTTCAGTTAGCATGAACTTTGAAAATATGTAACAGAACATACCCTCAGTATTGACTATATCATGAGACCATGCCCTTTCTCATTCATGCTTATAACTAAATAGCAGTTGATAAGTTATTGAACTCCATTCAAAAATATTTTTTGCAATAATCACAAATCCATAGATGATGAAAGTTAGTTCTTTACTTTTTTCTAAGATATTCACTCCACATATATTTAATTTTTATCAAAGGTGACTAAAAGCTGGAATATATTAGACTGAAGTCAAAGCCAGAAATGATATAATTTTCTATCATAGACAAGGGGATATAATTTTTCCTTTTAATGAAAATGTAATGAAGGGAATATCCCAAACAAAAGGCATTACAATGAAGGATGTACCTTTTGTGCATTGTGCCTAAACTACCAGTAAATATGAAAATTATATGTCCATCAATAGAAACATTACTATGACTACAATATTAGTCATCAGTGTATTAAAAACATATTATTAAAATATCCTAAATATCTGCGGTAATCTTGAGAAAGAAGAACAAAGTTGGAGGGATCACAATACCAAATATTAAGTTATACTACAAAGCTACTGTAATCAAAAGAGCCTGGTACCAGAACAAGAAGAGGCATGTAGATCAATGGAATAGAACAGAGAAATCAGAAATCAACCCAAGCCATTATGTTAATATTTTACAAAGGTTGCAATAGAATACAATGGAGTAAAGACAGTCTCTTCAATAAATGATGTTGCGAAAAAAATGAAATTAGACCACCAACTTAAAACATATATTTTGAATAAACTCAAAATGAATAAAGGACTTAAATGTAAGTCATGAAACTATAAAATCCTAGAAGAAACCATAGGCAGCAAAATCTCAGACACCTCTTATAGAGATACTCGTAGCCCTGCGAATGAATCCTTGTGCCAGTAGCTCTCTGTCAGTCTCCTGTAGCTCTCCCATCCCCCTCCCCCCTCATAGCTTGCTGCCCTGCTCCCTCCTGTAGCTCTCTGCTGCTTGTAGTTTCTGCCCCACCCTCCTGCACATCCCTGATTTGGTCGTTTTTGTTCATCAGTTTATGTTGTTCATTATATTCCATAAATGACTGACATCATTTGATATTTATCCTTCTCTGCCTGCCTTATTTCACTGAGCATAATGCTCTCCATCTCCAATGGACACAGACAACAGGGGGATAGGAGCATGAATGGGGGTGGGGGATAATGGGAGAATAAGGACACATATATAATACCTTAATCAATAAAGAAATTTAAAAAAAGTTCTTTGTAGCATCGTATATTAGTATTATGGAACAAAACAGAAGCAGAAACAAGGAAACAAGTTTATCATTGGAGACCTGACTGCTCTTGAAATTTAGACAATTCAGGTTATTAGTTATAGAGTCCTCAGAAGAAAACATATGCCTGATTCCACACTAGTAAAGCCAGAGCTCTCCAATTTACATACCCTACTTGTCTGAGGATATCAGATGTGTTCAGGTTGAATAAGTTCAAGACTCTTGCTTGAGTAATTTTAGGGAATGTAACACAGTCTGAATAGTAATTGGTTACTTAATAATCCTGTTTGCAGAGCCAACATAAGCTTGCTTCACTCTTAAGCACAGAATAGGAAAAGAAACCTTCATCTGCATATAAGCTTTAAAGTCAACCTGATGTGAAATCCGGAAACACGTTTTGACAATGAATGGATTAGTGATAAAATTAATGAGAAAACTAAAGTCTGAAATGAAATATTTTTGGCATATGATTACCTGATATGCTGCCCTCAAAAGTCCCTTGTAATTAGGTTTTCTGAGCCATCACAGCATAGCTTTTCTTGCATCATGGGTATTACATTAACCAAGCCAATTTGTCTATTTGTCGTTGTGTGTCACATCACTTTTCAACACTAACTTTTACTCCATTTGTGTCACTCTCCTTACCCACAACAATATACTACTTTTATCATTGCACTTAGCATGCTACACCAAACTCGAAGGGCTTCCCACTAAAATTGGCTCTATCAACTACAACTTCTTTTTTTAAAATTTCTTCCTTGATTTCGGTGTTACATTACCCCTCCATCCACCCCCATTACCCCTCCATCCACCCCCCCCCATGCCCTCACCCCCTGGTGTCTGTGTCCATTGGTTAGGCTTATATGCATGCATACAAGTCCTTTGGTTGATCTCTCCCCCTTACCCCCACCCTCCTCTACCTTCCCTCTGAGGTTTGATGGTCTAATCAATGTTTTTCTGTCTCCGGATCTATTTTTGTTCATCAGTTTATGTTGTTCATTATATTCCATAAATGAGTGATTTCATCTTATATTTATCTTTCTCTGCTGGGCTTATTTCACTTAGCATAATACTCTCCAGTTCCAACTTCTGTATTCGATACTAAATCTAATGCCCCAAGCTACTAAACTGCTCATCATCTTTTTAAAAAATATATTTTTGATTGATTTCAAAGAAGAAGGGAGAGGGAAGGAGAGATAGAAACATCAGTGATGAGAGAGAATCATTGATTGGCTGCCTCCTACATGCGCTCCACTGGGGATGGAGCCCACAACCTGGGTAGTGCCCTGACCAGAATCAAACCAAGACCTCCTGGTTCCGTCAATTCATAGGTCGAAAATCTCTGAGCCACACCAGCCAGGCTGCTGATCATCTTTAATACTAGCATCTTCCATACCCATTTCATATATAATCCATGGTATGGATGTCCAGCCTAACCTAGACTCCAACTAACCACTCTTGTGTGTTATATACAAAGAACCTCATATGTGTGTGTGTGTGTGTGTGTGCACACGTGCGCATGTGTATGCATATATAATTTCTCCAATCCACAAATTAGAATTATAACTACTATCTTCTTGTGCCTCAATAAATTACTGTGAATCCATCTTCAACTAAACCCTATTCTTCTTTTATCATTTTTATCATTTAGGTATTCAACAAATATATATTAAACTAAGACAATGTGCCTGGCAATATGCTTGTTACTATATATTCAGTATTAATCAAAGCAGATAGAGCGTGGGAGAGGAAAACCTTTCAGACAGATACAAGAGCAGAAATGAGGCTGGCATTTGAGAACTGAAAGCAGGTCAGTGTGGCTGAAGTACAGTGAGAATGCAGAGGAAGAGGAAGGAATCATTGGATTTATCAGAATAATAATGATATCTAACTAGAGATAAACAGAACACGACTTATATTTTTAAAGGATCACTCTGGATGCTATTTGGAGAATGGACTGTGAGTAGAGGGGTTTAAAGTGCAAGTGGCAAAGACAAGTTGGGAGGTGGGCTCTTGTTGCGTTTATGGGTCACTTATATTAAGAATCAAAATATATGGATGACATCATCTACTTTCTCTTCTGTTCCATGAGCCTTTTACTCATGTATTGTGACAACTACTGCACATTTCCTATGGAAGCTCCTCTAAAACGTCCCACTGCTTTTCAGGTTCACAAACTGTTTCCTTCCTCTTCCCCTCCTGCTCCATCTTGATGGATGACCGTTCTTTAGTTACTAAACAGAGCAAAGTCTTCCCATATGAGCTCCCTCATCCTCCCTCCTTCTAACATCTTAAATGCCCTTGTCCTGCTTTTGTAATCATGTGAAATAATTTATCTCTCATGATCTGTGTTAATTTATATTCTCTGAAAACTGACATCAAACCAAGGACTCAAGATGCACATAGTTTGTGCAGCAGATTTCAGCAAGTACAAGCCAGAGGGTGGAGAGAGTGAGATTAGGAAGGGGAAGGGTGCAATAAAGGGTGTATTTAAATTTTTTTTATTGATTTCAGAGAAGAAGAGATAGAAACATTAACAATGACATAGAATCATTGTTTGGCTGCCTCCTGTATGCCCCCTGCTGGGGATCGAGCCCCCAACTCAGGCATATGCCTGGACTGGGAATCAAACTGTGATCTCCTGGTTCATAGGTTGATGTTCAACCATTGAGCCATACTGGCCGGGCAATAAAGGATGTATTAGTGAGTACAGTACTACTGTGGGCAACTAGAATTCTATTCTGCTCGTGACCTTTTGAGAAACAGTGTAGAACATATCTCAGAATTGTCCCACCAGAGGATAAGGAGGCTGGAATGCTTTTTCTAAGTCCTTCCATCTCCTAATAGTTAAAGGTTACTCCTTGTGTTATTATTCCACACTCAAATATTTTTGGCTTACTATTGCCTGTTTTCAGCTGGTAAGCTGGAATAAGCCCTCAGTCAGGGTAGCAGAAAAAGAGATGGGAACTCTTGAGATGGGTGAGCCAGGAACTGCACTGAACTCAGATGAGAAGGACACATGGGACAGAGCATCAGCAACATTTACATCTTCTTTCTCTTTTAGGACCTTGTTTATTTCCTCTGTGGAAATAATCCTTAAAGGTGTTTTTGTTATGAACTATATTAGGGACCTTATAAATAATCTAGTCCACCCCCCTTATTGAAGATTGGAAAATTAAACCCCACTTCATCTGACTTTTGGAATGCTAGTCGAAAATTTTTCTCAGTCTACTAAATTATGCAACAGAGTTTTTATATATTTTCAGGTTGACCAAAAGTATTAAAATAAGTTGTAATATCTTGATATCACATTGCTACTTATGAACATGTACTACCTCACACTGGTTTCCAAACGTTCAAATCTAAGCCAGTATCTGTTGAATTTTATAATCTCTGTTTAATACTCAGTTTTTTTATATTTTTTAAATATATTTTATTGATTTTTTACAGAGAGGAAGGGAGAGAGACAAAGTCAGAAACATCGATGAGAGAGAGAGACATCGATCAGCTGCCTCCTGCACACCCCACAGTGGAGATGTGCCTGCAACCAAGGTACATGCCCCCGACCAGGGTCGAACCTGGGACCTTTCAGTCTGCAAGCCGACCCTCTATCCACTGAGCCAAACCGGTCCCAGCCAATACTCAGTTGTTTTTTTTTTTACTATATTTTATTTTTCACAGAGAGGAAGGGAGAGGGAAAGAAAGCTAGAAACATCGACGAGAGAGCGACATCGATCAGCCGCCTCCTGCACGCCCCTCACTGGGGATGTGCCCGCAACCAATGTACGTGCCCTTGACCGGAATCGAACCTGGGACCCCTCAGTCTGCAGGCCGACACTCTATCCACTGAGTCAGTTTTTTTTTATTGCTTTCTTTATTTGAATAGGCTAACTAGAAATAACTGAACCACAAAAGCTTTTTATGTTTCAAAATTCTCTTTCAGAATATTTCCATTTGTGCTATGCATGTCCTTGAGTAGAAATATTTTTATTATTGTTTTGTAGTTGCTTTTTGAACCAATAGAAATATTTTCAGAGTGCTGGAAGCCTCCAAGGTAAACGTTTAAAACTTGTGCTTGCAGGAGTCTGTCACTATTTTGGTAAATAGTATCTGAAGCATAACTATAAACAAATTTGGACTGCAGGCTAGTTCACACAGAAATTGTTTTATTTATTACAATTGCTTCACATGTGGCATACTTTATTTTTAGTTTGGTTTAGTTTATAATTAAAAATTACAATTCCAAAAGGTTAGATAACAATCTATCAGATAAATATATACTCTATAAGACACATACTAAATATATCTATGTGTTTTAGTAAATTTACACTGATTTTTTTTTTTTGCATCAAAAATCATTAAGTCAGCCGAGACCAGTTTGGCTCAGTGGATAGAGCATCAGTCTGCGGACTGAAAGGTCCCAGGTTCGATTCTGGTTGGGGGCATGTACCTTGGGTGCGGGCACATCTCCAGTAGGGGGCGTGCAAGAGGCAGCTGATCGATGTCTCTCTTTCATCGATGTTTCTAACTTTCTGTCCCTCTCCCTTCCTCTCTGTAAAAAATCAATAAAATATAAATGTATCACAGCTTTAAAAAAATCATTAAGTCAAATAATCTAATGCAGCTAGCCATGATAGATAATTTCATTATCTTTAATTAATTATATGGTAAGATTTCTCCCCCTTGCTCTTTTTCCTAAGGGCTTTATTGGACACCATTGATACTCATTTTTATTGGAAAAAGATTTGTCTGGATTTCCTGATAATTTTGTAAGAACTATAGCACACCTTAGCCATTATTCATCATACAGACAGAATCTCACTCTTAACACACACACACACACGCACACACACACACACACACACACACACACACAACATTAGTGATGAGAGAAAAATCATTGATTGGCTGCCTCCTGCATGCCCCATAACGGAGGTTGAGCCTGCAACCTGGCCATCTGCCCTGCTCAAGAATTGAACTAGTGACCATTTGATTCATGGCTCACTGCTCAACCACTGAGTAACACTGGCCAGGCTAAAATAACTTTTCCACAGGTTTATTTTCAAACTTGCTTTGAGTCTTGAATGCAGAGTAAAGCAAAGCAAAACTTTTTTTTTTCTAGTCTGGTACCTTTAAAGCAGCCAAGTTAGAAGGACCAACCCCCAACCCTTTCATTTCTCTTCTTCCTCTCTTAGCTATATTCTTAACACCTCCCCTAAAATAGAGAAGCTGACTTCTGATTGGCTGGACAAATCCATCTATTTTGTGTTTACCCTTCTCCTAACTTCCATTTCAATTTCAAGTGCTGGGACCCCTAAAATACATGGACGATGTGTTGTGTGTGTGTGTGTGTGTGTGTGTGTGCGCGCGCGTGCGCGCTATGACTGAAGAGATATGACTTTGGCCTGATCGTAAAGAATCAGAAAACTAGAAAAGATGGATAGATGATAATATTCTGAAAGACTCAAATAAATTTGTCAAAGAAATCTGATAATAATAATAATAATAATAACAAACACAAAATCACAAAATACCCTTTGTTCTCACATTCAGTTACTGATCTAATAGCAATCAGAATAAAATGTCATAGATATTATTTGTTTGGACCAAAACAAACAGCATTACAAATTGACATAAAAATACGTCCTCTTTTTTCCCTGGGCAAATTTTTCTGAAGGAATCATTCATTCATTCATTTATTTTTATTGAATTTATTGGGGTGACATTGGTTAATAAAATTATACAGGTTTTAGGTGTATTTAGCTAAGTTATTGAAGCTTGTTAAATTTTAGTCAGGCATTAAGTGCTAAGGATTCAATGATGAAAGCCAAGGGATATAATAACTAGTACAGTGTTAGTCCTTTTTCTCAAATTTGTACTCCAAAACACCATTGAAGATGGTTTCTCATAAGAAAATCATAGTTCCTCATCATAAGTATTATTTATTTTAATAATTATGAGTTGCTTTCATCATGAATGGAAAAATGAAGAGTAATAAACTGATAAGTGATCCAGGCCAAAATAAATAATTTGATATGTTACTTAAAAACCAGAAATAGGGTACATTTGCTTTTTAAGCCTCACTCTCCTTTCATCAATTTAGAATAGTATCTGAATTAAAATAGCATGAGAATGACATTGTAGTGTTAATGATTTCTGAAGCCTATATAGGTAGCATGTGATTGGCAAGACTACAGTATAAAACTGAAATAAATGACAGTATCTGTTTCCTTGGTACATTTAATCTAGACATTTGAAAAATAATTACAAAAAAACATTTCTAATTCCTTAAAGGCCTGCCCACTCCCAACTCTAAGTTATGAACACTGAGATCAGATCACATTAAAAGTCAATTATCCATATTATACATTTAATATAAATGTTGTACCCCATTAGAATATATCAAGGCATAAATTTTACTGAAAGAAATGGACCATAACAAATGTGCACATTTTTTAAAAAAATAGCAAAGGTTATAATATTTAGAAGGTTTCAAGTTAGTCACTAGCATATTAAAATGTGTTTTATTTTTTATTAGGCATTATAATTAAGCTTCTGTAAGGTGAGTTGGAAAACATCTTGTTTTTACTAACCCCGAAGGGGAGACTTTTATGTACAGTATAGACTCAGGTGCTTATAAAACATGTGTCATGCTTTCATTTTGTTCCAAACATCAGACTAAATCCTTACTTAGGGAGGTATCTCAGGGAATAAGAATCTAAAGTTATTTAAAATGGATTCTTTACATTGCATATTTGAGAATGAAGCACCAACTATTTCTTTTAGTAATTTTATTGCTAATTTCCATAGAATAATAATTTCCCCAAAGAGGTGTTCAATATTTTAATATATGGGAGTCATTAATTTAACACATGCCTCAATTTTGTAAGGGAAGTGTGTTAATTTTCTCATGCAATTTAAAGGTTTCTGAACAATGTAGAAAGACAATCTAGGTAACTAGACTAAGAGACAAATAAATATTTTGTTTCTAATAATGAATCTGCGCTAAACTCTTTTTTTACAATCATTCACCAAAAATGTTATTGAGCGCAACTATTAACCCGGCACATAAATCTCAGTCCATTTCTTGAGTCACAGCTGTATGCACTTCATTAGTTAATTTCATAGGTAGTTTGTCTTTTCATCAAAAACAAACTTTCAGAGAGCAGAACTTTATTTTTACTTTTTTACCTTCTACCAAACTTGGATAACCCAGCCATCCTAGGCAATTTTCCATTCTCTCAACTTTGCATGCGTTTATTCCCTCTAGCCAGAATGTCCAACTGGAAAAACCCTTCTGAGCCTAATTCTTAACCTACCTGAATCTTGGTGTTTCTGATTCATAAATGAGAACATTCTCATCTTGTCAGTGGTTCTCAGAGTGTGGTCCCCACACCAGCAGCATCAGCATCTCCTGAGTAACCATTTAGAAATGCAAATTCTTGGGCCATACCTCAGAAGTAGTACATCAGAAACTAAGTGGAGCTCAGCAAGCTGTATTTTAATAAACACTCCAGGGATTTTGATTCACTCAAGGCGGAATCACTGCTCTAGTCTATCTGCTACTAAAGCTTTTGTGAAGATAAAAGAAGAAAAATTATGTCATGGGACTTTGAAGGAAATAAGCAAACAAACAGATTGAGAGGTATATACGCATAATTTAAAAATAGGTTAAAGATTGCTTTTAACTTGTTTTTCTGTTTCTCTATTTCCTCCTTAGTTTGTACATGCATTTAGAGATAATCTCAGCAATGTCATCAAGCTTGGTGGCATAGTTCAAGTTGTGAGGGTTCAATAAATAGGTCGGTAAACATTGCAAATCAACACAGCTTTTGATAAAATGTCAGGCAAAACAGAGCTTAGCTATATTCGGCTCTCCTTGAACTCATAAACCATTAACTGGCCTCTATACTTCCAGGACAATCTGTCTGATGAAGAAAACACAAATAAATATAACATTTAGAAAAAGATTACTAAAATGCAAATTACAAGTAAGAAATGGCAACCACTTAGGTCAAAGCAAATGAGAAGCAAAACTTGCAAAAATGAGTAGCTGTTCTTACAAATCAAGTTATGGGAGAGATTGAAATCCAAATACACTTTTCATTGGACAATCTTTTTTCCTAATACATATTCATAATTTTAAAAAGGCTTAATCTCAACGCTTTTAGTTCTGCCTTCCCCCAAATCCTTCCTAATGATAGAAAAACTTGTCAGAAGATATTTGCAATTTAATAAAATTTAGGAATTTTGGAATTAATGTAATATAATATGTAGCTTATATAGTCCAATAATAAATGTTTCCTAGTTTAGAATTTTAGGATATCTTATAATATTTTTAAAAATCAAGTAACATTAATCATGGCACATTTTTACATTGTTTACTAGCTACAATTGAACAATAAATGTATAATCTTTAAAATCATTTTTCAATATTTCAGGCAATCAGGAAGCTTGGAATTATTGTTTAAAATCAGTGGCCCATTTGCTTCCCAATAAGTTATGCATGTCTGATCATGTCTAAAATATTGCTCATAACACCTTTTACTATTTTCTTCAATAATAAATCTTAAAACTATATGTGTGTGTGTGTGAGTGTGTGTGTATGTCTGTATGTATAGAAATATGTATAATATATACATAGATTTATATTAAGACAAAATTCTTCACATTAGTTTTCAAATGTGCTTATGAATTCAATCTAAGTACTTAAAATTGAATTTGAAGTAGAAATATTGTTTATTAACTAATGTCTTGGGCCATTTACATTTCATTTGTTTCTTCACATCAGAAATAACTTTGGAGTTCTGAAGAAAAAGTTCATAAAAGCCATAATCCAAAAAGTAGAATTTGGGTTCTGTCTCATTTCACTGATTTTGCATTATCTTATAGATCAGTGGTCGGCAAACCGCGGCTCGTGAGCCACGGTTTGCCACTCTGTTGACTAATGAGTTTGCCAACCACTGTTATAGGTCATGGACATCAAACACCTTCCCTCCCTTCCTCACAACAAAAGCCCCAGTTTAACTTTTAGAAAAAGTCATATGGAATAGGAATGCTCCAAATTTACCCTAGAGGTTGCAAATAGAGGTTACAAATTGAGAATCACCTTTGGGGAAGCCTGCTTCCAAATACTTATGGCATTTATCACTCTTCTGAATGGCTTTTGCATTTATCTGCAGCTTTTACTCACCAGATGAGACCTCAGACATTTCAAATTCTGCAGTGCCTTGCTACACCTTCATAGGAAAGCTTTTTGCTGATTTCCCTGTTGGTACTTTTCTCTTACACATTCTATGGGATCTGATAAACCTGGAGGTAGAGCCGTAGTCAAGCACAAATAAAGCAGGTACATAATCTCTTTCCATCCTCCCTAAAGCAAACAAACGCACAGTCTTTTTGCACCTGTGCCTTCCACTCTGGCTGCCTTGAAAAGTGAGGTTTAATATTCTTCACAAAAAGATTAGGGAGCGTTTTGCAGACACTCCCCTCTCACAGCAATGGTTTCTTCCCTCACAGGCTCAATCTACCTGATTATGTTCCCTTCTAATCAGTAACCTCAGTTCCTCTAGTAATAACTATGCTGCTTGCTTTATGTGGGATTTCTCTGAGACTGAAGCATAAGCCAGAGAATTAGAGGAGCTGATTATTATGAGGACACCTGTATTTTTGTCTGGTCTTCATGTGAACTCCACAGTGCACTCATTTATGCAAACCGATGTTATGAAAGAGAAGCAGAAAGCAGGGCGCGTAAAGAAGAGACAGGACCTATGAAGTTGTGCACCTGTGTGATGCCAGGAGGAAAAACAAACTTGAATAATGTCCAGTGCTGCTCAAAACACATTGGAACTTTCTACAAAGAGATAACACGTAAAGTGCTGATATCCAAACATCTTTCTCCAGACATACCTTTAAAAATCAATCTGAAAATCTGAAACAATCTGAAACCAACTACCATCCACAATGCAATAGTTAATTCTTCGAGCAAAATGAGATGATTGAAGGTTGAAGCAAAAAGCCATCTATGTATATCCTGATGTTTTAAATGATAGGAATAATATAAATCACTTACTCAATCTTATATTTGAAGTTAAACCTTGAATCCTGCTTCTTGAAAGTACAGAACTGTGCCAGCTGTGTGTAATGACTGTTTACCCAGAGCATGAGATTGAAGTGGATTTTCAGATTAAAAATAAAACTCTTAAGTATGTCAATCCCCATCTGATCAAAGCACATAAACTATTTTTTTTCAAGTACTCCATTAACAATATACTCAAGTAAGGCTGCAGTTCTCCCAGTTTTCTTTGAAGAGTAAATTGTTTGAATGAGTGAAGTTTGTATAAAGAAACCTGAAATCAGAGTTAGGTTTTCCCTCATTTTCACTTAGACTCAGGGCCTGGCGAATAGCAAGTGCTCAACACATATGTATATAAAGTGAACAAAAGTATACAATCTAAAGTGCCATTTCCCTTTATATTAAAAAGAAAAAACTAGTCCCATACTTATTTTATTTTAAAATCAGCCACAATTTCTGTCATTCCAAAAATAAATGAAATGCTACTGTTTTCTTTACCATAAATATTATAACAACATAAATTATAACATTATGCATTATAAAATTATAAATTATGTGCTGTGCTGGAAAGAAGTCAAAATGCAACTGATTTGTTCCTTTCTCCTTTTTCAATGCTCACTTTCCAGATGTGGAAGTTTCATTTGGAGTAAACAAAAGGTTGGATGGAGAAAGCTCATTAATTGTATGGTATCCCCTTGCCTACAAAGAGTATTGCATCCAAATTACAGAAAATCTAAAGAAACCTTGTAAAATGAGTATATAATTAGCAGTGCTGCTAAGTGAATGAAAATAGAGGTTGCCTAACTTAATTAACTATAATCATTACTCATTGTCGTCCTGCTTAGAAAGATTACTTGAGGGTATTTCTTCTGAGGTATCCCATTAGACATTTCTACATCCTTTAATGTGAAAATGATTACACTAAAAGGAAAGTATGGCTATACCCTTTCAATCAGATGTAAACTTTACTAAACAAGTCAGTTCCATGTCTTAGTTCAGGGAGCAGAACCACAACAGTACAAAAACATTTTGGGGGATGAAAGAGAAATTAAGAAATAGGTAATTACAGAAGTTAGTGGCTTAAAGAGACAAAAGGAAGCTTATATATAAAGTTCTATAAAGAAAAGAGCTCTTGGCTGAGGAGGAGGGAAATAACAGATTAAGATCAAAAGGGAAAATGAAAGATAATGATGAAGAGGTGGCACTGTATGATTAAGTTGAGCATAATTGCACAACAATGCAGGGTGCCAAGGTACCTTCAAGGACATTGTGACAAAGGACTGCTTTCCTATGGCTTATTCTTTTAGAAGAAGACAGTTGCATTTGGGAAGCATTTAGTCTTCAGAATTAATGAAAATCACCTGGACTTCACATAGACAAATAACTCTCACTAATACCAGGCGTGCTTGTGATGGTAGTCACTGTTTTGCTTCATTTGCCCTCTGTCCACCAGTGCCGAAAAAAAGTCACAGCAACTCTGTCTATTAAGAGGGACTTAAAGTTTCCGGAGTATCTTTACTGCTCTAGAAATTAAATGAAGAGCTTCTAGTATTGTAGATCAAGAATCTCCCTAGCAAACCTGCAATATCATCAAGGTTATTTTATAGTCAAAGAAACTGAAGCTCAAAGAGCTACCCAGAGTCATCTAGCTAATTATAAGTGGCTAATAATCCAGCTGTGCCTGAATCCCTAGCCCAGTGTGTTTCAAAAGTTAACATGCCTACCCCTATGCTCACTGCTGCATAATTTACAATAGCCGATATATGGAAGCAACCTAAACATCCATTGATAGATGAATGGATAAAGAAGATGTGGCACATATATACACTGGAATATTACTCAGCCATATAAAATAATGAAATCTTGTCATTTCTGCCAACATGGACCTAGAAGTTATTATGCTCAGTGAATTAAGTCAGTCAGAAAGACAAAGACCACATGATTTTCCTTATATGTGGAATCTAAACAACAACAAAAGAGAAATTTTATTAGAAGCCTTGGGAAATGTAAGTTATTATCATCTCCAGACTCATAGAGATACAGGGAATGTATTCATGGTTGTTAGATGGGAAGGGAGTTTGCGGATGAGTGAAAAGGTGAAGGGATTAAGAAGTACAAATTGCCAGTTATAAAAGTAGTCAGGGGATATAAAATATAACATAGAGAATATAGTTAATAATTCTACATAATAAAAGCCTAATATGCTGAGTGTCTGGTCATCGATTCAATCAATCAAAGTATAAATATGCTAATAATATACTAAGGCTGCTCATTGCTTCCTATGACATGCACTGACTACCGGGGGCAGATGCTCCAACTGGTAGGTTAAATTGCTTCTGGGGTCCAGCTGATCAGGATTGAGCAAGACAGCCAGACACACCCTGGAACCTTCCCACAGTCCCTCCGCAGCTGGCCAAACTCCTACATCCCTCCCAGCCCCAATCATGCACTAGTGTGGTCTATCAGCCTCTCCTGCACCGTCTCACAATCTGAGACCCCTCGGGAGATGTTGGAGAGATGGTTTTGGCCCGATCCCACATGCCAGACTGAAGGACCCCACTGGTGCACGAATTTGTGCACTGGGCCTCTAGTACTATAATAACTATGCATGGGGCCAAATGGGTATTATACTGATCACTTCATAAGTTATACAAATGTCTAACCGCTATTTTGTACACCTGAAACTGATGTAATATTCTATATCAACTGTAATTGAAAAATATATAAAAAAACGAAAAATGTTAATGTGTATAAAACTTACCTGGATACCTTGTTGAGTGGTAGATTCTGATTCATTAATTTTAATTGAGACCCTGAGATTATGCATTTCTAACAAACTCACAAGTAAGTTTGCTGCTGCTACTGGTAGTCTTGGACCACACACTAGGTATAGCAAGGCCTTAAGCTACTGGTTCTCAAATTTTGCTAATATTAGAATCATTTGGAGAGGTTTTGAAACCTCTTAATGCTCAAGCTGCACTTGATATCAAGAAAATCAGAAGTGCTCAATTGAGACTCCAGACATTCTAAAGTGCAGCCAAGTTTGAGAATCTGTGCCCATAGACCAGTTGTTCTCAAATTAGGTGTGGGTCAGAATCAATTGAAGAGTTACTGCAGAATACAGCAGCCAAAGTTCTTTAAAGCAAGGATAAGGCTCTGGCCTTTGCATTTTTACCTACTTCTCTAGGCAATTCTGACATCAAAGTTTGAGAACCACTCCAAAGACCATGCTCTTTCAAATCAGTCAACTGTGTATTTTTCATGAAGAATCTCAGGTTGTATGAAACATCTTTCAAGCTAAAAATTCCTGAGCCTCACAAACCCGAATATCCCCAGTTACAGACATTTTGTTAATATATTATTTTATGATTATCAGCATAAAATGTAAAATTGCATTGTACACTTATGCAATATGTTTTGCTTATCATAGTTAGGTGCACATTAATTATATTACCTTGTTAGTATTTCAGTGGAAAACATATTTAACTTATAGAACATTTGCTCTATGCCTAGGGTAGTCATATAATTAAAAATAATTGATTTTGAAAGCGATAAAGCAGTAAGTTGAAATAAATACAAAAAAATGATCCCCGCTTGAGAAATGATCCTCGACTCCTCTTCCCTGGGTTGTGAAGATATGGTCATTTTGACTACTGACACATTTTGGCCTCATGAGTGCTGTCAGATTATATATTGTTAGACATTTTCATTGGCAGTGAAAGGAAAATGGGAGCATATTAGAAATGTAATTAGTGGAGTATAAATTCTGTTTCCTTACATCTTCTAAGACAGTGGTTCTCAACCTTCCTACTGCCATGACCCTTTAAGATAGCTCCTCATGTGGTGGTGATCCCCAACCATAAAATTATTTCCGTTGCTACTTCATAACTGTAATTTTGCTACTGTTATGAACTGTAATGTAAATATCTGATATGCAGGATGTATTTTCATTGTTACAAATTGAAGATAATTAAAGCATAGTGATTAATCACAAAACAATATGTAATTATATATTGTGAAATATTTATTTCTAATTACAAATAAATGAAATTTTGTCTTGAATCGTGGTATAGCATGGGTAACAGTCTTAATATAACAACAGTAAACTACATTGCTACATTTTGCTACACCGAGGAGCGGTGTGTTGATTCCCAAGACCATGGGAAATAGGTGTTTTCCAATAGTCTTAGGAGACCCCTGTAAAAGAGTCGGTCTACCCCCAAAGGGGTTGCGACCCACAGGTTGAGAACCACTGTTCTAAGAGACCATACTTTTAGAAAATATCTTTTGGATTTTCTCCTTGACATTATTTCAGAGTGCTCAGCTATTAGTTTCAATGAGGAGAGCCAGGGCCACTGTTTTTGGCTCTGGTATTGCACCTTGCATAAAGGTGCTTGAGGAAGGAAAAAAGAGGGGTTAAAATCCATAACCACACTCCATCCACTCACCCATCCTTATGACCTTGGCATAAGGCAGAGACAGGCTGAAAATACCATGCTTTATTAAAAATCGGTCCTTCTGTGAATCAGGGTTGTCCTTTATCTAATTTTCAGGCACTATATAAGCTACTAGAAGCCTTGGGGACAGCGAGGTGTGATAGAACATGTTTGTGGGTGCAGTTGGAAGGCATTAAGAACTAATTTGATAACCTAAGGCAACTTATTAAAACTGTTGACATTACTAGGCTTTCCATCTATAAACTAATGTGGGAACATGCCATAGAGATTCACAGTTCAGGCTGTGGAGTCTAAGCAGATACACCATCGCTTGAATTCCAATTCAGTTACCTAGCTGTGTGAATGTAGCATGACATTTCAGCCATGATTTCATCATCTGTAAAATGGGCATAATATTAATTCCAATTTCCTAAGGGTATTTGTTTGGATCAACTGCAAGGTGTTTAGCACAGTTCCTGATGTAGAGGTAGTGGTAAATATATAGAAACTGATATTTGTCAACAACAATAAAGATGATAATAACTCACATTTCCCAAGGCTTTGGATGAAATTAAATCAAATGATGCATATGTAATAAGCCTCTGAACTGAAAAACACCATGATGGTTTTTGGAGATGGGTTGTGTTCCTTTTAGTAATGTGTGTTTTCTATACCTTGATTTTAAAGACATAGCAGTAGTAAGTAAGCAAGGAGTAGAACTGCAAAAGATCTGTCTAAATAATTGTTCTGAGAGGTTAGATTCCTACTGAGAGCTGGAGACAAACTTAATGCCTATAGATGACAGTATGAACCTTAATATACAATACATGGGGGAACAATGTGAACTCTGAATGCACAGATCTAAAACTAGAACTCCAATAACCTAGCGAAGTACTGAATAAATTGGAAGTAATCCCATTAAATCTTTGTCTCTGGAGTTATTATTCCTGATAATCACATTTTTTTAAACTACTACCTTGAAAATTGTGTTCCTGAAGTTGCCTCCAAGTAGAAGTAAGCTTCCATCTCCGATTACAAAAAGAAAAATGAGACCAACCTATAAACATATTATCCAGTACAGTCCCTGGAAGTACAAGCTGGGAGGCTTTACTACTCAATGGAAGTCAATTTAAAGTAAGATGTTGCAGAGCTTTCTCTACAATAGTAAATGATCCCAGACATAATTGTTCTGCGGCAACATTGGAAGGAATACTTTTATTCAAACTATGCTATGGTTTTGGCTTATCTCCTAGGGAGCCAAGTCCTTTGTAGCTCTTCAGCAGCTTCTGTATAGTTTATATAATCGCATCACTGTGGTGAGTGTATATATCTAGGTTTACTTATGATCTTGAGCACAATTATATTTTTAAATATATTTTTACTGATTCAGAGAGGAAGGGGGAGGGAGAGCTAGAAACATCAGTGATGAGAGAGAATCATTGATCTGATGCCTCCTGCACCCCCTTGCCCCACTGGGGATTGAGCCCACAACCTGGCCATGGACCCTGACCAGAATTGAACCGTGACCTGCTGGTTCATAGGTTGATGCTCAACCACTGAGTTTTACTGGCTGAGCTTGAGCACAATTCTTCATGGCCCATTTATTTATTTATTTATTTATTTATTTATTACAGTTTACAATCAATATTTTTCTGTGTTAGTTTCAGATGTACAATGAAGTGGTTAGGAAATTATTACTTTAGAGGGGTCCCGCTGATGCTTCTAGTACACACCTGGCCCCATTCTTAGTTATTATGATATTTTTGACTCTATTCCCCATGCTGTATGTTTATTTTAAAATATGCTCTTTTCTGTGGGAAACCAAACATTGTTCTCACCAAATGGATGTAAAGAGGAGGCCAGAAGGCTGGTCAACCTTAATTGCTCTGAAAGGTCAGAGCTAATTACTCACTGTTTAGATGAAAACATTGTTAGCTGAAGCAGCCTTTACCTGTTTGTTTCATGTTAATTTCTGTTTTGTTATTTCCTGCCTAAAGGCTAGGGGTGTGTTCCAAAGCCTCAATAAAAGGGAGAAAAAGGCCAGAGCAAGTGGCAGTCCTTTCCACTAGAGGAAGGCTCCCGCCTGGCCCCCCAATATCGCCAAATTAATGTTTTCTAGTCTCTCATTTCGTTTGCGTGTGGCTTCCTTCAGAACCCGAACCCTGAACTGGGAACCCTGAACCATGCAGGACGTGGAAAGAGGTTCCCACACTTTCCATTTGATTTCATGTCCTTCCCTTGGAGCTATAGCAAGTTTGAAGAAAAAAAAAACATAATGACACACACAGGACACAGAATTATTTACTTTTAGAAGTCAAACAGATGAAAATCTACCTAGTTACTTGTTGTGGGTGATCTGTGTTAATTTTCACATCTAATGACCAAAAAATCATTTTGGATTTGTATTAAAATATTTTTTTCACATAAATCATCTCACTGCATGGAATATCTCCAACTATTAAGTTCTGATCAACATGAACATATGGGAGAACTTGAGCCAACCCAGGACCTACTATTTCACTTAGCCTCCTTCATAAAACAGCTCAGATCTACCCTCCCCTAGCTTTAAGCTTTTCTCAATTAATGGAGTAATGGAATCTTGAGTGACACCTTTAAATACAGCAGAAGCAAAAACCTTCCCCACTGATAAGTAAAAGGATATTTCTAGCAACAAAACCCATCAACGGTATATATCTAACTCTGTCAGCTTTCAATTAAATCCTAGTCAGTAACCCCTCAAGGCAAAACCAAGGTTTTAGTGTAAAAAAAAAAAAAGACCACAGACTTACTGCAGAAGATCCAGTCTCAGAGAATGGTCTGCTTATCACTTGGCCCTAAGATAATTTGGAAATTTCCTAGAACATTCAAAGCTTCAGCACTTCTAAGTGCTGAAAAAAATATTTGTCAAACCCTTTAATTTATATATGAGACTGTTATCCAACAACATATAGTGTTCTACTTAAAATCAGCAGAAGGTTAATGGCATGCTATACGTTGCATCGCCTACATACAGTAAGGACAATGTCTTATATGGTATTGCACATCACAAAATTCTTAGACATTATAAAAATAAATCCAGTTAGGTAGAAATAGCTCTGGCCTTTACAAATCCTCATGTGTATAATTGTGTCATATATATCTTCTTAAACACAAGTTTCCTCACATCACCTACCCTGGTTATTATAACCATAACCCTTGACTGGACAGTTTCTATTCATTGTCAACATTTCATCACCTGCCATTCATTCCTCCACACACTTCTGAAACACACTGTTTTATAAGGATCTCGGTCCATCAGAGTAAAAGATATTTAGGAATAGAAAGACTGGCTTTACAGCTTCCTATTCCCTAGGGCCTCCTAGCACTGTTCCTGGAACATAGTTACTATAGAGTAAATATTTACTGCATGTTTCATATTGATATGTACACCATGTCCAATATCTGCTTATTTAAATAAGTATTAAAGTAAAAACTTACATATGTGAAAAAATTGGAAGCAAACTATCAAATAGGAATTAAAGTAATTCTAGTACATGCAATTGATAGAATTATAGGCAATTAATAAAAATAATATTCTTAGAAAATATTTAAAGATATCAGTAAACATGATATATTGAAGAACTTAAAAGCAGCTTATAAGTTATATACATAATACTAAAAAGGCATTATCAGTTCATTGATTAGTTTTGTAGAGAGAGAGGAAGGGAGAAGGATAGAGAGATAGAAAAATCAATGAGAGAGAAATATCAATTGGCTGCCTCTTGCACACCCACATGGAGAATCAAGCCTGCAACCCAGTCATGTCCCCTGACCAGGAATTGAACCAGTGACCTCTTGGTTGATGGGTCAATTTAACCACTGAGGCACACTGGCTAAGCAACCACTATTTCTTAGTGGTTGGAAAACTGGGCTCTAAGCCCAGTTTTAGAATTCTGTTTCCATTTCATACAGGCACAGTGATACTTAATGAGTTATTGCATCTGATTATTATATTGATTTTCACATTTTAAAATAGTATAATAATAGTACTTATGTAATAAAACTTTTTTGAGACATAAATAGGCACTATTTCACATATAAAGTCATTGAAAATGCATGGTGCATATAAAATGCTCAATTTAGCTATCATTGTATAGTTCTCATTAGGAATATAAGTAACAAACAGTTAACATTGGTTATTTCTGAATTGTAAAATTATGGGCAACTATTACTTTCATGATGTTTTTTGTATTCTACTTTGGACAGTGAGTACACATTATTTTGTATTGTGAAACAAAATTCCGCTTCCTCTTAAATATACAAAATGTTTACAGAAGGTTATATAGGTAAGAGGAGTACATAAGTAGGGGACCCAGGCTTGGGGGCTAAACACAAGAACCACCAGCATCAGAACCAACATGCTGCCTGTGAAATAATAAACAATGATTCTCAAATTATGTTGTATTTCATTATGAATAAGAATTTTCAAGTTTCCCACATATATATTAAAATTGTAAATATATAATATATATTTACACACACACACACACACACACACCAAGTGGCCAGATTATTATGATCTCTGAATGTATAATCTGGCCATTCAGTGTATAGCCTACATAATAAAAGTCTAATATGCAAATTGTCCCCTAAATCAGGAGTTTGACCAGCAGGCAGGCTGGCCAACTACCCATGTCCCTTCCCCCTGGCTAGGCTGGCTGGACCCCACCATGCAAGAATTCATGCACTGGGCCTCTAATAAATATACATATGTATATACTTATGAAAAACATCCACCCTTCTAGAAATATATTTACTATCCTATCTAATAAAAGAATAATATGCAAATTTACTGTACCTATACTACACCCGCAAGCCATGCCCACCAGCCACACCTACCAGCCCATCAGAGCAGGTATGCAAATTAACCCAACCAAGATGGCTACAGCCACAGAGAGAGCAGGAGGGAGGCTTGGGTTGCCCCTGGTGATGGAGGAAGTCAAGCTTTCTGCACACCCTGGCCCACCCAGGCCTCCACTTAAGGCAACAAAGTTTCGATGACTATATGAGCAGAAGGCTTGGCTCTGCTCCAGGCTACAAAGTTTAGTTGTAGAAGATAAATAAATCCCAGATACCAGGGCCTCTGCTTGGGTTGCCAGGGGTGTGTGGCCAGCCTGCAAACCACCACAGGCCCCTCACCCAGGCCACCCTGTGCCCCAAGAGAACACCCACCCTGATCCAGGACATACTTCAGGGCAAACCAGCTGGACTCTACCCATGCACTAGGCCTCTATCCTATCTAATAAAAGATTAATATGCAGATTGACCATCATTCCAACACAAAAGATGACTGCCCCCATGTGGACACAAGATGGCCACCACAAGATGGCCAGCAGGGGATGGCAGTTAGGAGGGACCAGGCTTGCAAGGGAGTGCAGTTGGGGGTTGTCCACTCCTCCTCCATGCCCTCACCACCCCATCATCTGTGTCCACAGGTTACCATTGTCTGTGTCCACAGGTTATGCATATATGCATTCAAGTTCATTGGTTGATCTCTTTCTACCAGTTCTCCCATCTGCCCTCTGAGTTTCAACAGTCTGTTCATGCTTCTATGTCTCTGAGCTAGGTTTTCCAACCACTTTAACTTAATATGAAAACTGTTAGTCTAACACAATGAGTAGCTGAAAAAACATCACCAGAAGCATATAAGCATAAAATAAAAATATTTTGCTTGTTCTTAGTGGTGGGGGAAGTTAATAGGAGAGAAGTGAGCAAAAGTGAGATTTCAGCCTTAAGTATTCCTAGCAAAAAATACATTAAAATGAAATATAAGATAACAAAGTTAGATGGAACATAGTAGCATTGAAACTCAGTTATTATTTTATCATTTTTTGTCTGCCCTTAGCAACCAAGTAAGCCCCAATTTTGTTAATAAATTCAACCATAGTATTTCTTACTACTTTTTAATGAATTGCTCCCTTTTGCTGGATATATGTCTTTTAGGGGAAAACTGCACCTTACCTTTTAAAAAATTCAAAAATAATTTTTATTTTTTAAATTACAGTTGACATACAATATTAGTTTCAGGTATACACCCAGTGATTATACATTTACATATGTATGAAGGGATTGCTTCAATAAGTCTAGTACCCATCTAACACCATACATAGTCATTACAATATTATTGACTTTATTCCCTAGGCTATATTTTACATCACTATGACTAGTCTGAAACTACCTATTTATAATTCTTAATCCCTTTACCTTTTCCACCCAGCCTCCCATTTAGCAACCATCAAAATATTATTTATATCTGAGTCAGTCTGTTTCTATTCTACTTTATTTATTTCATTTTTAAGATTACACATATAAGTGAAATCATATAGTATTTGTCTTTCATATTAACATTTTAAAGACATTTTATGATGCTATCTCACAATTTTACATAAGTGATGTGCCTATACCTTATAACTAGCTGTGCCTATATATGGTAAATGCTCAAGAATTTTTTGATGAGTAATATGTATTCAGTAAATGAGACAAAAATGAAGTGTCTTTCTTTTGCAATGTACTGAGAGAAACAGGAATGAAAAAGTATAAATATGAGATAGAAGAAAAAATGAATGAAGAGATAGAAGGTAATGATTTCACACAGGATTTTTATCAACATCAGTAATTCTGATTTTTTATCAACATAGTAATTCTAATTCCTATGTAGCATGTTGATGAACACAGTGGGTTACATTCATGTAAAAGTTTTATTTCCAAAGCATCAACACAATGAAAATAATAAAGATGATCCTTAATATGTGATAGGTATTGTTCTCAAATGTATTAGCTCACTCCTCACAGCAACCCTATGAGGTAAGCACTATTATTAATTCTATTTTATAGATCAGGAAACTGAGGAAAAGAGAGGGTAACTGACCTGCTCCAGAGTACAGAAACAAGGTGGAAAGTTGTTGGATTTCAATCTCAGAGCCTTGGCTTTTCCTCTCCCCCTTTAACCACTATATTCTTTATTATAAAATGTTTCAAATGCACAAAGTCAAAACTATTTTTTATCTTTTTAAATTTAAGATTTATCTTTATTATTGAAAGTATTACAAATGTCCGTTTTTCCTTTCTCCCATTGGCCTCCTCCTCCCTACTCTTTCCCCTTCCCCAGGCCTTCACTGCACTATTGTCTGCATCCATGTGTTTTGCATATCTCTCTATATAAAAGCTTAAGTGACCTTTAGGACAAAACGACCAGTTATTATGACATGTACTGACCACCAGGGGGCAGAATCTCAATGCAGGAGCTGCTGCCTGGTGGTCAGTGTTCTCCCATAGCCAACCTCCTGTGGCTGGAGAACCTCTTGTGGCCCCTTCCCTCAGCCGGCCAGCCCCGATGGCCCCAATCAGCCCTGATCTTCAGCTAGGCCAAGGGACCCCACCTGTGCATCAATTTGTGTACTGGGCCTCTAGTATGCATATAAGCTCTTTAGTTAATCTCTTCCCCCACACACCCTTCCCTCTGAGAATCGTCAGTCTTTTGCATGCTTCCATGTCTCTGATCTATTTTGTCAGTTTATTTTGTTCATTAGATTCCACATATAAGTGAGATCATGTGATACTAAGCCAGAGAAAGACAAACCACTATATTCTTAAACACTTATGCTACATTGACTCCATTAATATATGTATGCATTGACCCAATATCTCTTTGCAAAGTCCCTTAAGCTTGATGGAATAAATACTACCATTACTTAACAGGAGAAACATCCAACACAGGTAACTTGGCCTCATCACAGCTATTGGCAGTCAAACTTTCTTTTTGAATTACTTAATTGATGTTCTTAAAGCAACATCATTCTCCTATCCCTAATTCCCAGTGTTTGTAGGCTATACAGCTGAAAGGAGACATCAACACAACTCACCAGCTTAAATGACAGGGATGCTGCTCATTGCCTTAACTATTTCTTTCTGTATATACAGTATATATTCTTCCCCCCATTCCTTAGTCCATTCTATCTTCATTTTACTGATTTTTTTTGGAGAAAGGTAAAAAGTTCCATTTTCATTTTATCCAGAAATTGATTATTGCCATTTCAAGGCCTCCTTTGATACCCTCTCCCCTTTTTATAGCTCTTACTCAGCATTTTTACTGGTACTCATAACATTTTCCTCTCTTGTGCTGGCTTTTGTCATTGGTTTGTTGCAATTCCTGGTTATTTGATATTTCTATATCTAGCTATTCCCCTTCTCACCATTGCTTTCTGCCACATTTATCCTTCTGCTGTTACGTGTTTCTCATTTCGCATTCTGACAACTAAAGGGACAGTATCATGCCACATCGTGTTTCTCTGGCTTACTCATGAAATCATAAGCATCCTCTTTCCCACATAAAATTTCCAGTCCAAGTTGGGAGATAAACAGCCTTTAGGGAAGCACTTTCTTTGTATGAATGGGGACCTTTCGACTCCCAGCTCCTTCCAGTGCCTATTGGCTTTAAGAGACAATGATTCTGTTTGGCTTTTCAAAGGGCAGAACAAGAGCCTTATAGATCATGTTTCTGCTATCAATAGTTAAAGAGTTATTGCTGGGTCCTGAAAGCATCATGGATGCATTCCTGAGTCAAAGGTCACTTCATATCATTGATTAGGTCTTGGGATCATGTCCTGAAATATTGTTTAATGTCTATGCATTCTAAGTGGGCTTGCTCAGCAAGCAGATCCCCAGTATATATGGCAAATTGGTAATTTGCTTCTAATGTTATGCATGCTAGTCTCAATATTTTAGATTGTTTTTGTAGAGGAAAGTATGTAGTTTGAGCTTTCATCTTAGTCAGAGGTTAATAAGGGAAGAACAGAAAGGCTTCCAGCAGGCTATCTAAGTTTTCTCAAATAGTGCAAAAATGTTCGGGAGTAAGGAAAAGTGCTATTTTTAAATGGATTCTTTTAAATTCTAATTTAGACATAAAATTTTAGTGGAAATTACCTAAGATTTATGCAGACACTTGGATATTTTCCTCATCTTAGACAATAACTATTATGAGCTTGGGAAAACCACTCCATTTTCTGACCCCCCATTTTCTCATCTATAAAATAAGGGGGTTGGACTACATAGCTTTTAAGGTACCATCTAGTTTTAATACTCTATATTTTATATCCATTTACTATTCCAACACTGCCCCTGAGAAACATACATTTATAAAATTACAACTCTGAACTCTCAGGACTCTATTTAATAGATTTTCCTGACACAACCATTGTACTATACTGCTAATGGGCACTTTCTCCCAAGGTAAATCAGCTATCCTGCAAACACTAATGGAAGTGACCCCAAAAGGTTTTCCAACAGGAATTAAGAAAACATGGCAAATAAAAACAAACAAAAAAATCAAACAAAAAAATATCTAGTTGTGGCAAACAGAAAATATATCTACACCAAGTTCTGATTTACTGGTGGTTATTGATAACAGTAACTGGAGATACCTATCAATGTACAGATACTGCTATCTATTCCCCTAGGTAATGATAATAGTAATTGGAAAGTATCATACATACTGACTGCATGCTGTATACCCTTTAAGCGATATGAATCTTTCCAGTAAACCTACAAAGTACTATCATTACTTATTTTAAAAATAAAGAGGGGCTGAAAGATTCTAAGTATCTTGCCCATGGTCACTGTTATTAAATAGCAGCATTGAGATTCGAACTCAGGCTGTCAAGCTGTTTCCAGAATCCATACACTTAGAAACCACATCTTATAATATGGTTGTATTAATCTATTTTCTAATTTTCCTATCTACTGTGAAATTAAAAGCACTATTTCTTAGAATACCTGTTGGAATCAGAAATACAGTCATAGGTTACAGAGTTTAGCAAATTTTAATAGCCTAAAACTCAACTCAATTCTTCTGAGTAGTATTCTCAGAGTGATTACATATTTCCTGATGTTCTTTCCAAATATATGTTATCTGTATGAACCAAAAGGACTGACTTATGCACTCAAAGTGCATTTATGTTCTATACTAGTAGAACATAAATGAAGATTGGCCATATACACTGAGTGGCCAGATTATTACGATTTCTGAACGCACAATAATCTGGTCACACAGTTCATGAATTTGTGCATGGGTGGGGTCTGGCGAGCCTGGCCAGGGGGAGGGGACATGGGTGGTTGGCTGGCCTGCCTGCTGGTCGAAATCTTGATTGAGGGGACAATTTGAATATTAGCCTTTTATTATACAGTATATACAGTGAGTGGCCATATTATTATGCATTAAGAGATCATAATAATCTGGCCACTCAGTGTAGTGTGACAGTTAAAAAATTTAAACTATCTAGTTTTACAAAGTAATAAAAAGCTTCAAATAAGTTATAGGCTTAATTGATATTCATAATGATTGAAGAACTTGACTTTTGCAAACTTTACCAAGGAGACTCGATAGAAACCAACTAGTCAGAGTTTTCACAGGTTCCATGACACTGCTTTAATTTTCTTTACAATGACATCCAAGAAAAAATATCTAGTTTCAACAAACTCCATACCTACACCATTGTTCTTTAAGGCAGCAAAATAAGCAAGCAGTGGATTCACCAAACCAGTAACAGTGAGTATCATTTAGGCAGTGCACACATCCCCAAAGTATCTCACAACACAGGAAATTAATTTAATGCCATAAAATACAACTTTTAATTACTCAATACTGGTACCTAAAAATCTCATGTTGTGTAGACAAATATGCACACAATCCCACACACATTTTTATAGCATGAACAACATAAACTTCTCAAACTGAAATCTCTAAATAATTCTTAAATAATACTTTCTCTAAGATGAAATCTGGTCAGAAAATGTAAATGTAGGTCTTTAAATCAGTGAAAAATGCGCACTAGTAATTTTCCCACAAAGTTCTAGAATGCCCAGTGTAGGCCAAGCAAGGCAGCCCTTTCTTTTTTTTTTAATATAGTTTTATGGATTTCAGAGAGGAAGAGAGAGAAACATCAATGGTGAGAGAGAATCATTGATCAGCTGCTTTCTGCATACCCCCTACTTGGGATCGAGCCTGCAACCTGGGCATGTGCCTTGACTGGAATGGAACTTGGGACCCTTCACTCTATAGGCAGATGCTCTATCAAGTGAGTTAAATTGGCTAGGGTCCCAGTAGTCATTTTTTTTTTAATTCAAAATTGCAGTGATTTGAGCAAGTCTTCACCATTCAATGTCATCTAGCACAGCATAGAGTTTCTGTGTCAAACAGATGAAAGAAAAAAATTTAAATTATATACCTAATTCTTGGATACTCCTCCCCCCCATCAACCAAAGGGCCATCCTCTAAATCAATGGTTCTCAACCTTTCTAATGCCACAACCCTTTAATACAGTTTCTCATGCTGTGGTAACCCCCAACCATAAAATTATTTTTGTTACTACTTCATAACTGTAATTTTGCTACTGTAATGCATTTTAATGTAAACATCTGTGTTTTCCAATGGTTTTAGCCGACCCTGATGCTGTAGAGCCTAAGACCATTGGAAAACACATACATTTACATTATGATTCATAACGGTAGCAAAATTATAGTTATGAAGTAGCAATAAAAATAATTTTATGGTTGGGGGTCACCACAACATGAGGAGCTATATTAAAGGGTTGCGGCATTAGAAAGGTTGAGAACCACTGCTCTAAATAGTTCACAGCCTCCGCCAAAGAAATGAAAGTGAACTTTGCACTCCTTAATTTGCCACCTTTCAAAGATAAGGTTAATAGAATTAACTTAACCATAAAGATGATTATAAATTGAATGATGTATCCTTAGATGTCTGAGGTAATTTAATGCATTTCAATAAATATGCGGTTGTGACACATTAAAACAAAATTTATGGTACTAATTTAAACAGTATCTGTCCACATCTCTTGTGCTTGCTTCAGTATAGCCTTTGAAGTATATCACCACACAAATATTGTTGATGGAAAGAGATGGGGCTCCCAACTTTTCTATAGATATTGGAATCAAATGGTCAATATGATATTGGAAACATCTTATGAAATAAAATAGCCATATCCAAGTTATTTAGCTATAAAATATTTTAAAATATCAATAGAGGCAAATATGTATATACTAGGAAAAGTTAATCACAAGAATAGTAACCTAATATTGATTATTTTTATCATCATAATCATCAAGGTTAGGTTCAGAAATCAAAACAATTTTTTGTTTCTTTACTGAGTATTTTAATAGAGATATAGCTTATTTTTTCTTCATATTTTTATATATATTAACTAGCATACAACATAAATTTAATTTTTATTTTATATTGAGTTTGAGAGAGAGAAACATCCATTTGTTGTTCCATTTGTTTACTTTTATATATTTTTATTGTTTTCAGAAAGGAAGGCAGAGGGAGAGATAGAAACAGCAATGATGAGAGAGAATCATTTATTGACTACCTCCTGCATGCTGCCTACTTGGGATTGAGCCTGCAAGCCGGGCATGTGCCTTTGACTGGAATTTAACCTGGGAACCTTCAGTCTATAGGCCAATGCTCTATCCACTGAGTCAAACTGGCTAGGGCTTGTTCCACTTATTTGTGCATTTTTGGGATAATTCTTGAATATGCTCAGATTGGAATTGAACCTGAAACCTTGGTATATCAGAATGATGCTCTAACCAATTGAGGTAACTGGCCAGGGCATAAAGTTACTTTTTAAGTTAGAATTATTGTATTTTCATTAATATTATTGTTTTATAACGAGAAAGGTACTGATGATTATTATGTGATTGATATTGTATATTACTGAAACTGTGCTACTTTTCTTATGATATCTTACCAAGTAATTATTATGATAATCCTATATAATAAAGAGGTAATATGCAAATTGACCCTCATGCCCTCATATCACAAGATGGCCATCCCCACATTGTCACAAGATGGCCACCCCACATCATCACAAGATGGCTGACACAAAATGGCTGCCCCCATGTCATCACAAGATGGCCACCCCCATATTGTCACAACATGGTCTGCAGGGGAGGGCAGCTGGGGGCAACCAGGCCTGTAGGTGAGAACAGTTGGGAGTGATCTGGTTGACAGGGGAGCAGTTAGGTGTCAATCATGCCAGTAGGAGAGTGGTTAGGGGCAATTAGGCAGCCAGGCAGATGAGTATTTTGGAGCCAACAGTCCCGGATTGTGAGAGGGATGTCTGACTGTCAGTTTAGGCCCAATCCCGCAGGGGGTCCCAGATTGGAGAGGGTTCAGGCTGGACTGAGGAACACCCCCCTCCAGTGTACAAATTTCATGCACCAGGCCTCTAGGTATATGTATAAGGATATTGAGTCTTAGAAAGTTTAAGTAACTAGTTTAATATCACACTGCTAGAAAGTGAAAAATTTAAATTACTTCAAAGCTTACACTAAGCTTATTCTTTTCTCTTTTTAATTTATTTTTCTTGTTGAAAGTATTACAGATGTCCACCCTAGTTCCCTGCATTGACTCCCTCCTCTCCACTCCCATCCCCTCCCTAGGCCTTCACCCCACTCTAGTTTGTGTCCATGAGTTATGCATACATACATATAAGTTCTTTGGTTACTCTTTTGACTTCTGCACATTATCTTCCTATAGGTGGAGAATAATATAACACAGTGTCCCAAAGCTAGAAGTCTTTTAGTCCTTATGCTAAGAGTTGAGGACTGATGATAACATTGTTAAGAACAATATTGTCAAAGCCCTTGTTGTTGATGGTTTTAATAAAAGAGAAAATATTTTTAATATTTCCTCTTTTATGTAGTATATATAGTGTCTTAGAAAATTAATCAAATGATAAAAAAGATTTTTAGTATTAACTCCATCTAACTGTATACACTCAGGGTTAGCGACCTTCCAAAGAACTTATTTAATACCAGCTTTCAAAAGTAAGCAAGGAAATGCAATCTGACACCAAAACAAATTAATATGAAGACTAGAAAAAATCAGATATCCCAAGTTTTTAATCTAAAAAAATGAAAGATATTAGCAATCTGTTTTCTATTAAATAAATTCTTCTTTGTTATTTCTGGAAAACTCACCATTTATTTCCTTATAGATTAAGAAAGAGTGGGTTTTCCTGAAGCCCCTAGCTACCACCATCAATGCTTTGAAACTATTGTCTATTTTCCCAGTCTATAGGTAATTGACAAAATAATAGAATAGTAATATTTACTTTCTTTTAACAATGTATTAGATGGTATACTAAGTATTATTCATGCTTATTGTGTAATACTGTGGTCTTATATTGAAACCAGGAATAGTTAGATGGACTTGCATTTTGATTTAAATAAAACATTCTAATAAGCATAATTATTTTAAATATGTATGGATATAAAAATGCATGGACATGTTTGATTATTTGATCTAACATTATATTTCTTTAATTCATAAGATGTATTTAATTCTGCTATAAATCAAGATTATTTCAAAAGGAAGATCCATAATGGTGCTTGGCACATTCCCCTATTTAATAGCCCTGATAATATTTGTAATTATGCATTTAGTAAATTTTATGGATTAGTACATATTTAAATACATTTTTTAAATTATGAAAGTGCTAATTTACTATTTTGGGATCCAATACAAGCAATAAGTATGCATTTTTAAATACAAGCAATAAGTATTACTTCCACACAAGGAACTAATATTTGAAATGACTAAATTTTGGTGCATGGATGTTCTTGGCCTTTGCTCATATGATTCACTACACCTTCTAGGCATGCAATTATCTCTTAATACCTCACAACCTGTCATGCAGTATGCCATTCCTTAATGAGAATTGGTTTCAAGTATCATTATATACTTAGATCTTAATTTTAATAGAATCATCAACCAGTAATATCTGATGGGCAAAAAGTATAAATTTTACCATTTAAAATAGATTTTTCTTTCTGTAATAAAACCCAAATCCTCATATTCTATTCATAACTAGAATGATCCTTCAAGATCATTTGACTCCTATAATTAAATTGTAAAAGTTAAAAAATGTCTGACTTAAAATTCAAAGCTGCATGTTAAAAGTTTGTATTGCATTTGTTTTACTGCATCTGCCACAAAATGCACCAAAAATATCTTTTATAGATATTCAGATGAATTTCTCCAGTAGAAATTAAGAGGGAATACAGCTAATCTTGGGCTTTTATAGGTTTGATTACCATTTCAACTTTAAGTGGCTGTATGATAATTAGTGGGTGTGAAACAACCAGTTCTCTCAAGGGGCAATTGCCTTTACTGAAAAACAAAATTTTGAAAGAAGCACAGTAAACTCCAAGAGACTATCAGTTCAATGCTACATACCTCCTAACCACAGTTTGAAGTGGAACAGATGTGCTAAAAAACCAGTGAGAAGATGTTCAACATTTCTTAGGGCTCAAGCAGGAAAATAATCTCTAGCACCTGACTGCCCATATTTTTCGCAGTGATTTATTGCAGTGTATAATCTACACAGGCATCCCAGTCTGGGAATATTTCATATCAGAAACATATTTAAAACCTTAAATTATAATAAAACAAAAATGTAAAAGTGATAGGTTTTGTTTAGAAGTTAGAAAATAGATACAAAATAATATTCATTCTAGAAATTAAAGTAAATGTGTTTATAATTATGCTATGTTCAGTTGAATATTCATTCCTTTATGGTATACTACAACTTTATGATTTTAAATGTTTGGCCAGAAACATGAGTAATAATTAAAACTAGGATAGCTGAAACCAGTTTGGCTCAGTGGATAGAGCGTCGGCCTGCGGACTGAAAGGTTCCAGGTTCGATTATGGTCAAGGGCATGTACCTTGGTTGCAGGCACATCCCCAGTAGGAGGCGTTCAGGCGGCAGCTGATGGATGTCTCTCTCTCTCATAGATGTTTCTAACCCTCTTTCCCTCTCTCTTCCTCTCTTTAAAAAATCAATAAAACATATTAAAAAAAAAACACTAAGGTAATGTGAAATAAAGAGAGTAAATTGAATTACAATAGAATCTGTCTTAATAGTTCTCCATTTACCTGAATTTTTGGATAAACCAAAACTCTGTTAGATTTCCTTATGGATCAAGATGGCCTGCTGAAAGATATTAACCAGAAGGCTACTATCTATTAGAGGTGAAATGTATTATTTGTTGGACTAATGATTGCTGTACATTTTTAAATATATTTTATTGATAGGAACATTGATGAGAGAGAAATACTGATCAGCTGCCTCCTGCACATCTCCCACTGGGGATGTGTCTGCAACTGAGGTACATGACCTTGACTGGAATCAAACCTGGGACCTTTCAGTCCGCAGGCCAACACTCTATTCACTGAGCCAAACCAGTCAGGGCTGTACATTTTTTAAGAAATATATTTTATTGATTTTTCACAGAGAGGAAGGGAAAGGGATAGAAAGTCAGAAACATCAATGAGAGAGAGACATCGATCAGCCACGTCCTGCACGCTCCCTACTGGGGATGTGCCCGCAACCAATGTACATGCCCTTGACCGGAATCGAACCCGGGACCCCTCAGTCCCCAGGGCGACGTTCTATCCACTGAGCCAAACCGGCTTCGGGAGGGCTGTACATTTTGAACACTTCTCCCACTTTTATGGTGAAGGTTTTGTTTCCTTTCTTCATTATGAGTGGGGTCTGTTACTGCTTTAACTAATAAAATATAGTAGGAAAGATGCTCGATTTCCCAGAGTCAGGCATTAATATACTGAAAATTTACATTTTCTATCTTTTCTATTATTTACTCATGGACCCTGAGCTTCCTTCCATGTGAGAAGTTCAGTTTTCCTAACTCCACCATCCTTGAGAGACCACATATAGGCACTAATTTGATTTAAGTAATCCAAGTATTTCAGTCATCTCTACCAAAGCCCTAGACATGTGAATGGAGGTGTCTTGGATCCTTCTGGCCAGCCTTCTGACAGCTGAGTACCAATGATCTATCAGAGTTGACACAACAGGGAGAAAAAAAACAACACACACCCAGATGATCCATACCCAAATTCATGACCCACACAAACATGAGATATAAAAAGTGACTACTGGATATAAAATTGGTTTCCAGAGGGCTGGAGGTCGGTGGACTAAATGTAAAAGGTGAAGGGATTAAGAAGTATAAATCGGCAGTTAAAAATCTTCCTCGGGATATAAAATACAGCAGAGGGAATGTAGTCTACAGTATTGTAATAATTATGTTTGGTGTCAGATTGGTACTTGAAATATTAGGTGATCACTCTGTGAAGTATATGATTGTCCAACCACTATGTTGTACACCTGAAACTAATACAAAATAATGTTAAAAGTAAACCGTAGTTGGAAAATAAAATTAAAAAAAAGTTACTGCTGTTTAAGCTGTAGATAACCCGAACATATGCTTACTCAGAGTCAATTGTGACTCTTCCCATTCTTAGCTATGTAATGACAATAATATAATTATATGCTACATAATTGGATGAAATATGAATATAAAATAGAGATGTGTTCTTTCTATAAAACCCAAGTGAATTTGTGAAGGGAAAATCAATAATAGTGAGATGAAGAAAAATATAAAGCCTTCTTGTGAGGAATACTTATGAAATTATTAAAGAAACCTTGTGGGGATACTTACGAAATTATTAAAGAAACCTCTCAGATTGTTTTAAAAATACCTCTATGTTCTTTCTCCTCTGTACAGAACTCAAAATGTATGCCTCTATTCTGTACCCTCACCTCCCTTAATAGTATAATGTACTACTACTTTCTGTTTTATAAAAACCACAGTCCTCATTATTATTCCTTGAACACACCAAACACACTCCCATTGTAGAGCATTTTTTTTTTTTAGTAATTCACTCTACCTGAACAACTGCCCTGCAGATAACCAGTTGGCTTCCAGTTTTGTTCAAATCTCACCTGCTCAATGATATTCATCATTACACCTTATTTCATACTGTCTCCTGGGCCCTGGAAGTCCTGCACTCTATTTTTTAAAAAATATATTTTTATTGATTTCAAGAGGAAGGGAAAGGGAGAGAGAGATAGAAACATCAGTGATGGAGAGAATCATTGATTGGATGCCTCATGCATGCCCCCTACTGGGGATCGACCCCCAAAACCCGGGCATCTGCCTGACCAAGAATCAAACCTGTGACCTCCTGCTTGATAGGTAAACACTCAACCACTGAACCACACTAGCTGGGTTCCTGCACTCTATTTTTAATTCCCATTACACATACCTTTCTTGCATATATCATCATTTATTAACATACCAAACTACTACTGGCATGATTCTGTGGCTTACTTCACATGAAGCAAATCATAAAAGAGGAATAGATCATTTGGAAGCACTATTTTGGGACATCATATAAAAGAGTGGTAAAACCCTCACTAAGGCTTTTTTCCCCCAGACTACTAAAGAAGAACATGAGGTTGTGAGCAAGGACAATGACAGTGTGAGGTCAACATGCTTTTGTGGATTACGCTGCTCTCTGGCATGGAGTTCCAGTGGGCCAAGACAAAGCTTTTGTGTATTTCTTAAGAGATGCACAAAGAACTTCTAGATGAATACAGTCATTTTTTTTTGTAGCTATACTCTTCCAAATAACCCAAAGCTTTTCCTTTCTGAAATATGTTATTATAAGTCTCTGGAGTCATTTAGATTTGAATGCTTGAATTCAATAAGTATAAGGGGGAAAAGTATACATTTCATTTTCATTTGTATTTGCAAATATTCCATACATTTTAGCTGCTAATTGATTTTCCTCCATAATGTATTTATAGTGAAAATTGCTCCTGATTTTTATTTTACCTAAAGCAGCTGAGTTTGCTATTAAGACTCCAGAATGTATTTTCTTTAAAAGATATAAAAGTAACTCAAAATGTACACAAAGTCTGAGTAGTTAATAGATTGTTTTATTTGCACATGAGAGATATCTAAATACTAAGGACCCAAGTCATGGTCTCTGTTCTCAGGCATTTCTATAAAATCTATATGTATAAAACCCTGAGTGACCATTCAACTGGTCAACCGGTTGCTATGATGTACACTGACCACCAAGGGGCAGATGCTTAATGCAGGAGCTGTTTCCTGGTGGTCAGTGCACTCCCACAGCAGGAACACTGCTCAGCTGACCAACAGGTGCCAGATGCAGGGCTCATGACTGGCTGCCATAGCCTGGAGACCTTGATGGAGTAGCAGAGAGCCCAGAAAGAGAGAGAGAGAGAGAGAGAGAGAGAGAGAGAGAGAGAGAGAGAGAGAGAGAGAGAGATGGTGGCAGCACAGCAGGGCCAGGGTGAGCAGGAGCAGGCAGGCGGAAGCTGCAGGCAGGAGTGCCAGGCAGCGTTGGACTGCAAGGTTTCAGCCAGATCTTTGCAGGCCATGCCCTGCCCAGGGACCTCACTGGTGCACCAATCCATGCACTGGGCCTTTAGTTAGATATAAAGTCTGTCTGGGTTAAATCCTAGTTCTATCACTTAACTGTAATTTTAAGGAAATGTCTCAATTTTTATGAACTTCAATTGATTAACCTATATAAGAAAATTAGTAAGACTTCCCTTATAGTGTGTGTCAATTAATAAGAAAAACTCAAACAAAGTCATGCACAGGATGTGGTCCATATTAAGAGCCAAAAGCTTTCACCTTTTACTTTCCTGAAACAAACTATCATTTAAAACGGGAGGATGAGGGAGAGAATGAAATCAATAACCTTCAATTGAAAATATTTTCTTTTAACAATAGACCATGCTTTAAAATTATAAAAAAAAATTAGCACAATTTTAAAAAAGTTATCAAATATATTTGCTATACTACTCACCATATGGTTCTTGCATTTATATGGAATTAAAAATAGTATTATTATTAGAATTAAGAAATGTAAGTAGGGGAGTATAGGGTTATTAGTTTTTCTAGTTTACTGTTGAGAAAATGGTAGTAGCTCGTTTAGAATTATACAAAGGGGATTTGTTGAATTTTTTTCTTCATGAAATGCTGCATTTTACACACACACACACACACACACACACACACACACGCACACAAACACACAGTAGAAAATAGGTACCTGCTAAATAGAGCACAGCATATATACATTGAATAGCCAGAGTATCATGATCTCTGAACACATAATCTGGCCACTAAGTGTATATCCTATATAATAAAAGGCTAATATGCAAATTGTCCCCTCAATCAGGAGTTTGACCAGCAGGCAGACTGGCCAACCACCCATGTCCCCTTCCTCTGGCCAGGCTGGCTGGACCCCACCCATGAATGAATACATGCACCGGGCCTAATCTGACATATATATATACTTAAGCCCACTGAATATTTTTATATGTGGAACATGCTAGATAGTAATTCTTGTAGAAGAGAGGTAATCTCACATACATAAAACCACTACAATATACTGTTATAACACAAAGAAGTTTCTATTAAACTTATGATTATTTCAAATGTTAAAAGCTGCATCATCTAGCAAGTATATTATTATCATAACCCATCAGAAAACCGAATCTCTTTTCCCCTCAAATATAGTCTCTAAACACAAATGTACAGAGAAAATCATTAGTATGTAGTTTATAAGTTAATATAAATTAAAAAAAACATACACAATAACAATCCATTGAGAAGCCAGAAGACAGCACGTAGAAAAATCTGTGCATTAGGGCAAGGGAAAAAAAATTAGCCGTTTTTGATATTAGTTTATATTGTTTCAATTAACAAATGTAGACTGTATTATGTTCATTTTGTACAGTTAATTCAGATGTAAACCTCTTTGGTCATAATTCATTTATATTTCAGAGAAAAAAATATGTGGTCAAAAATGACTATATTTCCCACAAGAGAAATAACTTTGTTTTGATTTACTACCTTAAGTCCATGCAATTAATAAAAAAAGGAATTCAAAAGTAAAGACTAAAAAAATTGAAATTTATATAAAACAGAGAAACCTGAATTGGCCTAATGGAAATATTCCTAAACATTATTTAAGAATAAAATTGAAATATATAATATGATAAAAAATACACTGAGAATATCGGTATTTAAAGAAATTTTGCTAAAAGTTGTGTGACATCAATACTAGTTATACTGGTTAACAATGCAGAAATTTTTCAGTAGATGGAGTTATACATACTAGGTGAACTGGTTAATAATGTGGATTTTGTAATCAAAGAAAACATGATGATTTAAAGAGACACATCAAAAATGTTTTATTCAAAGTAATGTTCATCGCTAGCTACACATTTCCCCCATCTTTCGGGTAATTTGTGGATACCATCCCAATAGAACTTTTCTTGTTTTGAGGCAAATTATTCAGAGACCCAATTTTCCACTTCTTTGTTTTGAAGTGCTGCTGAGAAAGTATGTGTGGCATCAATCAGAACAAGTGGTAATCTGAAGGAGCAAGGTCTGGTGAATATGGTGGGTGGGTTAATACTTCCCAGACAAGATATTTTAACTGGTTTTGAAGTGTGTGATGGTGCGTCATCATGAAGCAAAATTACTTTGCCGTGTCTTCGGGCACATTCTGGTCGTTTCATGATCAAAGCGTGGTTCAAATTGACCTGAACGTTCTTTGTCTTTCACATCAAAATCATCACTTTTAAAGCGTTTAAACCAGCGTTCACAAGTATCTTGAGATGGAGCATGTTCACTATAAGCTTCCCAAAATATATAATGACTTTCAGCAGCACTTTTCTTCAAAATAATGAGTTAAAATTTCCCACAAATGCTCTTTTTTTGGCATGAAATTCGATATTTTTAAGTGTAAAAATATCTATGACGTTAACACCTTCTAAAATGTGACATATGAAGTTTTGAAGCTTGTTGTCAATATAATAAAATAGCATACATATCAAATCGCATATACTAGTACTCACTTCTTTACCTCTGTTGTGAAATTAAATTTCATTCATCAATTTTGCATCAGGCAAGACTCATCTAGAGTCTTGATTATTTATTTCTACTGGAACCTCTAAAAGGTGATTTCTTTCACTTTTAATAGATGAAAGATACAAAATTCTTCAGTACTATGTAGTCAGTAGGGTGCAAACAATGTGTTTAATTGATAAAAAGAAAAAGGTAATCTTAACAAACTGCTTCTTCTAGTTAGTTTCTTTCTAAAGCTATAGCCAAGAATTTGCTAAAATACTAGTTATTTTCATTCAATTTCTTCATTCTCTTTTTAGAAAAAGTTAGGTTTCCTTTGAGCATTAGTAATTCGAGAAGTCAAAAAGAACACTTTCAAAACCTCTGCCTAGCCCTACTTCCCCTGCCCCGCCCTTAAATTCTGCTGCCAGTTACATTGACTTTTCATTGTAGGAGTTTCTTTGTGTTTGCATTTGTTCCTTATAAATGACTGCTTAGAATATAGTCAAAGATAAGCCCATATTACAATCCAATTTTCATTTCTAAGAAGATATTGAAATTGCTCAGGTATAGTTTAAAAGGATATCTTTCCTCACCTTTCACTTATCACAAGAAAGTGAAAACAATTCGCATTTTGAGGGATTTAATTATATATTTTTTATCCACGTGACCTTTTTGATTGAATTTAACAAAATTATCACAAAGACATGGCCTGATTATATACCATGGCCTTATTCCAGAAATACAATTCAAAAACTAACAGCCCTAGCCAGTTTGGCTCAATTGATAGAGCGCTGGCTTGCGGACTAAATGGTCTTGGGTTCGATTCGGGTCAAGGGCATATACCTAGGTTGCAGGCTCCATCCCAGATTCAGTGGGGATTGTGTGTGAGGCAACCAATCACACTGATGTTTCTCTCTCTTTGTCTTTTTCCCTCCTTTGCACTCTCTTTAAAAATCAATGGAAAATATTCTTGGGTGAGGATTAACAAGATTTCTGTTCATTTTCTAAAATAAAAATTATCCCCATAGTTTCATATTTCTCCACCCTATTTTAGGGTTAATAACAGCAATTTCTATTACTTTTCTAGTACTTTAATGAAAGTAATATCTCTCTCTCCTATTCTAAAAAAAATGATGCTTTTATAATTTGGAGAGCAAAAATCTTGTGTTTTGTAGTTTCCCCTTCAGTTGGCTCAAGCTATTAGTAACATTCACAATACCAATCTTTGTTGCAATTTAGAGATGAACTATGTTTATAAGCATTTCAAATCCAGATGCCACCAAAGGAACCTCACGCCTGAAAGAAATGTACCCACTTGGAATCAATGCTTGTCCTCTGAGCCTTCGAGTGTCTCTGTAACATTAATTAAAATATTCCTGGTAAATAAATATGCAAATGCCTGGCCTATTTGCAAAAAAAATTATTAATTACCAGTGGCTGAATGTTTTAATATTTCTTGTTTTCCCCTTTTCTATAAAAGGTTTTCTGCAATCTTAGATTTAACCAAAGCAATGACAATGACAATGATAAAATAGTCAGTGTCCATTGTGTTTTAGAAAGCACAGAATCCACCTAAAAGAATCCCTTCTTATTTCTGATGCCAAAAATATGTCCTTTGAGCATCAGTGAAAGGATGATCCATTTCGTTTCATGCTCTTTATTAAGTGGAGATTTTTTCTAATGGGTAGAAAAACCTAAGGAGTATACGTACATCACTGTCAGAGTACACTTTGGAAGCTAAGACTTCCCATCTCAAGAAACAGCTCCAGCCGGTTGTAGGGCTTTGGTAATTCAAAAAATGAAAAGACAGTGTGCCCTCTTTAACAAGTTTCCATAGAACTTCCATGCACATGGTATATGCTAAATCAAATTATAAAAGAGTTCTATTTAGCTTTAAACAATGGCAAGAAAATTAATTGTGGAAGATAATTTTTTAAGGATGAGTGAAATATATTTGTTTAAAGGGAGGAGAAGGATGGGTACTATTAATTTACGTATTTATTTTTGTTAGTCCTCACTTGAAGATATTTTTTCTATTGATTTTTAGAGTGTGGGAGGCAAGGAAGTAGGGGGAAAAGAGAGAAAAAAAAACACATCAGTATGAGAGAGACACATTAATTGCCTCCCACACATGTCAAACCCGAAACCCAGATAAATGCGGGGGTAGGGGGGGGGCAACACTCTAACCACTTAGCAGCACTGGCCAGGGCAAGTATGGGTATTTTAAGAAGAGGGATAAATATAAATAATATACTCTTGAAGATGGGCAATTCTCTAGTTATCATACACCTAGTTTTCTCCACAGTATATCTTAATAAGACTTACTCTGCCTCTTCCAGGCCACAATAAATCACCAAACATGGAATAAGGAATCTGGTGAGATGATGCACTTCTCTAAGTGCACAGAAGGATATTGTGAGAAACTCTACCCAATGCCTTAATGGTATTGGCCTGATCTATGAATCAGAACTTTTGGATACCTTCAAGGAACTATTATTTCCTTTTTTATGTTTTTTTGACATTCTTTCTTTAAGGATGTGTTATATGATAAAAGAGCATAAAAGTAATATCCAATGAAAAAGCAGCTCTGGCAATTAAAATTCTTTATAGATAAATGAATATTTAAATTCCTTACCACATTTGCTAGGTCTGCTATAACAAACTAGGTGATTAATACAACAGAAATGTATTCTTTCACAGTTCTGGAGTCTAAGAATCTAAAATAAGATTTTTGCCTGAAGGGAGGGCCCTGATTTCTGATGGCTTTAGGGGAGAATCTGTTCCATACCTTTCTCTTAGCTTATAGTATTGCTGGCAATACTTGGAGTTTCTCGGTGTTCCGTGGCTTGTAGATGTATCCCTTATGTCTCTACCTCCTGTTTCCTTCTCTATATCTCTTCTCCTCTTATAAGGATATTGGTCCTTAAATAATTACATCTGCAACAACCCTATTTTCCAGACAAGGTCACAGTTTTGAAGTTCCAAGAAAGACATGAATTTTGCGGGAGCACTTTCCAACCCAGTGCATATGGTAATACAGTTGTGATAAACTGGCTCTTTATCAATCTCTCTGTATTCAACTCAACCTCCCATTCTCATATCCAACTTAGCAGGCATGAAAAATATACTTATTGAATGAAAAGCTGTACCTAGCTGATAAAAGTAGAGAGAGGCCAAAGAATAAATAGGTATGGATTTGCTGGACAGAGAGGTCATATTGAGATATGAAGCTCTAAAAGTTCACAGAAATCAAATGTAATTCATTTCTATCAAGCATCACCAAATAATAACAAGTCATTACCTTTTGATCTTACACACAATTATGGTTTATGTATTTCTGGGTTGATCACTCATAAGACATGGATTTGCATGTAGAATATTACATGTTTATGTCACATTTTAAATACTCTGCAGTGCATTAGTTATTTGATTGCCTTATGTATCCTGCAGCTCTCTTGCATTTAATTTCAGTCATGTGCCAACTTGAGGAACCCGAGGGATTTCACATGCCTGAAATCAGTAGACTAGTATGGCCAGTTTCATTGGAAACCTGCAGTGGCTCTTGTTTCTAGCCAGGTTTTTGCTTTGGTCTTTAAGACTCATTCTCTACTTATACTCCAATATATCATTTTTCTTTTTAGTCCACTTGGCCCTGAACTTCTAACTGGAAAGAGTTCTTTTGATTTCCTGATTCTACCTTCCTAAACCATCACTCTCACCTTCCATTGGCCATGTTCAGAATAAGAAATCCTGTATAATAAAAGGCTAATATGCAAATTGACTGAACCATCAGTCAATCTGGGACAGATGCTCAATGCAGGAGCTGTTCCCTGGTGGTCAGTGCACTCCCATAGGGGGAATGCCACTCAGCCAGAAACCAGGCTCACAGCTTGTGAGCACAGTGGCAGTGGTGGGAGCTGCTCCCACCTTCATTGCACAGCACTAAGGATGTCTGACAGATGGCAGGGAATGAGCCTAAGGCATCAGTTATATATGCTCCAAGGGCTCCTTGACTGCAAGAGGGCACAGGCCAGGCTGAGGGGACCCCCAACCCAAGTGCACAAATTTTGTGCACCGAGTCTCTAGTTGTGTTATAATAAACTAGAGGCCTGGTGCACGAAACTAATACATGGGGTGGGAGTGTCCCTCAGCCCAGCCTGTACCCTCTCCAATCTGGGACCCCACAGGGATTGGGCCTAAAAGGCCGTCAGTGATCCCTCTCACAATCCAGGACTGCTGGCTCCCAACAGCTCTCCTGCCTGCCTGCCTGATTGCCCCTAACCACTTCTGCCTGCCAGCCTGATCACCACCTAACAATTCCCCTGCTAGCCTGATAGACATCTAACTGCTCCCTTGCCAGCCCAATTGCCCTTAACTACCCTCCCCTGCAGGCCTGGTCACCCCCAACTGCCTCCACTGCTGGCCTGTAACCCATAACTATCCTCCCTTGCCAGCCTGGTCTCCCCTAACTACCCTTCCCTTCCAGCCTGGTTGTCCCCAACTGCCTTCCCCTGCAGGCCTGCCCCCCCCTCAACTACCTCCTCTGCTGGCCCCAGTCACCCCTAACTGCCCTCCCCTGAAAGTCTGATTGCCCCCAACTGCCCTCCATTGCAGACCTGGTCCCTCCCAACTGTGCTCCCCTGCTGGTCTGATTGCCCACAATTTCCCTCCCCTGCCAGCCATCTAGTAGCAGCCATCTTGTGTCCACATGGGGGCAGCCATCTTTGACCACATGGGCATGGTCATCTTGTGTGTTGGAGTGATGGTCAATTTGCATATTATTATTTTATTAGATAGGTTAACTGGCACTTTGCTCTAGTTATTCATGCTACCTATCACCCCAAAGTCCCAAGGTCTTCACCAACCACTCTTAAATATCAGATATACTTACTTCTTACCCGTTATGGAACACATCTGTTAGTGAACAAGGCAGCATATCTCCTTTCAGCTGCTTAAACCTAGTGCCCCAGGACCTCAATGAATTGTCCTATCCTTGGTCTATTCATTTTCTAGAACCCAGTCATCATTCACTCATTCTGTACATAAACCAAATTGCATTTAAATCACTTTCATCTGCTCAGGACTCTCATTTCTCAATCAAACTTACATTTTATTTAGTTCTATTTATTTTTATAGAATTTATTGGTTGGACATTAATTAATAAAGTTAAATAGGTTTCAGGTGTACAATTCTATGATACATCATGTATATATTGTACTGTGTATTCACCATCCCAAGTTAAGTGTCATTCCATCACCATTTATTCCTCATCTAACTAATACCACCCCCTTTCCCTCTGGTAAGGACCATATTGTCTATATCTCTGAGTGTTTTTTTTTCTTAATCCTTTCACCTTTTTTACCCAGCCCCACAACCCTTCTCCCTTCTGATAGCTGTAAGTCTGTTCTCTACCTATGAATCTGTTTATATCTTGCTTGTTAGTTCATTTTTATCAGTAGACTCCACTTATGAGATAAATCATATGGTACTTTTCTTTCTCTGACTGGCTTATTTCACTTAACATAATGCTCTCCATGCCTATTCACACTGTCCAAAGGATAAGATTGCCTTATTTTTTAAGGTAGAGTAGTATTCCACCATGTAAATATTCCACAGCTTGTTTATCCATTCATTTATTGATGGACACTTGGGCTGCTTCCAAATCTTGGCTATTGTAAATAATACTGCAATGAATAAAAGGGTTGTATATATTCTTTTAAATCAGTGTTTCAGGTTTCCTCATATACATTCATAGAAGTAGATTCTCTGGCTCATAAATTAGTTCCATTTTTAATTTTTGAGGTAATTTCATACTGCTTTACACAGTGGCTGCACCAATCTGCATTCCCATCAAACTGACATTTTAAATGTCAAATGAATTATGGTATATCACTTGAGTGATCATGACATTTCCTTATATTTAGGAGATGAATTATCAGCTTATGTCAATATTTTAAAATATTGAAGGAAGCAAGGTATGTAAATTAATGATAAATTTACCACTTCAAGATTTCACATGCCTAATATATAGAAGTTACTTTTCCAATAATGCTCACTCTCAAATAACTTATAATAACAATCAAAACTGGTAGTTAACATTCACTAGGTGCCTACCACACGTGCAACATTTTACAGATATTATATTTATATATATAATATTATATATATATAATATTTATAACATTATATATATAATATTTATAACATTGTTTGCCCCACTTCACAGATACAGGCTTAGTGAGTTTCTGTAACTTTTTCAATATTACAGTGAAAAATATCTAAGTCTCTCATTCTGAGTAAGTAGCACCTTAGTGGGTGTTACAGACAGAAAGTTTATATCCCTCCAAACTTCATATGTTGAAACCTCCAAAGGAGCACCCCTTTCACAGTTAGATTTACCCGACCAGCTTCTCAGACTTTCTACACAAACTTCACTTTTCCACACATTCTCTACTTTGGATGACATGGTGTCTCAGACTTCTTTCTTTTAAACTCTATTTTCCCAACTCTAAATTCCATATTACACCCTATTATTGCCACTGCCTTTGAAAAGTTTTGACTTAACCATCCATTTTCCATTTCTGAAAAATGTTAACTTCTATACATGTCACCTTCATGATTTTTTTGATTACTGGTAAACATCAATAACAACAACAATGATGACAGGTCCAGCAGCAGACTACATGATGCCTTTGGAGAATTAGGGAAAAGGTACCCGCTATGGTAGACTCAGCCACTCAGCCACCAGGTCCAGTATGGACAGGACAATGCCTTTATATGAAGGATGGGTCTACTTCTTCAGAGCAGACACAGGCACATGACAGGCAGCATGGCTTGGATGCCTTTATGAAAGTCTGGATTTCAGCCTCACCTGCTACTCCCCTATCCCCCTCCCTTTCACCAACCAAGCTAGGCATGTCTGAGCTTTGAAAATAGCACAATGGTACAGGGCATCCTTAAATGCAGACCATTGAAATAAATAAATAAGTACATAATGTGGTAAGGAATACTCAAATTCAGAAATCTATTACTCAGAAGTCAAAAAGGATTCCAAAGTCCTCCAGTGATCTTACATTATGACTTTATGAAGTAGACACTAAATATGATACCAAAATCTGACCCCAATTATTAAGGGGGCAATGCGAGTTTCTCACAAAGAAACTATCTCTAACAAGCAGGACTCATTCTGTGAAATCTAGAAGATAACATTTGTCTTATCTACCAATAAGAATCTAATAATAAAACCATAGGGATGGTAGATTTTTAGCAAACTTCAATGTAGTAAAATAAAATTTAAAGACAAAACTGAGGATTTTTGTACATTTTTTCCATATTGAGATTATAGCAATATAAATGAATTAAATTCCCAACCTCGGTGTTAAGGGTTCTCTTTTATTCTAATTATTTATCAACTGAAATTTTATAACAGATTTGATATTCCAGAATACTTTACATTTCCATGACATTTTATAACTTGTAAAGCATTTCACATATTTTATCTAATATTTAAGCACAATATTAAAGGGGAAATTACTGACACCAGCATACAGACGAAAATTTGAGCCTCAGTGTACTTAAATAACTCTTTAAGAGGAACACATAATTGATTTTTTATCAATTCACCACATCATTTACTTCATTTATTGAGCACATTTCTAAGGACATAACATATGATGGCTCTTTTAATCCTCAACAATACTACAAGGTGCAGGTATTATTATTTCCCCCACTTTTATGGAACAATAGATTGAGGAAGTGAGAGGTTAATTAACTTGTCCAAGGTCAAATGCTGGGGAAAAATAAAACTGTTTGCAATTTATTATTGTTTATTTCACACAAAATCCTTTATGTACATTATCTCATATAGGTATTTTAGTGACCCAGAGATTATATATTTATTCCTATTTTATCAATGAGCAATCTGAAGTTGAGTAGTTTCACAAGCCAAGCATGCTTTTATAACTAATGAGTGAAAACCAGAATTCAAGCTGTTTACCAAAGAGGTCTCCTTCCATGACACCCTTTAATCTCTCAATGTGATCCCTCCTTATCATCTCATATAACCTATCATAGACTCTACACCTACCACTAATATGTCCAAGCATGGAGAGAGTTTATCTCACACGGGTTTGCTATTTATTAACTTTCTGTAAGTTTTATCAAAATATCTTCCATGTGTTTTCTTAGTCAATAACATTTAACTTACTCCAGGAATTTTTCTTACACTGCCCTCAAGCTATTGGAGGTATTGTCATTTTGTCTATATTTCCAAAATTAATTTTCAAGGTTCTTGTCTCATCATGGAGGAATTAGAGCTAGAAATGAGCCTTAACACCCTATGTTTTTGGCTGGGAAATCTGAAAATACGTGACTAGGGGAGTGAGAGGTAAATAGAGAGAGAAGTTGTTGGGAGGATAGCAACTTTGGGAAAAAAAACATTGTTTTAGTGCCTGAGTGTATAAATTCAAATCCCACAGCTACAGCTACTAGATTTGTGACCTAAAAGTTGCAAAATTTCAGCCTTACATTCCTTTTGGATAAGAGATAGAGAATAAAACCTACCTGTCTCACAAGGTTTTATAGAGAGTCCAATAAGATAACTATATGTAAACATTTAGAAAAAGCATGTCAAACTCGCAGCCCATGGGCCGCATGCAGCCCACAACGAATATTTTTGCAGTCCAGCCAATATACTATGTAAGAAACTTTTTAATAAAAATTCATAACTTAATTTTCACAATATCCTGTTATACATAATTATTAATAATGAACTACAACATTCACTAATGACTGATTACTAGAATGTTGTTGCATTCATTTCCCTTACATGCCTTATGCGCAGGCACACTATTTCTCTCCACTAATACTAGCAACAAATATTTTAGCAGCTGATTGTCATGTCATTAGTCTTGGACTGACTTGTTTGGTGTGTGCAACAGGAAATATTTCACTTTCGGAGAATGAGAAAAATAGGTTTATTTACATTACACTTATTAATTCATGCAGTTATTATTTGTCTGGTAAGTTAATGTTCAAAAAATATTAGTTTTTATTCAAAAGTTCTATTATTTTATGTTAACGATGACTCATTATTTCAGCCCTTTGTATTCAGCATGTTTCTATTGAAGTAAACCTACATTCCTATGAAAATTAAAGCTTTTGTTTTCTTGCAACCTACATAAACTTAAACCTTGTTTATTTGGCCTGTGTTAGCCTTTGAGTTTGACATGCTCGCTTTAGAAATTATCAAGGGATATTCAAGTATCAAGTACCATTTTAATAATTAGCTTGTGATCAAATGATTAGGGAGGTCGGCTGTCAAATATATGCTGAAATCAATCCAATAAGGTTTTAGAGCAGTGGTTCTCAACCTTTCTAACGCGGCGACCCTTTAATACAGTTCCTCATATTGTGGTGACCCCCAACCATAAAATTATTTTTGTTACTACTTCATAACTGTAATTTTCCTACTGTTATGAATCATAATGTAAATATCTGTGTTTTCAGATGGTCTTAGGCGACCCTGCTAGCGGTTCTCAACCTGTTGCAACCCACAGGTTGAGTACCGCTTCTGTAGAGCCTAAGACCATTGGAAAACACAGATATTTATGTTAAGATTCATAACAGTAGCAAAATTACAGTTATGAAGTAGCAATGAAAATAATTTCATGATTGGGGATTACCACAACATGAGAAACTGTACTAAAGAGTCACAGCATTAGAAAGGTTGAGAACCACTGTTTTAAAGTATAGTTAAGACATGATTCAAATATGCTTTCAGAAGAGTTATCCTCAGGATACTTTGAAAGGGAAAGAAAACATTAATAAGAAACTGCAAATGAAGTCCTAGATTAGGATAATATCAATTCAAATATGAAGAAAGGGAATAGATGTTAGCAATAACTCAAATGCAGAATTGAGAAAAAAAAAGTAGGAAGAATATTTGAAACTGATTGCAAGATTTTGGGTCTGAGGGATTAGAAAACTCAGGGCACTGCAATTAGAATAGTGTAGCAAATAAGGTAAAAAAAAATCAGGAATCAGAAAACAAACAAGCAAACGAACATTGTTTGGTTTTGAATACTTTTCAAGCCATGACCTAAAAGATGAAGGATATTATTCTATGTTGAATGAATCTAACTCACAATGAGCCCTCTGCTTTTATGCTGCTTTTTGGCATTTTTAAATTCTTACCATTTAACTTCTGTAAAAATTTCACTACTTATACATCATTTGTTTGTCCTCCAACAAATTTTAGTAGCATAATAATAAGTTTTACTGCTCCTGAGAATGACCTTCAATATTAGGTTATTATTTGCTGTGTTAGTCTAGCAACAGTATAAACTATTGATTGAAGTTTGACATTTTAAAAATCTAATAAACTGAAAGTCTACTTCTGCTGGAACTCTACAGTGCACAGAAGGCAAACTAATGTTTCCATCTTCCCTTGGCTGCATATAATATACATTAAAAAACAATTTTATAAGGGCTGCATAATATTTATATCTTCACATAAAACACTGGGATATATCAGACCAATTACAGATATGAAAATGATGCAATAAGATCCTCAACTACACTAATAAAAGAGAAAAATGCTAATTGACCATACCTCTGCTATGCCCACAGCCAATCAGGAGTGATATGCAAATTAACTCAGGAAAGATGGCATGCAAATTTGCATACACAGGCGGCACAGACAGCGCCCTATGCTGCCAACGGGATCCGAGGTGCAGTCAGGGACCGGGCAGGCAGCAGGGGCAGTGCCTGATGCTGCCTACCCGGGTCCAAGCCAACCCACCACCTCCCCGGGTCCAAGTTGTCCTGCGATCATGGGCAGAACAGGCCAGGCCCAGCTCCCTGCAATCACAGGGATAACAGATCAGGCTGAGTTGCCCCACTATCAGGGTCCAATAGGCCAGGCAGAGCCTGACCAAGCTGCCTTGGAAATCTTAGGAGAAGAAGCCGCTCCGTTGACCAACCTGCACTAGCGACCTGTTGGGAGCATGGTGCAGAGTCCAGGGCCTCTAGCTGCAGCCATGGAAAGTCTCCCTCTCCCCAGAGTTAGGAGCACCAGCCCAAGTCTACCCAGCGGCCTGGTCCTGACTGAGGTGAGTTCTTGCAGGCTGGGGTTTGATCCCCAGCATTAGCAGTAGGAGAGCAGTGCCTTTGTTATTTCTGTGTGTCCCGGTTTTAATTAGACAAATTCCCAGCGGACTTGGTCACCAGCTTAGCAAAATCTTTTAGGAGGATAATTCTGTCTGGGTTTTCTCAAATTCCCTCAGCCCTTACTCACCCCTCTGTAAAGGTGCAGAACAAGTGAGGCCCCTTAAATAAAAATCAGAGGTCTCCAGCAACAGTGGGCCTCTCTCATCACAGTCATTTGGACTGGGTGGCATTCGAGTATTTATCTAGGCACCATGACAGAGAAACACAAGCTCAAGTCACGATCTCTGCCCTTAAAATGTTCACAATCTTATTAGAGCAAGTGGATGATAAAAGCGCAGTAATAACATCAGAATGTAAGGTAACAATACAGAGAGGAACAGAGGCAATTGCTAGGATATTTTTCTAATAATTAGTACAAAGAGTATGTGCTATGAATTAAATAAAAAATATGTGTGAAAGTAGCTGCTTCATGAGTATGGCATCCCTTCCTATTTTAAAGGAAGCTGAGTTCCACGTGAACTGTGTACTATGTATGCTATGATATCTGAGGCACAGGACAACGGAGGCTCTAAATGTACTATGCTATGATATTTGAGTCATTCTTTATTATTCAATGTAATTTATGTCTGTATCCCTCACTTTTGTAATAGTTAAATTACTGGAATAATACATCTTACTATAAAATATTACTAGAAGATCAAATGATCAGGTGACATTTATTGTTATTTTCAATAAATGAACACAATCTCTGGTATGCTACAGTGATAGGTATTATAGAAATGCTCAGATAGAGAGACCTACAGGCTTGATTTCAAGTGAGGCTTACTATCACAACCCAAATTTATTGCTTAAAAAAAAAAAGCAGGGAGCCAACTAGAAATTGAACCAAAATAATAAGTTCTTGAAGGGCAAATGTAAATTGGATAAGCTTTGCTATTACAAGAGCAAGAAGAAAAATTTCAGATGCAAGAATGAAAACCAAATTGCATCCACTCTAAGTAGCTGTTAAAGAAAAAGAATGGTATACTATGAAAATACTTAATACAGATTGTAAAGACATTTATTCAAAGAGGATTTTCTAGAGTAGGTGATATTTCAGTTATTTTTTTTTTAAATGTGAAGAGGTTAGCTAGGTAAGAAAAAGGTATAGGGGTCCCGAATTGCAGAGGAATTGCAGAGGGTTCAGGCAGGGCTGAGAGAACCAACCCCTCCTCTGTGCACAGATTTTGTGCATTGGGCCGCTAGTCTCTATATATAAAAGCCTAAGTGACTGTTATGACCAGATGACCAGTCAGTAGCTAGGATGTGCACTTACCACAAGGGGGCAGATGCTTAACACAGGAGCTGCTAGCTGGTGGTCAGTGTGCTCCCACAGCCAACCTCCTGCAGTCCCTTCTCCTGGCCAGCCAGCCTCAATCGGCCCTGATCACCAGCCAGGCCGAGGGACCCCATCCTTGCACAAATTCATGCACTGGGCCTCTAGAATCTATAATAATAGAAGTGTAATATGATAGTTAGACCAGACATCCTTCCAGATGAACCTAGGGCTGCCAGGATCCTGGGTGCCTGCTGGTGGCCAGAGGGAAGCCCAGGTCCCGGGTGCCAGAGGGAAACCAGTGCCAGCAGCCAGGAGAAGGAAGGCCTACTCTTACACAAATTTCATGCATTGGGCCTCTAGTATGTTTATAAAAGAACTTATATGCATAACCCATGGACCCAGGCAATAGTGTGATGCAGGCCTGGGGTCTTGTGCAAGTGGGGTGGAGAGGGTCAGTGGGGGAAAATAGGGGGACATCTGCAATAATTTAAACAATAAAAATACATTTTAAAAATACAAGTTTTAGGAGAAATGTGCTCAGCATTGCATTGCCTCCTTTATTCATAATGTTAAGGTGATCATGTAACTTAAAGAGTGATGTAGTAAAGGTTAAATAAAAGTTCTAAATAAAAACATTCTTAACTTGCAAAGTATAAAGTACAAATTGACCCACTCATGTGTTTTCTAAGATAAAAACTGAGAAAGTTGTTGTCAGGTTCTCAGGAGCCTCCACTACCCACAGACAATCTGTTGCTAAGTGCTGTGAGTTCTTTTTTATTGTATTGCATGTCTTAATAACTTTTTCCCTTCATTTGCCAAAATGAAACCCATATGCTTTTCCCCCACCACATGGTTCTCCAGCAAAGCATGTAGTTACTAATATTTGTTTATTTTTATATACTGAATTTGTGTGCAATAGTTCAAGTCACATTATCTTTTGAAAGCTACACATTGTTAGAGACCAAGGATGATTCATGCCCTTAAAGATGAAATTAATTGAAACTAAGATAGAGTATTTCACACAAAAAAGATGGTCAGGACATGCAAAGCAATTTTTTTTCACAGAAGTAGGCAAAAACATGTGCCAAATTCATCTGCAGCTGCCAGAAAAACAAAAACAAAAACAAAAACTTATTCTTAAATTAAAAAAAAAAACTGGTCATTTCTAAGTTTTGAGCTATCCTGGGAAACTTTATAATTTAAGTTTTATTGACTTTCTAAAGATAAGACTTTAATTGAAAGCATTATCAGTCTTTATTCTTTACTAATTTAGAGATCAATCAATTCAACTTTAGATTATCAATAATGAACACACATGATAAAATCTAATGATTTAGTAGTTCATAGATCCTCTCTGCCCCCTGGCTTATTTTCTAAAAACTGATAAGCAGAGTTATAAAAGTATCATTTACCTATATTTTAGAGGCATAAACTCCTTTGAAGGGAACTCATCATTTTACTATTTTCACAGTATACTTTATCAGGTATAAAAAAGTAGTAGATTAGATCAGAGAATAAGAAGCCTGAGATGCAAACCTTAAGTGCTAAAAATATTCTATCGCAATAAGGTCCACACTCAGCAATCCTGCCCTCTTTCTTCTGGGCTGACAGCAAAGTGTGGCTAATAGATCATTGCACTCTCCTACCGAGTCCAGATGGGACTGTCTCAACATTTCAGTCCAGAAAAATACTACCAATTAATTTGAGTTGGCACTTAAGGTTACTCTTTGTTTTTCTTCCTTTCTTTCTGGCACCGAGACTTGCTAAATTAAAAACATATCAAACACATTTTTAATATGACATTAGGAAATTTCAAGAAGTTACTTCTTAAATCAGCAGATTTTGAGCTCTAAGAAAACTAAGCTCAGGAACTAAATTTACATTTGCTTAGTAATGTATAGTTTTCTACTTCATCCCAATGAACTCACTGGCTTTAATAAGTAATTCTCAAGACAGCATATCCTTAGCATCCTTGCAAACCCACAGAACTTCTGCTCTTCCTCCTACATGTCAGTTTGTGTTTCAGCATTCCATGATGAAAATTACAATTTTCTTTCTGTATTATATGTTCATAATTGGAGTTGTGAATTAGAAATTAGGAAGAAAATTCCTTAAACTTCTGCGACAGATCAACTTTGATTTCTGTTAGTTTTTAGAACAAGAACACCCATCAAAGACTATTTGTAGGGTGTGAAGAAATGTGAAGAGTTCATGGGACAATCATTGCTAGCCATCTTCTTGTAGCATTTTTGATAATACACCTATATCTTTAGAAAGTACTATTCATAACTATTAACTAAACAGTGAATAATTCCAACTATCCCACCTAAATTAAACAGATACATTTAGAAGATAAACAAGAAGTGGAAGTATAAAGGAAATGCATTTAGAGAAAGTTAATAAATTGGGAATGAAATATTTCTCGGCAGAAATACAAACAGGATCACAATCCATCTATGTGTTTTAACCTCATTTCCTCTAGGTATTTATAAAAAACATACCAAAATAAGTACTATAGTACAGCATGGAGACTATAGTCAACAGTACTGTATTGCATATTTGAAAGGTGCTAGAAAGTCTATCTTAAAAGTTCTTAACACAAGAAATGTTGGAACTCTGTATGGTAAAAGATGTAAACTAGACTTAATGTGGTGATCTTTTTGCAATCTATACAAATATGGAATCTTTATATTGTACACCTGAAGGTAATATAATGCTGTATGTCAATTATATCCCAATTAAAAATACAACATAAGTACCAGAACAAAATGATCAGTGAACAAGTGGGAAAAGAGAAGATTTTGTAATTAGCAATCCTGTTTCATGCAGAGAAAATAGAATAAAGGTGGTTATAGCAAAAGAAAGAAACAAAGGCATCAAGTAAGAAGAGTAATGAGAAGAAAACACACAGGGCAAGATGATATGGTGTGAAAATTTAAGCCAAAACAAAAGCTGCAGCAAAAATGGAGGGTAATGTAAACTGAAATTTTGAAGAAAGGAAGAAAGGAAGGTAACTGAAAGTGATTAATGGTGTTGTTTTAGCAACAGAATAGGAGATTAAGGGCAGCTTTCTAAACTGACTGGAAGGGATGATGAAGGAAAGAAAGGTACTTAGTGTGAGAATCAGGAGATGATAAAATACAGACCCAGAGATATCTCAGCAGTGGAGTCCAGATTATAAAAAATATGATTGAGTGATTGATATAGATTAGGTAGTAGTCTGGATGTTAGAAGGAAACATACTTCAACATTATCATGATCAGTCATGAGAAAGAAACAGGAATAATTTAACAGGGAAGATAAATTTGCAGGGAACTAAAAATGAAATAGGATAGATGAGATGTGAGAGATTAATAGAGGGTATTTCTTTTAAAAATGGAGGTGAATTTGAGAAATACTTCCCTTTACAAACGGTAATTACTACTCTTAAAGTAAATTGTAACTTCTAATAAAAGCATAGCATAGTTTCCTCTACATAGATGAATTCAATAAAAAAATGACTCAAATTCTAAATATTGAAAACATGAATTTATTTTGATTCATGAGTTTTTCAGGTCACTATTTTATTAAAATTTTCAGCGAATTCACTTCTCATCTTCTCAGATATCATGGAATATGTATCTAGAAAAGTGTATTTTCTAGTTTGTAAATTCATGTCCCCTTTATTTTACTTAAAAAAATAAATGAAAAGAGTTTATTTGAGCTAAACTGATGACATATGCCAAGGAGCAAGATCTAAAATCCTCCCTATTTATGTCTATTTTAAATAAATTACCTTTTTCAATTATTTCTCCTCTTTCCAGTTTAAATGGCTATATAGTACAAAAACCTTGAAATAGGCCTCTTTGTGGACTTTATTATTAATTTATGTATTTAATACACACATTCAGACATAAAGTATATATAAATATATTCACATACGTATATATACACATATTCATTGGGTGAACTCAGACAAGCCATTGAAATGGTCTAGGCTGCCTTTTACTATTCCATGAAATAAAAGGATTAATTTCTACCGAAATAAATCAGAAATGTTACTAATGGACTATTAGCAAATTTGAAAGTGGTTTAAAGAACGAAAAGCCCTATCAACCTCCATCCATTATTTACTGATCTGCTTATCCCTTTGACAAATTAAGTTCTCACTATGGACCAGGTGTTGCCTAGGTCAGTGGTCAGAAAACTCCGGCTCTGTTGACTAATGAGTTTGCCAACCACTGGCTAGGTCCTGGGATTATATCTGTAAATAAGACAACATTTTCCCTGCCTTCCTATGAGGAATTGGCATTATTAATAAATGACGTAGTTCTGAGAGGCACTGAGCCTTCTTACTGTGGTAGGAAACAATGCTTGAAGAATTTCTGCTGAAGAACATTAAAAAAAAAACATGATTATAAAAGCATACGGATAATTGCATTTTGTTTAGTTTATTTTTCTATTGTTATTGTTCTATGGTTTCTAATAAAAATAAAATAACTTTATTTTAGCTATTCCTCATGGCACAACTTTAGGAGCACTGCTCACATAAGATATCATGTGAATGGCATGCCCTTGAATTGGTGCACTAAGTAGTACTGCACCAATTTATAGTCTTCAAGTTGGCTAATAACACTTTAAAATACTTTCATCTTCATATTTTAAAACAAATATAAATTTATAGAAAAGTTTGAAAAACAAATCATGTATTCTCCTAGACTTTTTTTTACCCAGAAACATTTTTTAACTTCATCTTAAATGTAATTTATTTTTTGTCTGTATTATAGAGCCAATTTCTACTCAGAAGAACACATATATAATGCAAACCTATTTAAATATGCTTGACATTCACAAGTAATATTAGGGTAAAGTTTGAGTGCAGTAAAATAAGATGACTTAATTGTTAAATAGGGGTTGGAAAAAGGAGTTTTACAGTTGTCAGCATGTGAAACAGAGTTAATAAAACTATTGCAATAATTATAACTTGCATGCCTTTTTTCCACTTGAAAAGTAGGTCTACTTTTTGCACACACCTGCAAATATGTATGTATATGAGCAAAACCAATGTACGCAGATAGTACTGGGGTGAGGGATTGTGCTTGGGGGAGTGGATGGTGGGAGAGAGGTCAATGGGGGAAAAGTGGAGACTCATGTAATACTTTAAACAATAAAAAAATTAAAAAAAGAATAGGGGAACAAAATTTCTCATAAAAATACCATGTATGGGAACAGGGGAGCCAAAGAACTGGACTTGGGAACAAGATGATCCAGGTTTGGTTTTTATTTACCACTTGGGTATGACATTGAACATGTTCATGAATCATCCAGTGTCTTAATTTCTCTGTCTGTAAAGTGAAAATAATATTGTGTATCTTTAAAAGGATTTATGAGGATTAAATAAGCTAATATTTACAAGTGCTTAGAACAGTGTTTGGCACAAAGTAATCACCAATTATAGCTTGATATGAATAAATTGACAGGCAAACAAACAGCACTCTTTCTATTTTATAATGAAGACTATTGCTATACCAAAATGCTAAAATGAGAAAGACTGATGAAAGGAAAAAGGAGCATGTCTATATTATGTGTTCTTAGGTTTATAAATACTTTTTTTCTAAGTTTTCAGGGTTCCATATAATGTAGTGACATAAAACTGATTAGCCAGATTTATGGTTAAAGGCAAACATGCATATGATGTGTCAACGACTGTCAAAATATTACTGAATAAAAATAACTTTATTCACTGTGTAATTTTTAGCGTGAAAAGGAATTTGGAGATCCTACAATACTGCTAAGTCTTAATTTTGATATTCAGTTCTCACTTTATGGTACTGGGACTGTTGAGGACTTAGTTGAACTTTGGGTCAGAAGACATGCCCTGAATATTGGCTTTGAAATTGTGATCCTAGAAAATTCTTGATATATAGCTCATTCTTATGAACTTGAATTCAAACAATTTAGGTATTAAGATAAATTTGAATTGATCATATTTGGAAACATCAAGGTAAGTAAACTTGTTGGAGAGACACAAACTACATGAGCCTTCTTGAAGAAGACAAAACAGGTAAATGGAAACTAGAAAAGAACCAGGGAAAACACAAAAGTAGATGACAGGAAAGTATCAAAATTGCTGAAAAAGTTATAGAATCAAACACAGTACATTGAGATATATTGATAATGCCTTGCATATGACAGAGGTGGTCAGCATTTCTGATGGGAAGAAACTTTTGCTGGTAATGCAGACGAAAATCAATGGTAAGGCATGAAGTAGATACTAAGTGAAATATAATCAACTTTAGGACTGAAGATTTCAAATAAAAATACATTATAGAAAAAGGGGTTATTATATAAACAATAAAGCTGACAAAAGACACAGAAATATCTGAATAGTTTTTGAATTTCCAAAAAAGATGGATTGTTTGCAACTCCCTATGACATTTTTTTTTCAATCTCTATTGATTCTCTTGCATTCACAAAAGGCTTTTGAACATTTGTTTTTCATTCAATATACCTTTAACATTACTGGAGTCTCCTAATTACATAAATGCTTACACTATCTAATGAACAGCAAAAGCAAATCACTATTCATATCATTTCAACTGAACTCAAGCTTACTTAAAGCTCTCTCAGAATTCTAAATGATGTACATTTACAAAAATCAATGGCTAGAAAATGTAACTGTCAAGAAAACTGCTTTAGTTACTATTTACGGGAGTAAATTTATTAGATACTAAGGCCACTGAAACAATACAAATGCTCTCTATACCCTAGAGCTATCAATTTATTGATGGTGTTAACAATCTTTAGATGACAGCTTACTTTTCTTCTGAATTCATTCTGAGGATCCCATTAAATATTTCTAAGCAACAACAAAAATGTCTAGAGTATAAACCAATTTCAAGGGTTCTTTTTGAAGGATTAAACAGAGACAGGTACTTCCTTCCAGGCAATGTCCGGACATCCTGATTAAAGATTAAAGTCAACTGTCAATATTTACTAGGTTAGAGGATCTGACATGAATTGTGATGCTGACTGGTTCAACATTTGACTTAATATTTTTTCGAAATATTTTATTCGTCAGATGATTTATTTGTCACTTAAGCTTTACCAATTACTGTCATATGTGCTAATGAAAAATAAAAATTATTGAATTTAGAATTTAGTGAGGGAGTCAGAAAAAGCCATCAATAGGACAAAGTACAGATTAGAATCTCTGAACAGACATGTAACCGATGTCAACCTTTGAGAATAACAAACAATGCATTTCTTCTACAAGGCACACTAGCTAATGACTAATGTAAGATGGATCCTTTCTGGTAGGCATACAGTTTCTGTTCCCACTAGTTGAGTATATAGCCAAGCCAATTTAATTAAGCCAGCTATAATTACTTCTATACTTACATACATTAAGTAAAGATTATCAATTGAGAAATGTAAATTTCTCAAGAAAAATAGCTTTGCAATCCCCAAGTAATTAGAATAGATTCTACTTTATATTTATTGTTTAAATATATATAACTACAAAATATTTTTATCAATGCCAAAGCTTAATTGAATGTTTCAGAAATAATATAGTTACAAAAAAGACTCAATATTTGGACAGATAAATGTAAAAGTTTAATAAAAACAATAAACATCTTTAGGTTTGTATGCAGAAGGCTTCACATGTGTCTTTTAATTCTCATTCAAATACACTGTATGAAGAAACTGAAACAGAAAATTGTAGATTAAATTAGCTCTGGCCAATAGAAATATATTGCAAGCCACATATGTAATTTTAACATTGCTAATACTTAGATTAAAATATAAAGATGGTAGATTAAACTTTAATAATATATTTTATTTAATCAAAAATTTAGAATGTTATATCAAGATGTAATCAATATAAATTATTAATGAGATAGTTATTATTTTTCATACTAAGTCTTTAAAATCCAGTATGCATTTTACATTTACAGTACATTTAAATTCATACTAGCTACATTTCAAGTGCTCAGTAGCCACAGATGGCAAATTTCTACCATATTGGCTGTCACAGGAATAGGCAATATGGATATGATCTTTGTATAAAAGAGAAAAATGATTTCACTTGTAGCTGTGAATATGTATTTTAAGTGTGAGGTCTAAGTCAAATAACATTTTGTTTGCTTATGGATGTCCAGTTGTTCAAGCACTATCCTTCCTCCATTGAATTAATCTTGAATTTTATAAAAAATCTGTTGGGCATACTGATTGGTGTGGTTCTATTTCTGGGTTCTTTATTCATTCCCATTGACTTATGTTTCTATCTTCCACCAATATCACAAAGTCTTGATTTCTGTAGCTATATAGTAAATCTTAATATTGGGTAGTATGATTCTTCTTACTTTATGCTTCTTTTTCAAAATGTTTACCTATTCTACCAGCTGTAAATTTCCATAGAAATTTTAGAATGAAAATTCTGTCTAAATAGATATTGTTAGGATTTTAATTAATTGTATTAAATCTATAGATAAAATTGAGAAGAAATGGGATCTTTTCTATTCTGAGTATTCCAATACATAACCAAGGTATGTCTTTCCTTTTTTTAATCTTTGTTTTCTTTCATTATTTTGTAAATTTCAAAATACAAATTCTATACATATTTTATTATGTGCATACATAACATATATAATTAACTTTCTTTGTAGTTAATGGTTTTGTGTGTTACATTTTAGTTTCTGATGTTAATTTTTAGTATACAGTAGTGTGATTGATTTATGTACCAGTAAAATTGTTGCTAATTTCTCAAATATTTGGAGTAATACTATAGTGAGTTTATTTTTCAGGAGTTTTATAGTTATATTCAAATTTTTAATGCTTATAGGGTTATTCTGATTGTTTATTTCATCTTGCTTGAGTTTTGTGGTGTTGGGTTCCAATAAATTAGTCCACTTCTAGATAAAGTTGTAAAGTTTTTCATTCTATTTCCCCATTATCTTGTTAATGATTGCTAGTTCTATAATTCTCTGATATTAGTGGTTTATGTCTCCATCTTTTTATTTTTACCAATATTTCTGGAGTTTTATCAATGATACTGATATTTTAAAGAACTCGAGGTGTTTCACGAAAGTCATATCTTAAAGAAGGACCAGAATTCAGTCAAGAAAATGGATACAAATTCTTAAAGAAATTGAGAACCTGTAAATTTAAACGTATGGCATTAAAGTATACATTAGCTTGGAACTCTCTGTGTTTCCTGGACTTGTAGTATATTTCTTTCACTAAATAGGGGGAATTTTCTGTCATTGTGTACTAGTATTCAAATAGGTTTTCAATTTCTTATTCCCTCTCTTCCCCTTCAGGCATTCCTATCATGCAAATGTTGGTATGCTTGAAGGTTTTCTAGAGACTCCTTACATTATCTTCATATGTTTGGATTATTTTTTATGTTTGCTGTTATGATTGGGTGTTTTTTGCTTCATCATATTCAAAATCACTGATCTGATTCTCCAAGTCTTCTACTCTATTGTTGATTATCTGTAAATTATTCTTTATTTCACTTAGTGTATCTTTCATATCTGACTTGTCTATATATTTTTTAAGTCATTCATATTCTCACCAAGTTTCTTGAAGTTCTCATTAAATTCTTTGAGCATCCTTATAACCATTGTTTTGAAATCTGAATCTGTTAGTTTGCTTGGTTCCATTTCGTTTAGTTTTATTTCTGGAGAATTATTTTGTTCTTTCATTTTAGACATGCTTCTTTGTCTCTGCATTTTTGCTGCTTCCCTGTGCTTGTTTCTGTGTATTAGGTAGAGCAGCTAGGTCTCCTGTGTTAGGGTTGTTGAAGGAGAAACACACCAGGCCAAAAGTGGTAAGAGGTTATAAATGTGATCTGGAGACCAGATAGTTTGAGCCCCCAAATGGTGCCAACACCCAGGGATAGAAAGAGTTTTTAAAGGACTCAAGGTGGCCTTTTTTGGCAGATAATTCTCTGGATAGGCCCAGAATCAGGACAAGTCCAGAGGGGAAAGATAATGGTATTAGAAAATGGAATGTGGTCTACTTGAAAGGGAATATTTGTTGTGAAGTGGTCTAAAGATCAGTTCCCAGGGAAGGGGGGAATGATTCAATTATTTGATCAGAGATAACATCCTAGAATTGATATGTATAGTAGGTGTCCTATAGGGTCCAGTGACTCAGCCTCCCCAGTCATATGAGATGGCATTTCAGGTTTACCCCTATGTGAGCTGTGTGTACTGTTATGTTGTAGTTGAGCCTTGATTGCTATTGGCATCACTAGAAGATGTTTATCCCCCAGGCCAACTGGATGTGCAGACCAGCTATGATGATAGCAGAAGAGCTGCTGTGACGGACATGCTCCTGTGGAGCAGTACTTGCTTCAGTGGGACTTTGGTGCTCACTGAATCTGTACCTTTAGTGTGTCACTTATGGATGTGGTAGGGTGGTAAACTGGTGTGGTCTAAAGCTGAACACCTGGTGCATTGGCTCTGGGACCTCCAGGTAGTACAAAGTCAGCTACTACCTGTGCCCTGCCTGGGTCCACCTGGCATGAGCTATAGAACAATCTGCAAATGGCTGCTGCTACTTATGTTGGGCTTGGAGGTGTTCAGGAGGGGACAAGCTGTGAAGCAAGGCTTGGTGCCAATTATTGAGGCTTGAGCATGCTAAGGCCAGCTGCCTCTTGTTTGAGAGATTTTAGGAGAGTCTGAAACCTGAGCTAGGACATGCCATTCATATGGAAAAGCCACTGTAAATAGCTTTGGTGGGACTGCAAATTTGGTGAGTCTGAGTCTCAGAGAGTCACCAGGGTGTGGTAAACAGTGTAGGCCAGGTTGATAGAGACTCAGATATGGTGACTGCCTGTTGTCACTGTGGTGGGAAAAACTCAGCAAAGGGACGAAGACATCTGCCAGCACTTTTGTCTGCCAAGATGAAACCAAAGAGGACCACATCAAGACACATCATGATTAAAATGTCCACGGTTAAAGACTACAGGATAATCTTAAAAATGGTAAGAGAAAAGCAGTTACTTACATACAAGGGAGCACCCCTATAAGTAGCAGCTTATTTCTCAAAATAAAGTTTGCAGGCCAGAAGGGAGTGGCAAGAAATATTCAAAGTGATGAAAAGCAAGGGCCTACAACCAGGATTACCCTACCCAGGAAAGCTATCAAAAAGGCTAAAGGAGTTCAATACCACCAAACTAATATTGTCCAAAATGTTAGGTTCTTCTTGATGAAGAAGAAGGATAAGAGGGAGAAGATGAAGAAGAGGAAGAAGGTGGAGGAGGAGGAGGAGGAGGAGGAGGAGGAGGAGGAGGAGGAAGAGGAGGGCATTAAAATGGAAATAAATACATATCTCTTAGCAATCAAATCTAAAAACCAAAATAAATTAATAATCAATCTAATAAACAAAATAAACTGATAAATAAAGTAGAACCAAAAACATGGAAACATGGAACAGACTAATGAATCTCAGAGGGAAGCGGGGAGGAGGAGCCGCAAGAGATTAACCAAATAACTTACTTATATGCATTACTCAGGGACACAGATAATAAGATGGTGAAGGCTTGGGGTGGAGCAGGACCCAGGTGGAGGGGGTCATTGGGGGACTAGAAGAGGGGATCTCTGTAATACTCTCAACAATCAAGATTTTAAGAAAAAACAAAAACATAAAATAGGAAACACACACTAGTGGATCACTTTACTAATGAGTCACAGTTCTGTAGATTTCACTGTATATGCTTAACAAATTTAATGATACTGAAATAACTTTTGTAATTTTGGAATATCCAGACCAGATTGATCAAGTATTTTCTCTTTAAACTGTCTCTTTCAGATATCTACGTGTCTCAAAATGGAAATACAAGGGATGAGATCTCTTTTGGGGGAAGAGGAAGTGGTAGGGAAATTTACCTTGACCCACTCTCTTGTTTGATATCTCTGGGGATTTAAGGGAAAAGTAGGTGCAAGATATGTCTCAGTTTTAATGTTAATATTATGGTACAGCTGGGACTTGTCCTACATTTACTGAGAATTCTAATTTACGAAAACTAGATCCCAGCATTTTGAAGCAGATTTGAGACCTCTAAAGCTATTTCTTTCACAGTTTTTTTCCACTTTTGGTTTCAGTCTATCACATTGCCCTGATTCTTTTTTTATCTACTCATAAATTGTTCTTAATCCCTTGAAATCAACTCATTTTATGTCTGTGACTATGACTCCCCACACAGATTCTCCCAAATGCCCATATTATACTTTTAGTAAATCATGCAAAATAATTAAGAAACAAGTAATGTAATTTTCTGCTGAACTTTATAAAATTAGAATAGTCAGATACACTTTTTCTGATGGAGATTTGATTTTTCTTTTTTTTTTTACAAAAGTGATGAGGGTGAAAGAACATAATAAAAGCAACAAATGACAGGAGGTGGTTGAGGAATGAAACAACATTTCTGTGTGTCTTATATTGTTGGTGATATGCTGTATACCAATGATAGATAAGAGAGAGAATTTGGAACAAGGGGAAAGAATGGTTTGGGTCTTTCCACTCTCTCGCTAACAATCCTAGGTATGTCTATGCAATTCTGGTCTCTCAAACAGCCTAAAAGAATCAGTTTTCATGAAATACACACTTTTGGGAGAGATTAGACTAGATATTATTCAGTGTTTAACACTTTAGTAGTAAATATTTCATTAAGAACTAAAAACACGATTAGTGTAAAGTTAAATTATGTTTCTACCAAAGGGACTTAATCACGTAATATTAAATAGTACACGCACTTGCATACAAGCAATGTGTTTCCTCCAGAAACAAAAAACTGAATAATAAAAAAGAGGAAGGACAATGCCAAAACCGGTGTGGCTCAATGGATAGAGCATCGTCCTGCGGACTGAAGCGTCCTGGGTTAGATTCTGGTCAAGAGCATGTACCTCGGTTTTGGGCACATCCCCAGGAGGGGGCGTGCAGGAGGCAGCTGATCGATGTTTCTCTCTCATCGATGTTTCTAACTCTCTCTCCTTTCCTGTCTGTAAAAAATCAATAAAATATATTTTAAAAATCTTAAAAAAAAAGAGAGAAAGGACAAGGTAACTGAAAGTATATATTTAGACACTTGCCAGAGATAGAACTGATCAATATTTTTCTCCTTAAAGGGGCTTCAGAAATTGCTAACAAATATAATAACTAACAAATAGTATTCTTAAAATGTAAAAATTTAAGATTTAGTAAAGTCCCATATTACTACCAGTAAAACCATGTCTCTCAAAACTTTATTCCAATATACATTTTTTTCCTGCAACTCAGTCTATAAATCAATTTCATTATAGTTTTCTATAACTTGGTCTCTAAGGTTACTTAGAGAAAAAGTTTTAACTTGAATCCCATATGTCTTTGAATCTTTAAAATATAAGCAAAATTTTTATGTGCATGTATACATCATTATCTGGGGTATGGACTCAGTGCTCACATTTCATTTTTAAAAGAAATTATGGTCAACTACCAACAAAACCCCACTAATTTATAGTTTTAAAATTAAATGTATTAAATATTGGCCAAATGGTTATAATGTGTATTTTGATCAAAAAGGTAGTTGTTTATTTTATTTCCAGACTGTAACTTGATAAATAGAAACCTGAATGTTGTCTTGTGCCAAAAAATCTACATAGACACAACAGATATGAAATAGAAGAGAATAAAAATTACAGTTTAAATTTATTATCAATGGTAGAATATGTGTATTCATTCCTTAACTTTTTCTAGAAATTAAAGTGAATAATCTTATCTCATAAACAGTATCTACTCATATCAGTTTAATAGAATACCAGCTGAGAATGATAAGCTTGATGGAATGATAGCTGGAATTCTCAGAAAAACTTTACAATACTAGCAAGATAATTAATATTAACAAATTATTTAAACAATTAAAGAAAAAGTCATGACTTATCAGTCCATTTAGGTTTCAATTGTTATGTATTATATTACAGTAAGTTCAGATGATTCATAGTTTGTTCTACATTTCACCAAATGATTGCTGAGTACTTAATCTAAAAAATGTTAAAAATTCAAGACATGATATTAGAAAATAAGAAGGCAGAGGAAAAGGAGACATAATGATGAATAATAATTAGCCCCTATTTCTAAAGACCTTAAAATCTTGTTGTGGAATAATCTACAGATATAAAAATAATTGTACACCTATAACAGGATCATTAATTCCAAAAATTCCATGTTCATGCAAAATAATTAAGAAACAAGTCATGTAATAACATTTTCAGTTTCCAAATCCATGTGGCATTCAGAGTTAGGAAATGACAGGTGTCCTCTCAGCTGACAATCAAAGGGAAAAAATAGCAGGAGACATATCACTCTTCACAAAGGGACTACTAACTGTTTTAGAATAACCTGGTAGGAGTGTATCTTTTTTGATTATGTGGAATGGTCAGAGAAAAGGAAGTTACTGAGATAAGGATGAGGAATTATGAGATTCCTGGGCATTTTGAGGAGCCAGAAAATTGATAAAGAGAGAAATATTATAATAAACGAGTGGCCTGGTACACGGAATTTGTGCATGGAGGGGGGTGTTCCCTAATCCCATTCTACACCCTCTCCAATCTGGAAGCCCTTTGGGGATGTCCAACTGCCAGTTTAGATCCAATTCCACATGTTTTGAGAGGAGTTGTGATGATGAGGAATACCACCTTGTATATCAGAGATATTCTCTGTTGTGTCATCAAAACAATCAAAGTACCCACCTAATAATGGGAGGAGAGACTTGAATGAAATTATTCCACTCCCCTTTCTGTGGAAGTTATAAGAACTTGGCTCTCACTGTGCAGGGATAAAGGAAGAACATTCTTCCACCTGTGGCTTTAGAAATCACTCTATTTTGATACAAATGAATGATCCTTTAATACACTTTTTCAATTACAGTTTATGTTCAATATTATTTTGTGTTACTTTCAGATGTACAACATAGTGGTTAAATAATCATACCAAAGGGTTGCCACTGATATTTCCAGTACCCCACTGGTACCACACATAGATATTAGTAAATGAAGGAACCTTTATTGTTGAAAGTGAATTGAAAAACTGAGCAATAGTTAAGGAGAACTTGATTCAATACAGAAATCAAAATGTTTGCCTGAAATTCAACACAGTAGGCCAATTACCTCCTCCTGTTTTGCTGAAGGCATTTGGCTGATAATACGAGGGCTAAAGCAAGGAGTAACAAATATATCTTCCCTAGGGAAGAAGGAAAACGAATCATTTATTGAATACCCGCCCTATGCTATGCACTTTATACCATTCACTGCTCACTATAATACATATTATGATTTAGTAAGTATTATTTTCACTTTATAGGAAGGAAGCACAATGAAGTAGAAATAGTATGGAATTCAGAATTAGAAATATATACATTTGAATTATGAACTAGCTTTTTAAGAGTTCTGAGGAAAACACTTTAACTCTTCGAGTCATATTATTTTCTATTGTTAATGAGCCAACACTGGTTCTTCTGTTTTACAGTTAGCTTTCATATGACAGGCGTAAGTATAGAAAATTTTAGTATTTTATATACTGCATATTATGTGACAGACCTTTATATGCTGAGACTTTTCCATATGCAATCTCAAGCAATCCTGATAGCAACTGGGTGAGGAAGACCTCATTTTTTCCAATATTTTGCAGGTGGGAAAACTAAAGCTCAGAGATATGGGGAAACCTCTCCACAGTCTTAAAAAGGCTAGTGGCAGAATTGGCATCAGCTATTTGATGCTGTCATCCTAGGGAGAATTTTGCATAGGCATTTGAGGAAGATCTGAGAGTAACAACAGTAACAACTTACATTTAATGAATACTTTAGTTATGCCAGATTCTATTATAATCATATTACTTAAATCAACCCATCTATTTTATGCTCAACATTTATGAGAAAGGTGCAGTGATTATTGTTATTGTATAGACATGGAAAGTAAGATGCAACTAAAGTCTGTAATGAATAAATGGTAGAATTGGAACTTGAACTATAGATCCCTTCACCACTCCTATACACTTGAGTTTGAGTCTCTCCTGGCATTAATAGTTCTGAGGTGCTGGGTATGTCACTTAATACCTTGAAAGCTTCGGTTTCTTTATTTATGAAATGTTGGTATGGGTTATATAATTTTAAGAATTATAGAAGTTTGATAGAGATCTAGAATTTTCATAGGTTATATTTGTAAACTCAACAACTCTCTATTTAATGCTGCTCACATATGCAGCTCTTCCAAAGCAGCCACCCTTCGAACTCTCATTTTGCTTCCACATCCAATCTTTAAAGATCACTCTTATTATGATTATTTTATGCTCATTATCCATTCATATATTATCAGCTGAGAGCAAGGTGCAACCTTCAATGTTCTGTGTCTCCATGCAGAAAGATTAACTCTTTCTCCAAACTTCTTGGATTTTCAACTACTCAGCTGTCTCCACACCCACTTCACCTCTTGCCAAGATTCTTGTATATGAGTAATTCAATTACCTAGTGTAGTTTTGCTTGAGTCCGTGTCACACCCTGTTTTTGTTCAGCACTTTTTTAGTCCTAAGATTTCTAATCTGAAGGTTTCTATTTCTGAATTAGACTTGAACTAATTCAGGCTGTCAAGAGATCTGTGTCCTGAAATTTCCCCTGAGTCAGAAGAACAAATATTTTGTATAAATAGAACCCAGATGAAACAGGTCAGAGAGTTGATATAAATAAGAGGAACATGCCACTAGAAATATCTAGAAGATACAGTTATCTACATGGGACTCATTGCTTTATCAGAGAGCAGGAACATAAGCATTTAGGCATTGAAAGACAAATACAGAAGTGTGTGTGTGTGTGTGTGTGTGTGTGTGTGTGAGTGAGAGAGAGAGAGAGAGAGAGAGAGAGAGAGAGAGAGAGAGAGAGAAAGAGAGAGAGAGAGAGAGAGAGCGCACAGGGGGAAGGTTATTGAGGAAACAGAGAATTTGTGAGTGGAGGGACAGTGAGTAGGAGAGGCATACTACAAAAAGTCTAATTTATTGTGGAGTTAATAATTTTCATGAGATTATAATTTGTTCATACATTCTCTAGCAAAAGGCTGATGTTTCCATCCCTCCCTATTATCCATATCCAAAAATCCTTTGCCTGTAAGTCACCTGCTTCTTCTAATAAAATCAATAACCTAGGATCTCAAACTGATTTTCCAATGTAATATCCTCCACAAATACATAAATTTATCACATATACAAAGGCTCATGTAACTTTTATAATCCTTTTACATTATTCCATATCATTTCCCAACTTTGAACAGAGATATTTGCAGAAGTATGTAGAAGTTATCAAAGAAGAATATAAATTTTAATGGATCAATTTAAGGTAATGGTTATATTTTGAGGATTTGCTCTATGGAGGCTGTTACAGCAAAAGGCTGAGGTATTGCTCTCCAGAAGCAACATATATATGCAAAGCAGAATACAGAATCAGGTATTTTAAACCAGAAGGAATCTAAGGTAGAACATTTAAAATAGAGACATAAAAATAAGGTTTCATAATCCTCCTAAATAGTTATAACTATACAAAACTATCTCTCTCAGCTCTGTTTTTAATATAAAGGAACATTCTATGCTTATGATACATTGAATGACATATATTTTAGGCTCTGTCTTAGGTAACAATTGCTATAAGCTGAATTTGAGACAAGGGTACTTGCAAAAGTGATATATTGGAGAGAAAGTGCTCAAAGGGGAGGGGGTGTAAACACATCAGAACAGGGAAAGGGGAAAACTAAACAAAAACAAGATCTCTGTTAGACACCAACTTCAACCAACTTCAACATGATCCCCCAGGGATCTCTGAAGCACAGATTGCACCACAGAGTGGGTCCCACATTGTGGTAAAGAGACTGGACTTTGGTACCTTCCCATCACCAGTTATTGGCTTCAAGTTGACATGGGATGAGTGATGTAGCTCCATCAGGCTCATGGTTTCCTTCAGGACAAGATCAGTTTTCCAGAGAAGGAGCCAACAGTGAGCAACCAGCACTCCCAGCAGCAGGGGCATGGATACACTGATCTGGTAAATGGGATTTTGGTAGAACATCACAAGTACCCACTAGCGTCAGCAAAGAGAACCAATGTGTTTTGAAGACTATACAGAAGGAAATATTTTACATTTTCTTTAGTCTCAGGTATTAAAAAAGCATCTGCATTTATGGTTTGCTAGATAAAGTATGCATACAGATTATTGGGCAAAGTGTGAATAGATGAATCAATATCTCCAATTTAGCTCAAGTTTTATAAAACTTTATAAAACTTGAGCTGAACTTCATGCATCTTTAGTAACAACTTAGTGACATGGGTTTATAGCCCCAAAGAATGGGAATCAGAATGACCAAAAGTGTTATTACTAGAGGTTGAAACAAAGCTTTTAACACCAATTGCTAAAAAAAGAATGAATTAGGTTATTTTGACATAGTCTACTACCAGTGAAAGTAAGCAAAATAATTCCTTCGGATTTGTGAAAAGGCTATTCAAAGGGAACTGATTGATCTTGGACATGTACTCTTTTCACTCTGCTGGATTCCTTCCTCCTCTCACCTGCAAAGAAGCTGGAGCCCCAACAGCCATGCTCGACCATGAAGAACATTGAGGATGGAAGGAGCCACAGTAAATAGAAGGTTCCTCTGTTCCTGAGGACCAGGGCCTTGCTCTGCCAGTAACATACTGATTACAATTGGATCTCTTTCATGTGACAGAGCAATAAATCTCTCCTACTTTATACACTACTATTTCGGGTTTTCTGTTACATGCAGCAAGTTCGATTTTTAACTCATGCAGCCATTTTACTCAAAATGTAAAATGTAGCATTATCAATGTTTGTTGCACCTCAAATTTTCCAGTACGAGTAAAACATATTATCAAAATATCAAGTTGTTATTTTTAAAATAAGGGGCTTGTAAATATATTAAAATAAAACTAAACAAAAATCTCATAAGTTAAAGCAAAGTAGCAGCACATTTTTATCAAACAAGTGCTAATTAAATTGGACTGCTTTGCTGCAATACCCGGTAAAGATCACATTACTTGCTTTGAAGCAAAAAGCATCATTTAACTCTTACTGCTGCATTTCTTTGAAAAGTACCAAATCTATTTTCTAAGTCTTTCTGAATGTAAGGTATTCATTACCACTGGGATAAAAACAGAATGTTGAGGTCACATGATGCTGGCAGCTGAGATTTCAACTCAAGGTCAGTCACTGGACTCTCAGGCAGCCAAATTGCATTTATTGCCAAATTGACTGATGCCTATATAGCCTTGAAATAAGAAGACATGACTATAACTATATTTATTCTTTAAATATATTTATACTCTAATACATAGGCTGAATCTCATTAAAATTGTAGCAGAGTAAGAAAAGCTGACTTCACAAATAGATATGGAAAATTGAAGTACAGCCTGAAGTTCTCTAAAATAATCACTATGGGACTATAAAAATTTGAAATCAGATGATAAACATGTACTCTCACAGCATGCAAATTTTAAAACAGTAACTTATATCAGTTGCTAAATGGGGTATCTAATGTAATTATCAGAATAATCAGTGTTAGATACTGAAATATTACATTTCATTTCATTCTACAGATGACAAACCTAACGAATAAAGGAGGTTGCTTGAAGAAGTGTTACTATACAATTCCAACATTTGCATGCCTAATTTAGAAATGGAACAAAAGGAAGTAGATAATGCAAATATTCTCAAACAAATGATTCAGTAGCCAAAAAATAAAGCAAATCGGCATATTGAAACTATCACAATCTGAGAAATCTAATATCACCAAAGTACCATGTTACACTTCTCCATTGTTAATTTTTCTGAAGGAGACTATCACCCGTTTAAACATTTAAATAATAAATAAACAAATCTCCTAGGATAACTATATTTATTACACTTCTTTTATGAGAAATGAACATGGTTCTGATTATATAAATTTAATATTTGAATAACTTCCCATACACATTATTCCACCTCCAAATACTGATTTTATGAACAAAATACTTTCTTATATTCATGAACTACAGAAATATTACCTTTGATAGAAGGATATCTACTTGCAATGATTGTAAACACATTTGTATCTTTGAGGTTCATTGAGTACACACTCACTCACACCTATATATTGGGAATACAGTGTTTTATAGTTTTATCATGCCTGCTATCCATTTCACATTCTTCATTACCCTGTGTTTCTTGGCTTATAATCCTGCTTCTTTCTGGTCATATTGATTAGGGCTTCCTTCACTCCTGCTCCAGAAGTGGGCATGTGATAGAACCTTCCCCATCAGAACACTTATTTCCAAACTGTCAATTGAATCAGGAATGTATCTGTGATTTTATCAGCATTAATCCTAGGTCTTCTGTTGTAAAGAAGGGTGTTTTTCATTTCTGTTGGAATTGAGGTACATACCACATTGACACAGTGTGTCTAAGAAGAGACTGGAAAGCACAGTTAAGAGAGGGTGAGAGAGGTACTGGGCCATGTAAATCAGATGAGCTCCTGAATCTAACTACCTGAAGGAAGTCAGATCTCTTCACTTTTTAGTTATATGAGCTAGTAAAGCTCCTTTGTTTTTTAGTTTGCTAGTTTTTGTCACTTATAACTGAAATAGATCTGACCTATAATATATGTGGGTATATTTATTGAGATGAAGAGATAGAGAAACCTAGATTCTAATGATATAGTTAACTAAACTAAAATTAATATAATTACTTAAGCATTTAGCACCTCAGTTTCCTTTTTGAGAAGTAAGCAAATTGGATTACATGACTAATATTTATTTTCTATATCTAAACTCACTGGGTAAAATCAATTGATTTTGATGAATGAATAATCAGAGTCACTTAAATATGGAAATAATTTAACCCCAGGTCAACAAGAGCTATCAAAAATATGACTGGTCTCTAGGTCAACAGGTATTATTTTATAGTCAATTCATTTCAGGAATAAAGCAATTAAAACACAGGTAACCATAGGGCCAGCTGGTAAACCTTCGTCTAGGTTTAACACTAAGCCCAGATAAGTAATATTCTATAGAATATAATATCAAGGGTGATGAAAGAGGAAATCTTGGTTTTAAAGCCAGGTTCCAACTCAGAATTCCTTACCTGTAAAATGGGAATAATATCAGCTCCCTTACAGGCTTGTACTAAGAGTGTGCTCATATAATATATTTAAAGCTCTCGGCATAGTACTTGGTGTAAAATAAGTGCTCAAAATTCACTGTTATTATTCTCTGCTATTAAAATGAGCAAAGTGCTTGAAAAATATAGTTCCTTTTGGCATGAACATTAATCCACAGATGTTTCCAAAAAGTACTATGTGGAAGTTGTAATTTTTTTTTAAATTGCTCAGCACATTAGCTCCATTCAATCTTTGTGAGATCCTGCTTATGACTGCCAACCTGATATTTTATCCACTTCCTCACACATTGCCTATTATTTCTGGTCAGGAAAGTAAGTAAATAAATGCCCAATCTAGCATAGTATTCCTCCATCTATATATGAACCAGAATTGCCAATCATTTCTAATGTGTATTTCCCTGATACAATAATTACCACCTATTTACAGCTAAGCCACTGATTACTATGGAAAGTCCTGTTAGCATACCCTATACCCCAAATGTACTGCTGTGAAAGGAAAAGAAATTAAATCATGAACCAAAACCCTAAACACAATCCAAAGCAGAAGTCATATGTTTGGTAGATTTACACAAAGAGAAGACTGCACTTACTTTCAGTTGATAAGAGATAATGCCTTTTTTTTTTTTTACAATACAACACTTACAACTACTTCTCTGATATTTGATTTTTAGTCAAGGTGGCAAATTTATGAAACAGTGATTTAATCACACATCAATAATAGCAAGAAGAAAAAGAGAATAGGAAAAAATTCTAATATTACAGAATAAATATTTTCCTAATTTGCATGAAATGTTATACCTTAAATAGGTTTACAAGATACAGCACAAATAATATTTGCATTTTAATTCATACAACCAGTTTGTATGAGAAAGAAATCTTTTTGTAATATATTTTATTGATTTTTTTTACAGAGAGGAAAGGAAAGGGGTAATTAAAAACATCAATGAGAGAGAAACATCGATTCAGCTGCCTCTTGCACACTCCCTACTAGGGGTGTGCCCACAACCAAGGTACATGCCCTTACCTGGAATCAAACCTGGGATCCTTCAGTCCACAGGCCGACACTCTATCCACTGAGCCAAACCATTTAGGGTGAGAAATAAATCAAGAAAACTAAACCTATGGAAAACTAAATTTCTGTGATTAACACAATTTTATAAGGCTGGCAATAACATTTCAAAAGGACAGGTTTCTGAACTTTTAACAAAAACTCAATGTTCTTTTTAATTGAATTTATTGGGGTGATATGGATTAATGAAATTATATAGGTTTCAGGTGTACAAGTCTATAACACATCAACTCCAGGTTGTCTCCTTCCCTCACTATTTATCCCCCCTATATACTTTCTACCTTCTCCCACTCCCCTCCCCTCTAGTAATCACGATGCTGTTGCCTGTGACTAAGAGTTTGTGTTGTTTTTCTGAATTCCTTTACTTTTTTCACCCAGCCCTGCAAACTCCCCTCCCCTCTGATAGCTGTCAGTCTGTTCTCTATGATTCTGTTTTTATTTTGTTTGTTAGTTTATCTTGTTCATTAGATTCCACATATGAGGTCATGTGATATTTGTTTTTCTCTGACCGACTTATTTTGCTTAGCGTAATATTCTCCAGATTTATACATGCTGTCACAAAGACTAAGACTTCCTTATATTTTTTTAAAGACTAGTAGTATTCTATTGTGTAAATGTACCACAGCATTTTTATCCACTCATCTTACCCATGGGCACGTAGGCTGCTTCCAAATCTTGACTATTGTAAATAATGCTGCATTGAACATAGGGGTGCATATATTCTTTCAAGTTAGTGTTTTAGGAAAAACCCAGTCTTTTAATTTATAGTATATTTCAAGTAATATAAGAGTGTTTTCTGCAAAAATGTACGTCATCCAAATCTTAGTTTCAAACTGAATGTTCTAGAATGTAATATAGAGGTGATATTTTCATATGATGATTTAAGGGGCAAGAGTCTATCTTTATATGTGTAGGAATAAAAAAGTTATTCCCTGAATACTTCCAAAAGTATATTTAAAGCTCTTAAATTCTACTAAGTTAAATAAGGAAATGCAATCTAGTTAACTGCTTAAACAGTGGATTTACTGCTCTGATAATTGAAATAAAAAGCCCTTTGGTGACTATCACTCTAAAATGGGCTTGAGAAAGATATATTTTATGGGCAAGGAGGGGGATTTAGGATAGGAGAAAAAATGCCTATGGTGCAGGTGATCTATTAAAATCTCAAATTACTTTCAGCAATCTTGTCAACTATGCTCAGCACTTGCTGTCTCAACAGCTGCACCTATGGGCCCACTGACCCTCAGCTCTTAGTCAAGGCCAAAAAGAGCAATAGCCAGTCCTCACACAGCTGTGCCTCTGGCTGCTACTACAAAAGAACCAAGCTGGACTATTTTTAGGTTTAGGTAGGCACTCAGCCAAAGCTCAGCAGTCCCACCAGAGCGTGTACTGAGAATACTGAGACTTTTGCATTGTACCAGGGCTCCACCAGCCTCACATCTGCCTGCCTAGTCACCCAATTCTATGTTCTGTTACCTGTTCCCAAACTACCTGTGGCTTTTTCACCTTGCTCACAGGTGTACTTTTTCATGTCTTTCACAGTCCCTCTCCTGTTTCAACTTTTATGTCACAGTTAGCTCCAGACCTTGAAGCCATGAGAAAGAAAGAAGGAAAACAAAATCAGAACACTCTGCAGCTGCTTCCTTAAAGGAAACATCATGTTGAATTTGTTCATAATACGTATATGTCCTTTACTTCGTTAAGCCTGCAAGTCATGGCCATTGCTAACACTGTGCTGAAAAACAAGAGGAAAGCAAGTGTTTATGACACCAAAAGTGACAGGTAAAACAATCGATCTGGAAAAAGATAGTTTAAAGGAAGCCAGGAAAGGGAGATTGGAGTCTGATATTCAGTGGTGTGCATTAATTTATCTTTGTTGAATATGTATACAGAAGGCTCATATGTCTTGGAGTGCACATGTATGCAGTTTCACTGTGTGCTAATATTAGTGGGTTTGGAACACTTCCAGGTGGAAAACTGTGTTTTAATGAAAGAAATTATTCTATATTAGATTGTGCTTTCTAACTCATGCTCTTTGTAATTTGTAAGCTGAAGTATATGCATACATTCATATTAACCTTTTAGATATTGCTAGCAAAACAGTAATAAAAACATACTTTTCTCTTTTTTAACAGACATGAGTGTTCACATTTAAATCCAATTTTGGCAAATAAAGTGGTTATTATAAAGTTAATAAGGAATCTAGGACAAACAAAAGAAAAGCCGAACCTTACTTTTACAGAACTGTTTTATCTCTACACAAAGTCATTTTCAATAATTGCTTAAATTCTATGAGATAATAATATAGAAAATGCATTGTAATGTGTCCCTATAAGTGTAATTTCATATGCTTTATGTGAAAAATAATAAATAAAATAATAATGGAAAGAAAATTGATATTTTATTTCCGATTTAATTTTAACCCCATAATTGTGACCCAATTTCAATATGGCAGATGCAATTTCAGGGATTTATTCTCAAAGAACCAGTATTGTGCAGAGATCTGCCTGGTTCATGTTTCATAATTGTTTCTCATGAATGAGGGCTTTGTTTGCCAAAAAATAATCTAGTGTTTCTTCATCTTAAGCCAGTAACAGAAAATGAATTGTACTTCAAAGAAAGACATAACTAAAGGAGGCAATCCTATAAAATGGCATAGTTTTTGTGCCTTTACAAAAATAATTTTTAATATTTAAAAATATATTAGTTACATATATAGGTCAATACACAAATTCAAGAGCAAATTATAGAGCAGAGTTCAAAATAACACCTCAGCCATTTAATTACCTGAACTTGAGAAAGTTAAACTTTGTGTGCTTTGGTTTTTTCAGCTCTAAATTGGAGATGATTCTTTCCTTATGATCTGGTTATAAGAATTAAATGAGGCACCCACTTTTGCAGTCACTCAGGGTGCTCTTATCCTTTCACAGTTAGTAAATTCTCTCCCTGTGAAATCTTGTTTCCTTCTAAAATTTCAACAATTAGCACCATGTGGATGATTCTCAAATACTTCTCTGTCTAACTCTTTTCTTAGCTTCAGCCTTCTATCCCAAAAGCCTACATTGTATATTGACATGGATATCTCATCAACAATTCCAAGTTAATGTCTCAAAACAAACAACTTTGAACAAAGGAAAAACCCTTGAGGGAGAAATCAAGATGGCAGCATAGGTAAACCCTGAACCTGTTGCCTCGCACAACCATTTCAAAATTAAAACTAAAAAACAAACGGACATCATACAGAACCAGAAGAAGGCTGGCTGAGTGGAAATTCTACATTCGGAAGGAAAGATAAAAGTACACTGAGACTCAGAGGAGCTGCAGAACTAAAATTCAGAGGTATGGAGGCACACACGGAGAGGGCTGGCAACTGAATATGAGGCTGGCTTTTTCAATCCAGAAGGAGATACAAGCTCCCAAATGCTCTGAACTCCAGTTCTAGGCAAGACACTGGGCACCCAAACTCATATGGGGAGAAAGTGGACTGTCTGGCAAAGGATGGAACTCGAGGGTGACTTTCTCTCAGAGGTGCTTGCAGCAATTACCAAGGGACACTGAGACTTGGAGGCCTTATAGGGCAAGGATGACAGGAAGCCATTGCTGTTTACTCTGACCCACCCAAGTTGTGAGCAGAGGCTTTTGCATATGAATGGCCTGCTCCTTTGAAATCTAAACTTACCTAAAAACTGCAGCTGAGTCAGAGAGACCCAGAACATGCAAAAGAAGGGCCTAGGCCCCACAGAATCTTGCAATGCTTCAGAGCTGGGCCTCATCTGGGCACCTCTAAACCTCGAACAAAGAAGAAGAAGCTGCAGATCTCTCCATAGCTCCTGCTAGATGGCCTCAGGCAGAGGATAAATTAGCACCTCCATGGAGATCCAAGAGCTAGTGTACCCAGGGGTCAGAGTAGGACCATCCAGATTACAACTTCTCAGATCCATAAGGGACACACTCAGGGGGCAGACTCAGTGAACACCAAAGCCCCACTGAAGTAAGTTTTGCCTCATAAGGGTGTCTCCAGCAAAGAAGTTCTGCCAGTGAAGACACAGCTGATCCTCACAGCCAATTGGCCTGGAGGTCAGATCCTCCCAGTGATACCAACAATAATAAAGGCTTAAATACAATAAGATTATGCACACAGCCCACAAAGGGGTGCACCAAGAGTGTCTACCTCAGGTAACTGGGAAGGCTGAGCCACTGGGCCCTATAGGACACCTAGCACACAAAGCCACCCTATCAACTCAGGAAAGCAGCCAAAATTCAGAGACAAAAAAGGTCACAAATGAAAGAAATGGAGGAAAGCAAACTACTAGCTATAGAGTTCAAAACCACAGTTATAAGATTTTTAAAGATGTTTTTAGAAAAGGCCAATAAATTTAGTGAGACTCTCGAGGATATGAAAAAGGACCGATTAAGCATACACTGACTAAAATAAATAATTATATACAGAGTTTCAACAGCAGACTAGAGGACCACAATAATCAAGTCAAAGATTTGAAATATGAAGAAGCAAAAAACACCCAACTGGAAAAGCAAAATGAAAAAAAAAATCCAAAAATATGAAGATAGTGTAAGGAGTCTCTGGGACAACTTCAAGCATATCAACACCCAAATTATGGGGGTGCCAGAAGAAGAGAGAGAACAAGATACTGAAAACCTATTTGAAGAAATAATGACAGAAAACTTCTCCCACCTGATGAAAGAAATAGACTGACAAGTCCAGGAAGTGCACAGAACCCCAAACAAAAGGAATCCAAAGAGGACCACACCAAGACACATCATTAAAATGCCAAGAGCAAAAGACAGAGAGAATATCAAAAGCAGCAAGAGAAAAACAGTTACCTACAAGAGAGCACAGTCCATACAGCTGTCAGCTGATTTCTCAACAGAAACTATGCAGGGCAGAGAAATATTCAAAGTGATGAATAGCAAGAACCTACAACCAAGATTACTCTACCCAGCAAAGCTATCATTCAGAATTGAAGGTCAGATATAGAGCTTCATAGACAAGAAAAAGCTAAAGGAATTCATCACTGCCAAACCAGCATTATATGAAATGCTGAAAGGTATTCTTTAAGAAGAGAAGGAAGAAGAAGAAAAAGGTAAAGATAAAAATTATGAACAACAAATACATATCAACAAGTGAATCTAAAAATCAAGTGAATAAAAAAATCTGATGAACAGAATAATCTGGTGAATATAATAGAATCAGAAGAAGAGAAAAGGAGTGGACTGACAATCCTTGGGGGGAAATGTGTCTGAGGGGTATGGGAAGAGACTGGACAAAAATCCCTCCCTTCTCAGCAGCCCCGCCTGCTTTCCTCCTTTCTCTGATGCCCCGCCTGCTTCCCTCCCTTCTGCAGCACTTGGCTTCCTTCTATGCTTTCTTCAGTCTTTGCTCTCCACCAGGATATGCAAATTAACCACCATCTTGGTTGGGTTAATTTGTATGCTCCCTCTAATTGGCTGGTGGGCGTGGCTGGTGGGCATGGCTTGTGAGTATAGTAGAGGTATGGTCAATTTGCTTATTACTCTTTTATTAGATAGGATATATAAAAGGAGGTCCATGGATAAATGAACTTGGGAAATTGGTTTAAAAAGTTTATATTAATGTTGTGACTACCAATTTGCACTTCTTAATCCTTTTCACCTTTTCCACCTAGCCCCCCAGACCTTTTTGTCTTTGGCACAGGGATGTAAAGTACACCATAGAGAATAGCATCAATAATATTGCAATAACTATGTATGATGCCAGGTAGGTACTGAAAATATGACTACTTGTGAACCATATGACCAACTACTGTTACACCTGAAACTAATACAAAACAATATTAAATGTAAACTGTAATTAAAAAATGAAGTTTAAAAGAACAAAACATAAGTTATCTTTTTGAGGGGAGAGTGGGTGATTAATATGTTTATTATCTTTATTTTAGCAAGGGTTTAATGGGTATATTTAAATGTGCAACTTATCAAAGTGTACACAATAAATATATTAGTTTATTGTATTTCAATTATCCTCAAGTAAGGCTCTTTTTAAAAAACTATGGTAGAATACAGTGATAGAAAATAAATTTCAAATATATTCATGTCATACAGTTAAGGTTATATATAGGATTACATAGAGGTTTCCTCCTTTGGGGAAAATTTAGGGCAGAATTCTAATATTTGCTTTAATTTTTAGCAAATATTTTCCATGATATGTTCAAGCTTTTAAATATGCAATTGAATTTATTCCCTGACTGGTTTTCTCAGTGGTTAGGGCATCAGCCTACAGACTGAAGGGTCTGGGTTCAATTCCCAGTCAAGAGCTTGTACCTGGGTTGCAGGCCCAATCTCAGCCCGGATGGGGGCATGTGCAGGAGACAACCAATTATTGTCTCTCTCATATCAATGTTTTGCTCTCTCTCCTCTCCTTCCCTTCCATTCTCTCTAAAAATCAATGGAAAAAATGTCATCCAGTAAAGATTAACAAAAAAAAGAAACATGTATATATTACTGAATTTAAGTCCTAAATACAAACCAAAGAGCTGCATACTATATGTAAATTTTATTTTAATATTTCAACTTATTTTTAAAATAAGTTATCTTTATTTCAGGATTCCAGGGCACTTTGCACATGTTCTGTGAAAACCTTAGAAGAAGTTATACTAAGCAACATTTACATAACTCATAGGACTACAGAAATCTTTTTTGAGGGGTGGGAAAAAACAGAGAGGCCCACATTGACTAATTAGTGTTCCATAGAGCAATCTTTGAGAATTATTACCATGGTGTCTGCTATTAGCATTCCCTTTTCCTCATCTCCAACCATTTACCAACCATTGATTACCAAATAATTTTAATGAATCCCCAGCTCATTATGAGACCCTTCCTCTATAAGGCTGGCCTGGACTACATGTATGCTTTCCATCTACTATCTTTTCTTAGTCTGTCATTTCAAACTCTCAATTTTGTATCTTCTATATAACTGAGTTCTATTTTGTTGTAAGAGATACAAAGATGTATAAGACATAACTCTGTTATCAAAATAAAGTAATGGGAGATGGGGATAGTCAGAGTTCAAATATATACTCAATACCACAGGTAGAGACATGCCACATAAGTGACATAAGCAATGAAATTGCAATAAATGATTATATGGGAAAGATTAAACTAAGTTTTTCAGGGAAGTGGGAATAGGATAGTAGTCCCTAAATTCTAAATGAAATATTCTAAAATATTTTCTACATAAAAATCCCATTTTCTTATCATCTTGAACTGAGAATAAATTAAAAATATAATGTAAAATTTCATAATAAAAAACTCATTAGAGAATGTTTGGAATGTAAAAATAGGAATAACCTAGAGTGTAATATCACTGTAGATACATCCAATTGCTAAGTATGGATGAAATTTTTTTGGCTATCTCACTTGTCTCCAAGTCAACAATTCCAAATATTTATCTTCCAGAACTAATTTTTTCTAATAATAATGCTAAAAATATTCCAGAATCTTAGGGGGAGAAATGGCATATTAGCTAAATTTTAAAATATCTTATCACTTCCTATTCATAACATTTTGCTATCCATTTACATATATCATAAACATGCACATCAAAGTTATATAAAAGTTATATACTCATATATCTTAAGCTAAGCTTAACAAAGTATATTTTATATAGAAAAAATATTAAAATTGAATCTATTTTCTAAGTTCCAAAACATTCATTTTTAAGATTGACCATTTATTTAACCTTACTGAATGTTCAGCCGAAACTGGTTTGGCTCAGTGGATAGAGCATTGTTGGCCTGCAGACTGAAAGGTCCCAGGTTTGATTTCAGGTAAGGGCACGTGCCTTGGTTGCGGGCACATTCCCAGTAGGAGGTGTTCAGGAGGCTGCTGATGGATGTTTCTCTCTCATCGATGTTTCTAACTCTTTATCCCTCTCCCTCCCTCTCTGTAAAAAGTCAATAAAATGTTTTTAAAAATATTTTCTGTTTATAGTGTGTATGACATATAGAGTATCCACCAATAATATTACTGAGAGTAGATCCATGAGTAAAATTTATTTATCCCAGTAAGTATAAAGCGCTATATTAATCACAATAACCATTCCATAAACATGTGTTTCCCAACATTGTACCCACATTTCTTGGACTTCATGGGTTTACATTCTGCATTCTGTGAGAAAAAGTACAGAAAAATTGGTAATACAAGTTAGTGGGTGAGTAATTTCTACAATATGATAACTTCTATTTTAGAAATACATGTAAGGTACTAATAGGACTACACTCAACTCTATGTAAGTCAGAGGAAATTTAGGAATCTTAGAAGCAATTTAGTTAAAATAAATTTAGTGATTTACTAGGATAATCAAGAGGAGAAAGGGACAAAGGTGCAAGTACAAATGCACAGATGAAGAGGGTGGCATTTAAAAAAAAATAAAATAGTTTCACATGGCTGGAACATGTGGTATGTGTATGCAGCAAAAAGATGAAGTTGGAAGAATACACAGAGGCTTGGTCTTGTGGTTTTTTAAATGTATGTTTTAATTCTAGGAGTGATAGTTTTGACTTACTAATTCCCTGGAACTTTCTAGTTCTGTTAATTATTTTTTCTGCATATAAAGAAAATTTGTAGACTGATGATATGTATATATATGAATAATTACATATATGAATATAAAATTATAGTTAGCCTGCAATCAAATGAGTTTATCAACCTATGAAATTGTGGGGATTATGGAAGTAGCATAAGATACTAACTACCTTTACCCTCTTAATACCACATATTTTTTTCTAACCATCAACTATATGCAGAGTGGTATGATGTGAAAATCACCAGTCATGAGCCACCTGGATTTTATTTAGTCTTAGCTTTGTATTTAACTAGCTATGAGAACTGGAATCTCACTTCAGATATCTGTAAATGAGGGGTTGGAAAATATTCTCCAGGTCCTTTCCAGTTATTCTATGTTATTTGCCATAGGAAGTTGAACAGTGAAATAGAAAAACTGTAGACCAAATACCAGGTTCCCTTAGCTCTATCTATCTATCTATCTATCTATCTATCTATCTATCTATCTAATTTTAAAAATCTTCAATCTTCTTAATCCATTTCTTATTATCTTCTCCTCCTCCTTCCGCCCTCCACTTCCAGCCCCTTTTTCTTTTCTGGCCACTTTCTCTTTGTTTTCCTACATTTCTTTTTGTTCCCTGCTGCTTTGTGGTGATAAGTTGTTAATAGCACCTTGCACTATAAACACACTAACTGCAGTCCTCATTAAGTAGGGGCAGGAAGGAAGTCTCTCAAGCAAATGAATGCTAGTAGCAGTGGGGATTGCAAGACCATTTCCCACAGACTCACTTGGTTCAGAGGAAGTCTGAGCAGAGAGGAGCAAAGAACTGAGTCATTTTCCTCTTTCCCATGTTCCACTCATATGCTAATCTCTTTTGTTCTCAAAACTGTTTTTTTTTTAATTTGGTTTCTTATTATGGGCTGAATTATGTCTCCCCAAATTATACTTTGAAATCCTAACCTCCAGTGACTCAGAATGTGACTATATTTGGAGATAGGTCTTTAAAGATGTGACCAAGATTAAATGAGGTGAGCTCTAATCTGACTAGTGCTGTTACAAGAAGATGAGATGAGGACACAGTTAAACACAAAAGAAAGACCAAGTGAGGACAGAGGGAAAAGAGAGCCACTTATAAGCCAAGGAGAGATGCCTTAGAAGAAATCAACCCTGCCAACATCCTGATGTCAGATGTCTAGTTTCCAGTACTGTGAGAAAATAAATTTCTTTTGTTTAAACTACTCGATCTGCTATGGTATTTTGTTATGGCAACCTTAGGGGACTAAAATACTCCTTATCCATTTACAACATTTTGTGTTTGGATTGAGCGTATTCCATTTTTCCGATTGGTGATATATATTGTAACAAAACAAATATGGTTAACTATAACCATAGTGTTAGAATGATCTCTGCTGCTCATATATATTTTAGGTATTCATTTATTCAAAAAGCATTTGAATAATTTTTAATACCTTTAAGTTTTTAAAAAATATTTTTATTGATTTCAGAGAGGAAGGGAGAGGGAGAGAGAGAAAAACATCAAGGATGAGAGAGAATCATTGATTGTCTGCCTCCTGCACTCCCTGCACTGGGGACCAAGCCTGTAACTTGGACATGTGCCCTGATTGGGAATCAAACTGTGACCTCCTTGTTCATATACAGGTCGACACTCAATGTCCTATGCTCATTTCTAGGTATCGGGGTGGAGGAAACCACAACAGAATAAAATGACATTACCATAATAACAATAAATCAAACACCTTTCTGCCCTCAAGGAATTTGGATTCTAATATTAAAGTGAACAAATTAATGAAATATAGTGAAAGATGTGTATTTTGAAGGAGTATGAAATTGGAACACTGAAATGGTGGAGTTAAGGGACTGGAGAAAAGGGGTTAGGATAGAATTTAGCATGGGGATGAAATAGAAACCACACCTTAATTAATAATGTTTTCAGTAAGGATAAGATGGGTAAAAGAGTGTCCATTTCAGGAAGACGTAGACCTGACATTCTGAGAGAATGGTAATTTGGGGTCACCGACCTAGTACCCTGTGGCTAAAGGGGAAGGAATACAAGGTAAGGAGGGTGGTGAGGGAAGCAGCAGAAGCAGTAAGCTGGGTCCAGAGAACACATGGAATTGTATAGCCATGGAATTGACATCCATCTATATCAGGGAAAAATATTTTTCAATTTGTTAATCAAGGTTAATTTAAAACTTGTAACCTGTAATAATCTGTTTGAATGAATTAAGTTCTCTCATAGTAATAAGTATATTTTAGGGCAAGGAATTTCTAAGTGAATGTGAATTTTACCCAACTTCTAATTTCCTTTAGGAATCTAAGCTCCAATACTTTCACAAGATGATAACTATAAGCAAAGAAAAGAGCTTTATTTCATTGAACAAGGAATAGTTCTTCACAAAGGAATTGTAAATAACCCCAAATAATGATTATTCTAATTGATTTCCCTGTTGGAAGACACTATTTCCTATTCTGTGTTTAGCCAGAATAAACAATGGTAGCACCATCTCTCTTGTCCAGGATATGAACTGTTTTATATAGATGAAATATTATTATTACAAAGTCTATTTTACATTCCAAACCAGCCTTATGACATGATTTATGAGTGTTGACCCCCACATTCATCAAGCTGGTTTTTATACTATGATGAAGTATATATGTGTTGTGTTTCTGTGAACTCAGTTCATTACTCTATAACCTTCCTGAAGTAATGGTTAAATATCAGGTCTAACCTTTGTCTTTGAAGTTACTTAAATCAGAATAATTGACTATATAGTTCTTTCTATACATATACACTTTCTGTCCAATGTCAAAAATGACATAAGTACAAATATATACAGTATAAACCTATATCTGCCTAAGTCAACATTGAAAATTTTTCTCTCTGCAACCTGTTTCTCTTTCCTCATTCCCTTCGTTAATTCTATTACTAACCTTTACCAAGTAAATATCTAAATAGCTCTCAATTGCATTCCATCTTTTCCATTCCTAATGCCCTAGTAAGACTTCTATTTTGGATAGAACCTCAATCTGCTTTCCCCTGCCTTTAGAACAGTGGCTCTCAACACAATCTGCACTAATTCAGTTCTGCTTTAATTGGTCTATTTTTATTTATTAACTAGAAGCCTGGTGCACAAATTTGTGCACTAGTGGGGTCCTTCAGCCTGGCCTATGGGATTGGGCTGAAACTGGCTCTCCAACATCCCCCAAGGGGTCCCAGATTGTGAGAGGCTGCAAACCAGGCCGAGGAATCCCACCAGTGCACGATCAGGGCTGGGAAGGGACTCAGAAGGTTGGCCAGACAGGGAAGGACCTTGGAAGGGCTCCAGGGCATGTACAGCCCCTCTCGCTCAGTCCCGATTGGCCAAACCCCAGATGTAAGCTAACCTATAAGTCGGAGCATCTGTCCCCTGGTGGTCAGTGAACATCATAGTGAGTGGTTGAGCGGCCTTAACATATCATTAGCATAGTATGTTTTGATTGGTTGAACGACTGACCAGACAACTAGACACTTAGCACATTAGGCTTTTATTATATAGGATTCATTATTAAATTTATTGGGATAATATTCATTAATTACATTATACAAGTCTATAATACATCATCTGTATATTGCATTGTGTGTTTATGATCCAAAGTCAATTATCTTTCTATCACCATATATTTGACTCCCTTTACCTTTTACTACTCTTCCATTACTCTTCCCCCTGCTACCATATTCTTGTCTGTGTGCACCAGTTTTTGTAATTTTTGTTTGTTTGTTTCTTTGGTTTGTTCCGTTGTTGCTAGAATCAGGGCCCTAGATATGTATACTATTTAAAGTTTCCTAAGGGACTGTAATATGCAGCCCAGGAACAATGTTCTAATGTGTGGTCCCTGGACTAGAGATATCAGCATCACTTAGGATACTTGTAAAAATGCAAATCATTGGGCCACACCTCAGATCTACTGAGGGTGGAGTCCAGTAATCTGTATTTTAATAATCAGTCAGGTGAGTCTAATGGAGGCTAAAGTTTGAGAACCACTACTATGAGGTTGGAATCCCACACATATATCCGATTTTGATCCCTCAAGACAATGTCAGAGTTCTTCTAAGCATTAAGAACAAAAACATAAATATTAGAGTGTATTATTTCCCTGCTAAAAATTATTCACTGGCTTCTAAACTTTGTAGCATGGCCTATAACTTAGTGGTATGCTCTTCATAATCTAAGTTGTATTTAAGCTATACCCTATCATTGGGTTGACGATCCAATTAATATTCAAGTATTCAATTTCCTAAATATCCTACTCTTATGCTGTTCCTTTGTCTTAAATGTCCTTCCCTGCTCCTCAATTTGGCAAATCCTCTTCTTCCATTAAGCCTCAATCCAATCCATTCCACTTTTTTGAAAGTCTTCTTTGCTCTTCGTGCAGACTACTGTGTTCCTCCTTACATGCTGCCACTATAAAACATGTAAACTTATATCATATTTTACTAAAATTATTAGTATAATTTTCTGCTCTTTTCTGGGGGACAAGAATTATGTTTTATGCAATTTTTTAATCTGCAACATTTACTGTGATGCTTGGTATGTTTTTGGAATGGATACATCAACAAAGATTCATGTAAATGTTTAGGGAAATTTTGTTGGATCTTATGGTATATCTCTTCGAAGCAAGAGTTTGAGCATCAACCACATTTGGCATCAAAGATCTTAACAAACCAAGAAGACAGTGATTTTTCTCTTCATGTGAAATATTTTACATTGTCATGATACTTTATATTTTCCAAAAGTTTTCATGGATATTATTAGCTACCTAGAAAGGAGGGCTGAATCTGCTCCTTTAAAAAGTTCAAGATGCCAAATACTCCTTGACCATGTATATTTTGTTTTATCTACTTCATTGTATAATATACTACAATGTATACAATAAACTCTGAAAACTTATTTGAATATAGTGCAGCTTAGAGCTAGCCACTTATCTTTCCACCACTCATACAAAAAACAAAACCAAACAAGAAGGCATCAGAGGTCAGTCATGTTGAGATCCATCCATTTGGTCACCATTTATTAAGCATCAATCACTAGGGACTTGGTTTAGCACACATAATACATAATCTGAATAAGAATGTTTACACTGTGTAAATAAACTCACAGCTTCTTGGGACAGACAATCCTGAAATGGGAAAGAAACAAACACAATACAATCTCAGAACAAAGAAGAAATGCCAACCTATCTAGTTTGCTTACATCTAAAGAAGGCTTTATTTCTTCTATAAAATACTCCATTGGAACTAACAAAGAAGTTATCATTTTATCTTCTTTGACCTTTCCCCCTTTAGTTTAAAGAATATTCTTAATCCTCAAAGCATAACAGACATATTTTAATTAATTCTATGAGCAAAGTTGTTAACTAAGAATGTGAAATAATTCATATCCATTCCAATTAATAAGAAATGACAGTCTCCCAATGAATAAGATGTCAAAAACCATGTAGTCAGTGAATTTAATGCTCTGCTCTTGGCTGCATGTATATTTTTATTCATTAATTGACTACTAATATCAATAAATACACAACTAGTTCAGAACAGAGGAAGTAGCAGATGTGATAAGATAATATTTCTGACTAATGCCTAATAATAGGTGGTAATTTAATTTTGAATTATGAATTTCTTGGCTCTGGAAATTAGATATACAAATTTTACAGTCAAATGAACATTTTGTTTATATATATTAAACTTATAGATCTAACATTTAATCATTTTTCAAATTTATGCTAGAGAGGAAATATGTCTTAATGATGAGAAAATTTTCCCTTTAGTATGCTTTATAGTAATGACCTGTGTTTACTTTAAAGTTATTCTAAGCAATAGATTATTATTCTTTCTCCTAGAGCAGTGGTCAGCAAACTCATTAGTCAACAGAGAGGCAAAGCACAGCTTGAGAGCCTCATGTGGCTTGCGAGCTGCAGTTTGCCGACCACTGTCCTAGAGGTAATAAATTCAAGATAATGTTAAATTATGACCACTACCACAAAGTAACTCATATCTCAAAAGTTACTAATTTTAGGTGTATAATACCCTTATCTTACAACTCACCTATTGGACTTCTGTGTTTTTCTTTCTTTATAACAGACAAATACACCTCATACATGGACACAAACTATGAAAGCTGAGTTTTATACTAAAAAAGAAAATCCTAAAATGGTTCTAAATAAATTCTAACTGTAGAATTGAAAGTCCAAATTTCTTTTATCCCTCTTTATTAAAATCTTCACTCCCTTTTATAGCCCTAGGAATATATGTTTGGAAAAACTCGAAGCTAATGTAAGTATATACCAGATACATAGGTATTTGAATGTTTATATTAATTAATTATGTTATTTGATAAGAAAGACACTACAGTCAGAGTATATGCATACAATTTTAATGGTTTCCTGCAATTGGAAAAATACTTGGCATATTTTTCAATTAGTATTATTTGTATACTTATACTACAAAGGCTATATTTTGTTCATTGTAAATACTCAAGATTCCAAAAAGACATTTTTTTCTGGATATACATTTTAATGTGAACAGTCAAAACAACCATAGAAAACTCAAATGTACTATATACCTGAGCTTCAGACTGAATCAAGAGCCTATGTCATCTTTAGAACTCTTGGTATATATGACATAATTCTACTTCTTGAAATTATCTGAGATTGTTTTCCGCAGGATATTATGTCTAAAATAATACATGTCGTTATTAGATGGTTTAGATCAAAAGAAATTAATGGGTAACTGATCACTCTTTCCATCACTTTTGGATATAAATTAATTCAACGTTTATTTATTGAGCTTATTCCTAATATATGATAATATTCTAAAATCTTTGATAATGGAAGCACATATAAGACATATTTTAAAACATCCAGAAGGAGGAGATTTAGTAATAGACATATTGCAATCAATTTAATTTAATGTAATTAACACAAAAAAGTAAATTCAGTTACCTCATCTGTTAAGTGGGAATGAAAATATATTTCTTCACCATGGTTTTTACAATAATTAAATTATACACTGAGTAGCCAGATTATTATGATCTCTGAATGTATAATAAATAACCTGGCCACTCACTGTATATATATAAATACACACACACACACACACACACACACACACACACACACATATATTATATATATATATTAGAGGTACGGTGCATGAATTCATGCATGGGTGGAGTCCAGCCAGCCTGGCCAAGGGGAGAGGACCTGGGCAGTTGGCTGGCCTGTTTGCTTGTTGAACTCCTGGTCGAGGGGACAATTTGCATATTAGCCTTTTATTATATAGGATATACACTGATTGGCCAGATTAATATGCATTCAGAGATCATAATAATCTGGCCACTTAGTTTATATAAGAAGTAGTACAATTAATTATAAAAATAATGGATATCTGCAAATAAATTATTCAGTGGTAGAACATGATTTCTATTTGTCATAGAGTAGGACTAAATTCTCCTCTGTTTCTCATATGTAAACTATATTTTCAACTTTTGAAATTGAACAACACAGTTCTGCAATGTGATCTCAGGGAGAAGAATAGCTATAAGTTTAATTTAAATACAGCACATTATTTAGGACTTGAATTGTGTTCTGGTCATGTAGGTCTTTACTTTTGGTATATGAAGATAAAAATTGGCTAAATAACCTATTACAGTTGAAGAGTTAATGAAATTATATATGCCTTCATTAAGAAAAAAAATAATTGTAGAGCTATTATTATAGACTAGGGACCTGGTGCACGAAATTTGTGCACTGGGAGTTGGGGATCCCTCAGCCCTACCTGCCCTCTCTCACATACTGGGAGCCCTCCGGGGATGTCCTCCTGGGAGCGGGCCTAAGCTGCAGTCTGGCCTCCCTTTGTGGGAGGTGACAGGGCTGATAAGGGGAAGCACCAGTCCCATCACCCGCTGCTGCAGCCACTGCCAGTCACCATAGCCACCAAGGTGGTTTCATCAACACAAACTCCAGTCCTTTCACTAGGAAAAAATGACAACTTTCTTAAGGCATTTTCAAAATGTGTTTTTCTTTTCTTTCTTTCTTTCTTTCTTTCTTTCTTTCTTTCTTTCTTTCTTTCTTTCTTTTTTTCTTTTTTAATCCTCACCTGAGGAGATGTTTCCATTGACTTTTAGAGAAAGTGGAAGAGAAAGGGAAAGACAGAGAGAAACATCAAAGTGAGAGGAACACTTTGATTGGTTGTCTCCTGCATGAGCCTTTACCTGGGCCCTGGCCAGGGAGGAGCCTGCAACCTAAATACATGCCTTATCAGAATTGAACCCAGACCCTGCAGTCCACAGGCCAAGGCATTATCCACTGAGCCAAACCTGCTAGGGCAGGGTATGCCATTTCTTAGCCCTCCAGCAGCAGACCTTCATTTTTTCCTCCAGGAGTGTGGTGGAAAAACCCTAGATCATCTTTTTGGATTCTTATTACCCAAGTTACTAAGAATATTAGCAGTCGCATAGAGGGAGCTTAGCCAATGAGCAGTCAGAAAAGGTGTTTCCTCTGTAGTTTACACCAATTGCCAATAGCTTCTGATCTCCAGCTCTGCCCCTGCCCAGGCCTAAAGCCTCTGGCAGAGTCTTTAGGCCTGGACAAGGGGCCCACAGTTCCCTCTGATCACCAGCTCTGCCCCTGCCCCCTTGGCTCTGATCACAGGTTTGACCCTGCCCAGGAGCCTCCTAGCTCAGGCTCTTCCCAGGCTGCTCAGGGCCCATGCAGGGCCTACCTCAGTGACCTGGATGCCAGGATGTTCCCAGGACGCAGGCACTGGGTGCCTATGTATGCAAATTAACTGCCATCTTTGTTGGATTAATTTGCATACTCACACTGGCTATGGGTGTAGCAGAGGTATGGTCAATTTACATGTTTGTCTATTATTAGGTAAGATTGTCTTGGAGAAAATAATGAATCTCTATCATGTCTTTTTTTTTGGTTAAAATTTTCCAAGTCAAAATACACTATAATGATGTCTTATAATAACCTTTTTAATAGAAATAATGTACTTCAAGATAAAATAGTAAAGACAAATTACTGGATTAGCTTGCAGAAACTCAATTTCATTTTAAAATCAGGTCAGAGGGTCCATTACTTAGGTAAATAAATATTATCACTCAAGCTAGTTTTTCTCATAAAATGCCAGGAGGCATCAGTTGTATAGATTTCTGTAATGAACGAGCAGTATGTTAATATAATGCACAAAATACAGTTCATATTCACTTGTCAATAAAATACTCAGAAATATTATTTTTATTGCAAAAGATTGCACCTAATAAATATGATTAGGTAGTTAGATTGACTCAGTACATGCTATTTTTTTTCTTTGAAGAGATCCTTAAATTACATAGATTTGAGTCATTCAATAGACATTTGTCACCTTGAGTTTGGGCATATGTGCAATTAGACTTTATGCTTGTGCACATAGTTACCCAGCAACTAGCTTTCCTTTTATAAATGAACTCCATTCCAGATTAAAACAGATGAAAGATTTCCAATCATTTTGGCCGGCTCTCAGGGTGCAAAATAAGCCCAGGAAGGCAGCTATCTGAAACTGAATACTCCCTGAAATGGACATTCCGTTCTAAGTCCCCTTCAGGGAAACTCCAACAATAGCTCAAGCAGAAGCAAACACTTGTCTTTGAGGTAGTCTGAGCCAACCATGTACTTTCTTAGCAATCTGTCCGCTAACACCAATGGGGGATTTAAGGTTCCTGTCCCCATACCTAAGAACAGCACGCTCAGCATGCTCATAATGTATGAACAAAAGTGATTCTCCCAATTTCTTCCTACATCTCTTATCACTTGGTATTAATTTGACATCTCCAAAGATATCTCAGTTCTCACAGGAATTCCAATAAGTCGAGTTTCTTTTTTAACATTGATGTTTCTTTTGAGACTAAGGCTAAAAAATTAGAATAAACAAATTACAGAGTTAAACCAAAAATATCACTGATTTCATGAACTATCTAGATTAGGGAACAAACATTTTGGTCTGAGATTATAATTTTTGCAATTCACTGAGCACTCAGCACAAAATAATGCACTAAGGATTACCCTATTCTGTTTCATTATGTATCATGTGTGTGAATATAACAATACCAGCCAGTAGTCACTGTTAGATATAAACCCTTTTCAATCTGGATGCCTGAGCTTCAAATACATTCATAATTTGATGACTAATAGTCCGGCAAGTGCTGTGGTATTTAATCATTCATTTATGTGCTTATAAACAATTAGGCACAAGGAACCCATAGATAACAGGCACAGACCTTCCTCTGAAAGAGCAAGGGAGTGAGTCAGAAACAACCTGACACTGAAAGGAATAATTACTTTCATAGAAATATGTATAGTGAATTTTCAGGAAGAATCCAGAACAGGGGCACCGTATTCTGACCTCTGTTATTCTGAAATGTTTTCTTAACAAGGTTCTCTAAGCAAACAGTAAAATAATGAATAGAAATGTTAGTGTATTATGGGATGAGAGTGATTTTTATGAGAAAATGCAAGAAAGTGGCAACAAGTCATATGTATGAAGTTACAGGATTTGTGGAACCACAATTTTATGGATAGAAAGAAGTATGTATGGTGGAGAATAGCAGATAAAGAGGTAAACGACATGAGCAGGTGCCAAACTGTAAAAGGCCTATGCACTGGGACCTTGGATTTTAACCTGTAACTAGAACCTTCTCTAAAAGATGTTAATCTAGAGGCACAAGATCTGATTTGTGTTTCAGAAGCATGACTGGGCAGCAATTAGAAGAATGGACTTAAGATCAGATTAAAGCAAGGAGAGCTCTCTCTCTCTCTCTCTCTCTCTCTCTCTCTTTCTCTCTCTCTCTCTCTCTCACACACACACACATACACAGACACACACAATCACACATCTCTTGATCTACAGGGGTGGGACAAAAGTAGGTTTACAATTGTGAGTACACAAAACAGAGTTTATTCTTGTATTATTATTTATTCTTGTATTACATTTTTCATACAAACGAAGGTAAACCTACATTTATCACAGAAGTTGTATGTTTATACAATTTCTCTCTTTGGAAATTACATATAAATTATCTATTCATTGATATTAATAGTTATAATCATACAAAGTACAACATTTATTCCCAACATTCTGTCACTCACCAAGCTATTTCATATACCTTTTTGATACCTATAGTAAACAATCTTGTAAAGCAACATTATTCCTAATTTATTCTTAAGGGCAATCAGTATTAGATATGCTCAGCTCAGTGCCAGGCACTAAATAAATAATAGTTAAGTATTAGCTTATCCACAGTCACTTGACTTGTTAGGTAGAGTCAGGTTGAAAACACAAGTAGTCTCAGGACTTTTCCAGTTACCATGCTCATGGATCAGCATATTTTCTAAAATGTCAGCCCTTCCCATACAGGCTTTTCAATCATAAACAACATGAAACACAATACCTCATAAGATAGGACATTTAGAACAAAATTTAAATCACCATGGCATTTTATTCAATAAATGATGCATGTTCCTGTATAAAAGAAATAGATTGCATTCTAGTGGGTTAGCATTAAACCATCCTTTGCCCGAATCCTGAATGGATTTATTAACTTATAAGACTTATCTGTTGATTAGGTCTGATGATGACACACAGACTTTCAGGACACTGAGGGCTTCTTAAAGGTTCAATGCTGTACTTAAGAATTGTTTTTCAGCAAGTATATATTCACAGGATATTACAAAGAAATGCATAGGGATGTCTTATGCAACTTTCATTCTACCTCCTACAGTTTTAACACCTTTGATAACTATGATACATGAAAACTAGAAAATTATCAGTATAATCCACAGAGTTCATTCAGCTATTACCAGTTACATAGGCTTTTATTTGTGTCCCATTGTGCATGTGTTTCTATGCAATTTTTATCAAGTGTAGCTTTGTGTAACAAACACTACAATCAAGACACACTCTCTTGTAGCATTCTTATACAGAACACATGCCCTACCCATTCTTTTAAAAAATATTTATTGTTTAAAGTATTACAGATGTCTCCTTCTTCCCCATTGACCCTTTCAAGCCTGCACCTACTCCTTGCCTCCTATCCTAGATCGTTGCTTTCCCATTCTTTGTAAATATGTATATATATATTTATATATATAAATATCACATGATCTCACGAATGAGTGAAATCATGTGATATTTAACTGCAGCAAAGTATTCCGTTATGTAGATATACCATAGTTTTTTAATCCACTCATCAGCTGATGAGCATTTAGGCTGTTTCCAAATCTTAGTTATGGTAAATTGTGCTGCTATATGAATATAATGAACAACATAAACTGGTGACAAAAAACAGATCCAGAGACAGAGAGGCATTGATCAAACCTCAGAGGGTAGGTAGGGTTAAAGTTAGAGTGGGGGTAAGGGGGAAAGATCAACCAAAGGACTTGTATGCATGCATATAAGCCTAACAAATGGACACAGATACCAGGGAGGTGAGGGCATGAGTGGGGGGTAGGGAACCAATGGGAGGATAAAGACACATATGTAATATCTTAATCAATAAAGATTAAGTCTGAAACCTGGCATTATTTACAAACCTGGGCATGTGCCCTGACTGAGAATTGTATGTTGACCTCCTGCTTCATAGGTCAATGATCAACCACTGAGCAATGCTGGTTGGGCCTAACCATTCTTTCTTTTTAATATTATTTATTGATTTGTTACAGAGAGGAAGGGAGAGGGATAGAGAGTTAGAAACATCGATGGGAGAGAAATATCAATCAACTGCCTCCTACACACCTCTCGCTGGGGATGTGCCTGCAACCAAGGTACATGCCCCTGACCGGAATTGAAACTGTATTTTTGAGTATCAAGAGTTCATTTAGAAGAGAAACCAAGATGGCAGCATAGGTGAACACCTGAACTGCTGCCTCGCACCACAATTTCAAAACTATGACTAAAAGACAGAACAGACACCATCCAGAACCACAGGAAAGCTGGCTGAGTGGAAATTTTAAAACTAGAAGTAAATAGAGGGATTCATGAAGACTCAGAAGAGCTGTAAAAAGCTGAGGTACAGAGACACATGCGTGGAGAGGACGGGCGGTGCATGGTCTGGCTGGCTTCCTCTAGTGGGAGGGAGACAGAAACTTCCGACTGCACTGAACCCCACTTTGGACTGCACTGAACTCCAGTTCTGGGAAAGACTCATAGGGGGGAATCTAGACTGTTGTTAAAAGGGAGGAGTGCATAGAGACTTAGGGGAGCCATGAAAGGCAGAGTTCTAGAGGCGTGTGCAAAGAGGACTGACTGCTGATTGTGCCCCAGGCTTTCTCTAGCAGGAGGAAAACAGAACCTCCCAACTGCACTGAAATCCAGGTCCAGCTGCACTGAACTCCAGTTTTGGGGAAATCCTTGGGGACCCAGACTCATACAGGTCAGCAGAGTGCACAGAACTCAGGGGAGCTAGAAAGGCAGAGGTCTGGAGGCATGCGCACATGTGCACAGAGAGGGCTGCAGTGATTACCGAGGGGCACCGAGACCCAGGGGATGCCATGTAGGGCAAGGGTGATGGAAAGTGAAGGCTGTCTGCTCAGCCCTGAGATTCCGCCACATCCAAGCACAGCACAGAGGCTATTGTAATCTTGCAAGACTTAAGGCTGAGTCCAGCACAAAAGTTCTCTGAGTGCAGACACAGCTGATCCTCACAACCAATAAGCTTGGAGGTCAATTCTCACCAATGATACCAACAACAATCAAGACTTAACTACAACAAGACTGTACATGCAGTCCACAAAGGGGTGCACCAAGAGTGTCCACCTCAGGTAACTGGGAAAACAGAGCTACTGGGCCATATAGGACACCTAGCATACAAAGGTTCTCTACCAAGTCAAGGAAGCAGCAAAAATGTGGAGACAAAGGAACAGATCACAAAAGAAAGAAATGGAGGAAAACAAACAACTGGATATAGAGTTCAAAATCATGGCTATAAGGATTTTTAAGTATTTCCTAGAAAAGATGGATAAATTTAGTGAGACCCAAGAGGAGATGAAAAAGGACCAACTAGAAATCAAACATACACTGACTGAAATAAAAAATATTATACAGAGACTTAACAGCAAACTAGAGGAGTGCAAGAATCAAATCAAAGATTTAAAATACAAAGAAGCATAAAACACTCAACTAGAAAAGAAAAAAGAATCCAAAAATGTGAAGATAGTGTAAGGAGCATCTAGGACAACTTCAAGCGTACCAATATCCAAATGATGGGGTTGCCAGAAGAAGAGAGAGAGCAAGATACTAAAAACCTATTTGAAGAAATAATGACTGAAAGTGTTCCCCATCTGGTGAAAGAAATACACTTACAAGTCCAGGAAGTGCACAGAACCCCAAACAAAAGGAATCCAAAGAGGACCACACCAAGACACATCATAATTAAAATACTAAGAGCAAAAGACAAAGAGAGAATATTAAAAGAAGCAAGAAAAAAACAGTTGATTACTTACAAGGAGCACCCATACGATTGTCAGTTGATTTCTCAACAGAAACTATGCAGTCCAGAGGGGAGTGGCAAGAAATATTCAAAGTGATGAATAGCAAGAACCTACAACCAAGATTACTTTACCCAGCAAAGCTATCATTCAGAATTGAAGGGCAGAGAAAGAGCTTCACAGATAAGAAAAAAATTAAAGGATTTCATCAGCACTAAACCAGTATTATATGAAATACTGAAAGGTATTCTTTAAGAAGAGGAAAAAGAAGAGGAAAAGGGTAAAGATAAAAATTATGAACAACAAATACATATCTAACAAGTGAATCTAAAAATCAAGTGAATTGAAAATCTGATGAAAAGAATAAACTGCTGAGTATAATAGATTCAGGGGTGTAGAAAGGGAGTGGATTGATAATTCTCAGGGGGACAGAGGTGAGGGGGGTGCAGGGAGAGACTGAACAAAAATCATACACCTATGGATGAGGACAATGCGGGGGAGGTAAGGGCAGAAGGTGGGGTGGGAATAGAGTGGAGAGGAGCTTTGGGGTTGAGAAAGGGAGAACAATGGTAATCATCTGAACAATAAAGATTTATTTAAAAATAAAAAGAGTTCATTTATTTCTATTTTGAGTAGTACTCTGTGATATGGATTTATCACAGTTTGTTTTACATTCCCCATGATTGGACATTGGGATTGTAATGAATTTCTAGCTATTGCAAAGAAAGCTATTGTGAACATTCATATACTACCGGTTGTTGCATGAATGTAAGTTTTCATTTTCTGGGATAAATGTCCAAGAGTGTAATTGCTAGGTTGTATAGTGATTGCATGTTCAATTTTAGAAGGAACTGCCAAATGCTTTCTTTTTAAAAAATACATTTTATTGATTTTAGAGAATAAGAAAAAGGGAGAGAGAGATAGAAACATCAATAATGAGAGAGAATCATTGATTGGCTGCCTCCTGTACGCCCCCTACTGGTGACTGAGCCTGCAACCCAGGCATGTGCCCTTGGCCAAAATTGAACCTGGGACCCTTCAGTCCACAGGCTGAAGCTCTATCCATTGAGACAAACCAGCTAGAGCCAAACTTCTTTCTAGCAGGGCAGTACAATTTTACATTCCCACCAGCATTAATTAGATACCCAGTTTCTTGGTATTGTTTTTAGTTTTAATGTTGTCACTGTTATTTTACATTACTTTGAATAAAAATTGTGTACATAGTAAAATTATTACTATCATCAAGCTAATGAACATATCCATCTCCTCGCATGGTTATCATTTTTATGTGTGTGATGAGAGCGCCAGAAATCTATCTACTGTCTTAGCACATTTCCAGTATTCAACACAGTATTAACTATAGCCATAATGCTGTACATTAGATCTCTAAATTTATTCATCACACATAACCTCAACATTGTACCCTTTGATCAACATTTTTCCATTTTCATCATCTTTTTGCCCTTTAGTAAACACCCTTCTACTCTCTGGTTCTATGTATTCAACTGTTTTCAGTTCCATATATGAGATCATGTAGTTTTTATTCCTTCTGTGTTTGGCTGAAAGTTAATGCCCTTTTCTTATAAAATGGGAAAGTTGTTATTAATAATAGAGTATATGTTCATGTAGTATAATTTATTTTTCATTGAAAAAGTATTTTGGCCTTTCTCAGAGGGTTTATTTTTCAATTTGCCTTTTAGTAAACTTCCCTTCTATATCCTAGGACAAATCACTTAGAGATCAGTGGATCTTTTTCCCTAAGAATCTTAAATTAGTACTTTATATTTATACCAAAATACATATCTCAAGCTCTTTTAGATTATAAAATAATGGATTTCTTCTTCAAGACATAGATTGGCAAACATAACAACTATGACTGAATGTTCCAGGATACACACAGATAGCAAGTCGGAAGATGGAAAGAAGGGAGCAACTGTATGAGACAGGAGAAAGGACTAAATTAGTGTAGAATCAAGGAAGAACATCTTAGATGTGAAGAAGGCACAATGAAATTTTATAAAGATAGACTCCAGAATAAAATAGAATATGGGAAATCACAGAAGAAAATAAAACTCAATGAAAATAAAACCAGCTCTTCATTATTTATTTATGTACATTAAACTACAACCAGACTGAAATGCTTTTGTTGTCATATAAAATTTTCATAAAATGTACTCTAATTATCATTATAACATATTCTTATATGTAAATGTCTATAAATATAGTGTGCAATATTGAACCAATTCACTAGTTCAAAAATACGTATATGCCTATTTCTGGAGAAACAATGATGCATGGGCTTATTGAATTTACCAAAAGGTCTGACGGATAAGCATTAATTAGGCATCCTATGCATATGGAATCATAACAATGGTGTGTGTTACAGAGGAATATTACATGGTAGAAAAATTTTATCTGCATAGGGAATTCTGAAAAATGCCCAGAGGGAGTGGCTTTTAAGTGGAAATTGGTGTTACCTAGGTGAAAAAGATAGGAAAGAAAGGTTCTAGAAAAAAGAAAAGCATGTGCAAAATGTTCAATTGCAGAAAGAAATAAGGCTAATTCAAGGAATAGAAAGAAAATCTGAAAAGTTCTGAGGCAGGGGAAGCATTACGGGAGATGTGATAGGAAAGGAGGACTGTCTAAATTTCATTTTATCTTATTTTGCTTTCCTGGTAGTCAAGAGAAGCTACTAAAGAGATTAAATGGGCATTCATATCATCAAATTTAGCTGACTAAATGAATCATAGGGAATGAATTAGAAGGAAGGGAAAGGAGGTATACAAAGAAACCAGAAAGGGGACTGATACTGTATTGCTAGTGATGAAAGCAAATTGGGCTAGAGCAGTAGTTGGCAAACTCATTAGTCAACAGAGCCAAATATCAATAGTACAACGATTGGAATTTCTTTTGAGAGCCAAATTTTTGAAAACTTAAACTTCTAATGCCACTTCTTCAAAATAGACTTGCCCAGGCTGTGGTATTTAGTGGAAAAGCCACACTCAAGGGGCCAAAGAGCTGCATGTGGCTTGTGAGCCACGGTCTGCCGACCACTGGGCTAGAGTAATTGTAGAGGAGATAAAGAGAAATAGATAAAAAATATCGGGAGATAAAACCCAGAGTAATTGTCTATGGTTTAGACATAAGTGGACAAATAGATGAGTTTCAGGGATGAAACACGGTTCTAGCTTATGAAACTGGATGGATGGTAGTAGAATCATTACCTGATAAAGGGAACAATGAGAAAAGGTCAGGAGGTCGAGAGGATAGATTCTGGGTTATTCAAGACAGCTCAGATTTTGTCTAGGAAATTATAATGTGCCAGGTTTGATAGTCTTTGCATAAAAATACTATTTTAGTTTCTTAAAAGAATCTTCTCAATGGAACTTACAGTAAGTCCTCACTTGATGTTATTGATAGGTTCTGTGGCTTTAGGCAAAATGACATATAATAAAACCAATTTTACAATAGGCTGATTGATATAAATAGGAGTCATAGTTCCCATGACAGCTTAACTATCACAAAAAGACATTGAATGAAGCCATGTTATTTGAGTACCTGAGAAGAACTCTATGATTTCCTCTATTTTATGAGTTGTTCCATTCTCTCTATTGCTCTGGCAGACCGCCTTCTCTGTCAAAATCTGAGAGGTTGTGGCAGCTGACTAAGAATTTTGGATTCTCAGGTCACTCTACCATCATTCAAATCCTAACCCAACACTTAGTAACTTAGCTACCTTAGGCAAATGTCTTAAATTCCCTGTACTGGTTTTGGTATTCTCATCTGTTAAACATCGTTTGATCATACCCTCTTACCTTCTAGAGTTATTATTGGAATTAGCTGAAATATATGTAATATTCTGAGATAAATAGGTGACAGTACAGGCTTACTAAATGCTATATGTTATCTTTGAAGACTAGGTGAATCTAGAGTACTGTTATGCACATACAAGGTGTTGTCACATAACAGTTTATGTAGAGTAGATCAATGCCTCATTAATCCTTGTCTGTGCATCACTGCTCCTTCTACTCTTCTTTAATTCACATCTTCATATGTTTATACTGTAAGGCCTATTTATAAATACAGATTCTTCAATGAAACTTCTATAACCACATCACCCATAAGTAATCATTTGTGGTTGATTTGTACCATGCTTTATAAACTCTCTTTATATGCATGTGTGTATGTATGTATTTTTATCTGACTTACAGAGTTGTAATCTCATAAAGGGCAGAGAGAACATGGCAAGTGTTCAACATTTATAAGTAAAAACCTAATAGTAAAAATATCATATTAATATTATATCTAGACTTACTTCCCCCAAAGCTAACTGATAAGTAAATTACACTCATCCATGACTATATTTCAAGTGCCTTCTATCTCTTCATACAATGCTAGTATTATTGAAGCTGAATTTTCTATTAAGAATTTACAATTTTTCCAGATTTAAGAAAAATCAATTTTACTAATGGTTCTCAAGAAATTTTAGACATTTCTCCAATAAGCATCTATATTAACTAAAAGTGTTAAATAAAGTGCAAACTTACCTTATCGTATCTATGTAATTCTGGATTCTCTAAAGGATGATTTTTCATATTGCTTAACAACTCTGACTGAGCAATTGAAATTCAGACGATGATAAACATTTTACACTGAAGGCTCATTTCATTATACGGTAGTCAGTTTAAATGGGGTTTCTGAGGAAGGTATTTTTAGGAAGCGCATGTACAGGAAAAAAGCTGAATACATTATACAATTTAAATATTTATTAAAGCTTTTATACTAAGGCAATATTTTGGTGATATCTCAAAAACGTAACAATATGGGAGAAGAAATTAGGATTAAATGGATGACAGAGACTGTAGAAACCAAGACACCTGATGTCGCGAGATCCTCATTCATAGTCATTAAATTGAGGATTGAAAAGAACACTCTTATTTACAGAAATATTATTTTCTTCTTTTTTGATGTATTTTATTGATTTTTTACAGAGAGAAAGGGAGAGGGATAGAGAGAAACATTGATGAGAGAGAAACATCGATCAGCTGCCTCTTGCACGCCCCCTACTGGGGATGTGCCCACAACCAAGGTACATGCCCTTGACTCGAATCGAACCTGGGACCTTTCAGTCCGCAGGCCTATGCTCTATCCACTGAGCCAAACCGGTTTCAGTCAGAAATATTATTTTCCTTAGTATTTTATCATTCTATCTAAATGCTGCATCTATGATGTTTTGGAATACTCTTGTCTCCCTTATTGAATTCCTCACCTCCTTCTCTTCATGCTCTACATTCTTCCTAGCTGTTCTCACTTGTACCACAAGGCTCACATATTAAGTCCCCAATAATGACTTAATTTCTAGGCTTCAGATCCCCATATCCAACATAGCGACACTCTCCATAATAATAATAATAATAAAATAGCACCCATAACCCCAATCCTTCCCATAATTCCAGATTCCCTTCAAATCTTCTCCTGGTAAATGGTGCCATGATTCACCAAATTCCACATACCATTAGGGTCCCACATCCAACTCAACAGCAATTCTTATTAATTTTTTTCAGGAATAAGTTGTGAATAAGTCCACTTCTTTCAACTTCACTGTCACTTTCAAGTCTACACTACCCTCTTTTCTTGCAGGAGAATTTACCCGATTAATTGCCTTTCACATACTCTTTATACCTATTAACCTCTATCTCTTTTTTTTATTAAAAAAAACCACACACACAAATATGCCCCTATCACTGCCCTACCTGAGACTCTTAAAAGGCTGTCCATTGATCTCACTATAAGGAACACAAACATATGCATAACCTCTGAGGCTATGAATGATTGGCCCCAGGCCATCATTTTAGCTGCATGCTTGTTCCAAACTTTTCCTCTAACTATACTCTAGGACAGTGGTTGGCAAACTCATTAGTCAACAGAGCCAAATATCAACAGTGCAATGATTGAAATTTCTTTTGAGAGCCAATTTTTTTAAACTTAAACTTCTCCTAACGGCACTTCTTCAAAATAGACTCTCCTTGGCTGTGGTATTATTTGCAAGAGCCACACGCAAGGGGCCAAAGAGATGCATGTGGCTCGTGAGCCGCAGGTTGCTGTCTATGGCTCTAGGAAAAGTGACCTTCTCTTAGTTCTTTCTTCATACCACATCACACCTTCTCATATGTGGTTCCCTCTGAATGTAACATTTTCCCTCTTTTTCCCATGGACAGCTATTTCCCAGCCCTATATTTCTGTATCTTCCTTTGAATGTCATTTTTATAAGAATTGCTGGCCCTAACCCCACAATTTCTAATACTAGTCTAGGTATCTATTATTCATTCTTATAACAATGTGTGCTTCATTCCATAGTGCTTGCCCTGAATGCAATCAAGTAATACCTAAAATTTTCATCCCAATTAAGACACTTGTTTACAACATTATCTCCCGAGTATCTGGAAAAAGTAGGCACTGAATACATAATAATTCATGAATAAATGACTTAATAACATATTTTTCTTTAAACAATGGTCACCCAAACCCACAGAATACAAACTACACAGTCATTTCTTTTGATACTTCTATTTCTGGATTTAATTTAAGAGCAAATCTAGATATTTAAAATAAAACACCAAAGTTCACAGGCTTGAGCAAAGTGAAGTCTGAAATCACACTCGGTGTTCTCACATAGTCCATTAGAGATGGGGTGTGTACACCTAATCCAAAGGAATCCTCTAGCTCTTCAGCAGCTGTTCACATGGCTCTTGCCCTGCCCTTTAGGCTCTACTAAATCAGGATTCTTTAGCTGTCTGAGCTTCCAGTAAGCTCTTGCAGTTAACCACCTACAAGGCAACATCATTTATATCTAGTTACACTCTTTAGCAGCTATTTTTCCCTTTCCCTTCCTAGTTATTTTCCAGTATATTGGAGTGATTGGGATTCACTAATTTTACAAATATTTTATCAGTTCCTCAACTATTTTGATAACATTTTGTCCACTTAGTCACCAGCTTATTTCTAATACTGCCTTCTTGAGCATCAATATAAAAATGAATCACCCAACCTGCCTTAGATGAAAATACTTGAGCAGTTCTGATTCTGTGATTTTTCTCTTCTCTCTTTAGGGTGACCTCACACAGTTTCCTAGGCTAAAATCTGCACTTGTAATATTGTGCTGACTCCTGTGCCCTTTAAGTCAACATTTAGTTTGGGATCAGGTAATATTGCTACTGTAATCTGATAAAGGAGCAGACAAGTTGTGTGTAAATAAAGATGGGTGCCAAGAATGTGCAAAAAGCCACTGATGTTTATTCCCTTTTATAGTCCGAATTCTATGATAGTCTTAGCCAAAAACAGAGTGAAACGGAGAATACTTTAAAACAAAACAAAGTAAAAGCCAAGGAAAGGGTGAAAACATTGAACGGGTTTTATATTTTTTATATTTGCCCATAGTTAGGACATAATATGAAACATTATAGTACACCATATGCTCAACTAATTCTGGTCTTTTTAAAACATCAATTATTTCATAATGGTACAAATCAAGTGTATCTAAAAGTTGAAGATAAACTGACAAAAGACTATGTTGTTTTGGCCTGTGTATAGTCCTCATTGCTGCAATGTCCATGAATGAGCCGAGTATTTATTAAATATTAAACTAAAAGCATGACATTTCAAACATCTGATTTTTAAATATTTCTTAAAAATTGTGTTAACCCTGTTTGAAACCCATTCAGCTATCTGCATTATGTTTTTATTATATTGGTAAGCACTGACTTTCATAACACACTTTAATATTCATCTTATTCATTAAAACAACCCAAATTTCTACTGCAATAAATAAAATAATAAATGAAAGTAAAAATAGAAACAAAGCTTTCCTCAGATTCTTTTACTGGAATAGTAACATGAGGCTAAGTATTTTTAACTAGCTCTAGATACATTTTAGCTTTCAAAATTGAAGTATAAAAATCAATTTTCCAATAACCTGAATTCATGAAAAATCATTTTCTTAAAATTATCTCTCTATATAAAAGCCTAAGCAACCAAACAACTGAAAGACTGGTCGACTGGTTGCTATGATTGCACTGACCACCAGGGGGCAGACACTCAATGCAGGAGCTGCTCCCTGGTATTCAGTGCACTCCCACAGTGGGAGCGCCACTCAGCTGACCATTGGGCGCCAGACACAGGGCTTAACAGCTGGCCACCTCGGCCTGGAGACTGCAGTGGAACTGCAACAAGCCTACCAAGCAATGGTGGTGGCAGGCGCAGTGGGGCCAGGATAAGCAGGAGTGACAAGCAGGAGCTGCGGGCAGCGTTGGCCTGCCAGTTTCAGCCCATCACCACAGGCCACACCGAGGGACCCCACCAGTGCACAAATCTGTACACTGGGACTCTAGTATGGAATAAAAATACTGAATTAGCAGTTCTGGAAGACTCACCACCAACAAAAACAACGGCAGCATTTTACCAGCATAACAAAGAAATGACAGTTCTATTCCAGTTAAAGGATAATTGTGTATTCTCTCCCACCTTCCATTAGTGAAAAACGAGGTGCTTAACACAGCAAAAATGAGGCACTGAGGCATAATGTAAAAGATAATGAATAAAGACCAGGAAGAAATTGATCTCCAAACTCAATCCAGATTGCTAGGAACACTCATTTGCTCAGAGCGTAATATCATTGTATGTTCAATGCAAAGTCCCTCTATTGATCAGGCTAGGACCCCAGAAAATTGCCCTTTGTGTTATTTTGCCTATTGAAATTTTCAGGTATTTTGAATGAATTATGTCAGAATAACATAGAGTGGAGGTAATGATGGACATAGGGAGGGGGTGGGGGCTGTGTGGAAGTGGATGAGGGACATCTATAACAGTGTCAATAATAATTAAAAAATTCAGCACAGAGTTAAATGTAAATTCTTTGTTAAAGTGGCAGTCTAAGTGGAAGACTTCAGCTATGGGATAGGGAGTGTACTGACATTTCGTTTGTCTAATGTGCATGAGGTGGAAGTTGTGTGGGCATAAGACAGATTCTTTTAAGTATGAGCCAGTAGGGTCATCTATTGCTTCTCCTCATCTTCATTCTGTTTACTGCCTATCAAAATTGTGTCTGAGAAGTTTGAGATCCCCTTTAAACACTGCAGTCAAGCCTTTCCACCACTCCATCCCCATATTCAGGGCAGCAATCTTGAATATGTAAAGAGAAATATGCCTGGGAGTTAGTGTTTCAGAATCTCTGGAAGAGCCATCTGGTTTAAAAAGGCACATGCAAAATTATAATGTAATACCTAGGAAAACAAGCTTTTTATACTACAAATTTCAGAAAAAAAAGTACACCTAATTATTTTAGCTGTTAATCTTCAAACTTTAGTGTACAAATGAGTGATTCACAGAGAGCAGGGTTAACTTCCCCTCCAAGAGGAGACAGTAGAATCTCTGAAAGACATGTTTATGTTTAATATTAACCAGAGGAACTTGACTTTTTACCAAGATAAATATTTTAAGGACAATTCTATATGTGATGTAAGCAGACAAATCCCTCCCAAATGGGTAAAATAAAGAAACTACACTCTAGCTTTGCTAATCGAACATGCATATCTATATTGAGATTCAACTTCAGAATTTCAAATATGTGTTGTGAATGTTACTCTATCCATATTGTATAGAGTGAAACCTCAAGGATGTTTAATTAATGTATGTTTTTAAATGAGGAAAAAGGTAAAGACCACAAGGTGTTTATTTGCTTGTCTCTTTGTGTTTGGAAGATTGGTCTGCTACATGGAGCGTGCTCCCAAAAGAGAAATATGTTCATGAAATTCTGCTATGAAGTTTGTAGCATTTTATAAAAAAAATGTTCTCATTTCTCATACTGCAGCCCATGACCTTCCTCAGAAATGTTCCAATATGAACAAACTGCCTTGGTAACAGAACCCAAATCTCCTAGGACTATAGCAGGAGTTAGTGAGAAAGAAAACCGTTGCCTCCTTCTGAATCCAATCAAAACCTGAATGTACTGCATAAAAATAAACCAAGGTCATCATTATTTCTTCTCATTGTGATTTGGCTTGGCTTCAAATTACTTACTCTGTATATCTGAAATAACTGCACCGCCTCCATCAACTGAGTTTGACATCACTTTAATAAATGCATCTTTTCAGAATGAAAGGCAGAAATGTCAAATTCCTACCATTATAAATTCTTTCAGCTCTGATCTGCACTAAATAAAAGCCTGTCTTTGAGAAATAATATATAATTTAAAGGAATATAATTAGCATTAATTTTATTTTAAAATGTAACTGGTAAAAGATTCAACCAAACGAACCTCTTTATATAGATGTTATTTTCCATGAAACTTTTAATGCTTAAGCCTTGAGGCTCTTCACTTATGCTTTGTTGGACAGAGTACATATATTAGTTTTATTTGTCACTTTTTAAAAAATATATGTGTGTTTAAAAACAGAAAGTAAACAAATGAACAGAAAACTACCTTTAAATAAAGGTTAAATTCCAATTAACTTTTATCTCTTAAATAATAAAGTTTGTGATTTTAATGTGTATGTATGTGTTTCTAAAAACATACATATTCACACCAAAATACTATGTATGTTTTTATATCAGCAATAGAAGAGATAATAGTTTAGTGAAAAAAAAGATAAATCATTTAAATAAGGTAGGTAGTTATTACAATAGAAGGTGAAAAGCAAGGTTTGGGAACTCATTTTGTTTTATTCTTGTGATAAAACCATGACGAAAGGAAATAAATGGAATTTCAAAAACCGCCTTACTTTTCCAAGACAACGAAAATTATAATCTCTTTTATTAAACCACACAAGTTGTTAAGAATTTGGCAACTTGTTTCACATGTAGCAAATGACTTGGGCTACAACAATTCCAAATGAATACTACAGGACTAAAGAGGAAACTGTATTAATAGTAATATATCTCTCCAAATTATAAATTAATGTTTCATTTCTGTTTAGCTATCATTAGAGACAAATACCTTCTTTTTCCTAAATAACATAAATTTGCACAAAACACTTCATAGTCTTTTTTTAAGTTTAGATTAACTGCTACATGACATCATCTATTGTATTTTCCATAATATAATGCCTTTAAGAAACACATAAAGCTTTTATTAAATTAAAAAGTATATTATCTATTTAGAACATCAAGCAATCTCTTTTTTTAATTTTTTATTAATGTATTACATGTGTACATATCTTTCCATTGCCCCCCCCAAAGCAATCTCTTTTATTCATAGAGGGAGGATGTCCTTAAAAGACCCTGTAAATTAAATTCTAAAAATGATTTTATTAGACCTCAAGATAATTTGCATCATTTAAATTTGAATGAAATGTATCTTTGCAATACATTATTTGAGTAGTTATTTGCAATGCAGCATTTAAATAATTATGAAAGTAAATAATTTTTGTGTTAATGCAATGATTCTATTAATTGATAAAAATTTGGATTAAATGCCAATTAAAGGTACTTTTATAAGGTTTTCAAATTAAGGCAATTTTAAAAACAACTAAAATGTCAATATGCTCAAGGTAGTATGTTGTCAACCAATAAAAGTTAAATGTGTAGGCAATGCCCTTATATCTATTTCAGAATGACTGTAATGCACAAGTTAAATGCAGGGAAAGACAATCTCCTTCATCCATCTCTTTGGGACACACTGTACTCTTCATACATTATTTTATGTATTATTTTTATTGTGTCACAGTCAATTTTTGAATTTTCATTAGTCATCATGACTTCCTTAAAACAAACAAAATAGTTGTACTTGATAATAAAAACCAAACTAAAAAGCTTTACTGAAAAGCAGGTCATCAGAGATATCATCAGAGATACGAAACAAAGCCATGACTTTACTGTGAAATATGATTAGAAGTCTCTCATGTTTTTCTGTTGTTTTCTCAACAAAAATATCTGATCATTTGCCAGCACAGATCATATCATTTTCTGAATTTTCATGATAAGCTACAGATAAGAACATTCAAAGTGTTAAATATAATATGAGAAAGGAACTTTCAAATTAGATATTTATGAGTACCTTTTCAACCTCCATTTATCCATCACTATTATTATTATTTAAAAAAAGTTTTCCATGATATGCCCAAGTTTTCTAACCTTGAGGCCTCCACACATTGTTCCCAGATAGCAATTGGTTTATTGAGAATATGTGTCACATCACTACCCCACAAATTACCATTACTAAATACAGAAATAGCAAATAATCAAGAGAATAACAGATACACAAATGATTTCACAGCAATTAAAATGGTTTACAAATATCAGCTATGCATATTCTATTACTTTAGTGTTTTATTAACTATGAAAGATGCGTTTGATTATATCTGCTAGGACAAAGTTTACACTCTATGTTATTTCTACTGAAAAAGTTTTTGCAGTGAGAAACATATACACCTGCACATACATTTTATATATGTGCACACTTTTTATAAGATAAAGTTTATGCTTATTAAAAAACTACTTTAATTTTAAATCTTTCTGCTCAATCAATGAGCTTGCCACAAACTAAACAATATTTTTTAGTTATTTGTACTTACAACAGTCCTCTTCTTCTTCCCACCAAATCATTTGGAAAGTACAAAATATTTATCAAGGCAGCAGTAACAATCTTGGTAAAATTTCTCCTAACTTTATTGCTCCAATAGGTTTAGGAATGATGAGAAACGGATCAACTTCAGCAGCTTTTAAAAAATAACACTTTGGCTTTTCCTTTTTTCTCTGAAGCTAATTGCCTTCAAGATCTGAGTCCTGTAAGGGGAAAGTGAGTGATCCCAACACTGAGTGAGTCAACATAGTAACTGATGCCAGGATTCTGTAGAGGCCCCTGGATATTTCAAATTCCAGGACCTGCGCAGAAGCAAGTAACCCGCCTTTCCTCTCAAGTTGGTTTCCCATAATAGGACTGTCCATGGCCACTACATATAAGGTTGTGCTTCCAGCATGGCAAGTCCTGTGAATTCAAATAATGTTCAACTGGGTTCTGATGAAAATCCTAACCAGAATAGCACAGTGGAAAGAATACTTGCTCTCAAAGCCTTTTAAACATAAAACCCCTTTAGTAAAAAAAAAAAAATGTAATAATACTTTCTGTAACTTCTATGCACATTTCTAAAATAACTGAGCAAAAATTCCTCATCCAGAATAGACTTTGAATTGTCTTTCCTTATTTTCCCCACTCAAGTACACTAAATTAAATAAAGAATAATCTATGCATTCATTATGTATCAACTGTCGACCAAACTTATTTTCTACTCTGAGGATCCAATCAAAAGTCACGTATTGATGATGCCAAAAGCCTGAAAAGAGAAGCGACAGAGGAATGTGGTAGCTGAGCAGTGATGGCAGAATGTGTATAGATCTCTTGGGACCAGGTTCTTGCTAAAATAAAGAGCTCTCTCAAAATGCCACAAAAAATCCTCCTAAAATGCTAACTTTCCACTTTATGGTAAATCTTTTTTAGTAACAAATTATTGTTTCTTAAATTTCTTTGGTGACATTTATTAAAACACTATTCTCTTTAACACTGAGTTCTTGATAAATTATGTAATAGTTCTCTCAGTAGATGCCTTCTTTCTGTATAAAATGAACACAATTGTAATATGTCATTCTGCATATTTGTAAATCATTCTTTGCCACTAGAAGCCTTCTCTATCTAATTTCTTATTTTTATTTTTAATACAACAGGCAACCCTAATATCTGTAGACACATTGGTAACATGTTTTAGAAAGTATTCCTTTTGCAATTATAATAATCTCTGCTAAAGTTATTTATTTGACTGGTTTTATAGTGTCATTTGTTAAAGTGACAGACTCATTTTTCTATGTCAAGCATTCAATTGGTTGGCATATAAATAAATTATACATTGAAATAGAAAAAAACTGACACATTTAGTTAAACTATTATATTTACCTTAATGGTGAATTATACATTCTACATTTTAAAATATCATCACCATACTACCATTCTTCCCCAAATCTATGTGAAATAAAATATAAGACCTAATTTTAATTTTAGGTGACTGTATTTAAGTTATTGTTATCATAAATGAATGTAAAATGTCCTTCTTCATGTTTTGCCATTTTCTCTCCTTTGCATGGTTGTCTAAATATGTATATAAACAATGATTTGATAAGACAAAATAAGAAAAATGTTTTAGGATTGACACGGATCCAAACCTGAGTGCTAGCATTAGTGTTCTGTGCTGTGGGCACAATATTATCCAGAGTCTGAGTTCCTTTAGTCCTTGTACTGTGAATTTCCTAAAATATAAACCCACATTTACGCTAAGGCATCTGTACAGTTTTATTAGTGATTTAGTTATATACTTCCCTTAAGATTTTTATAATTTAGGTGTAAAGACATGCTTAAGATATCTGAAATAAGTGAAAGGTAAAAATAAAATTGAGCCCAAATGCAGTGAATTCTAGTTCAGACCTTGTTACTGTTTTCCTGTGGTTATTAGTCACTTACTTATCACAATAACTACATTGGGAAGGTCTCAAGAACCACATACTATAAAGATGACTACTCAAGGAACTTGCCCGAGTTCTCATTGTAAATAACTGGCAGAGGAGAATTTTTAAATTTTTACCATTTTATTTTGAAACAATTATAGAGTCACAAAAGTTGCAATATAATATTGAGGGATCCCAATACTCTTCACCAAGTTTTCCCAATATTTATTATAACTATAACACAATATAAAAACGAGAAAATTGACATTGCTACAATGTATTTCTGTCCCCTTGTCATACGGCAGATTTGTGTAACCAGAACCACAATCACAATAGAGAAGAGTTCCATCACCACAATGCCCTTCCTCACACATCCCTTTACAGTCACACCAAACACCCTCTTCTATCAGGATGCACCTACAAATTTCTTAATTTAAATATATATATTTTTTCATTTCAAGAATGTTAGAGAAATGGAATAATTCAGCATGTGGCCATTTGAGATTAGCTTTCTTCACTTAGAATAAAGCCCTAGAGATTCATTCAAGTTGTTACCTGTATCAATAGCCTGTTTACTATTATTGAATTCTGGTTTTCAATAGTTCACTTCTTTTATATAGAAACACAATAGATCTTTATATGTTGATCATGTGCCTTAAGACATTACTGAATTCATTGTTTCTGTGGGTAATTTAATAGAAATTAAAATTCTGTAGAATTCTTGAGGTGTTTTACATAGCCCATCATAACATCTGCACATAGGGACACTTTTAATTCTTCCATCTGAGTTACATATCTCATTTACTTGCTTGCAATTCTCTGCTGGCTCAAACTTCCAGTACTATAAATAAAGCAGGCATGAAAGCAAAGATCTTTGCCTTGATCCCGTTATTAGAGAGAAAGCATTAACACCATTCACCATTATTATGACATTAGCTGTTAAGATTTTTGTAGATGCTCTTTATCAAGTTGAAGAAGTCTTCCTCTACTCCTCTTTTTTTTAGTTATCCTTTTTTTAAAAATCATGAATGGATGTTAAATTTTGTCAAAATTGTTTTCTGCATCAATTGATAATATCATGGGATTATTATTATTATTATTATTATTATTATTATTATTTACTAGAGGCTTTATGCACAAAATTTGTGCACAATGGGGAATGTCCCTCAGCCCAGCCTGTGCCCTCCTGCAATCCAAGACCCCTTAGTAGGGTCCCTAGGCCTGGCCTGAGATCAGGGTCTATCCGGGCTTTCCTTCCCCCAGCTGCCAGCAGCTGGCCCTGCCCCTGCGATTGTTAGAGTGGGAATTTTTGAGCATGCTTATGCCCCAAATAGAGTTGTTAGTGCTGACACCAGACCAGGCCTTGAGATACAGTCTCATGGCCCCTTATCAGCATGTAGGCTTTTTTTTTTTCATAAAACAGTCAAGTTTTTGAAGAACAGGATGACCCTGTGAATAACATGGTTGTCAATGGCATTACCCTGGCATTGCTTGGGAAAAACTGTTTTGTCTTGGGTTGCTTGCTCTGTAAAAACAGAATGAAGTAAATGTGCTTAAAAGTGGTCCTGCACAAAGAGTCGCTGCTGCTCTCTGGACTCCTTGCGTGGAGAAAGGCTAATAAAGGCTCCCTAAATTTTAATTTGTCTGGACTCCAGTGGTCGTTCACTTGCATTCACTCCACAGCACCATTGCCACTGCTTGCCATCTGTGCAGCAGGCACTGCCTCCCCAGCACCCCCACCAGTTGCCTCCCTCTGCAGGCTGATAGACATTGGGTGTGATCACTTGGCTGACCTGGGCCCCCAGATCTATCACTCCACAGAGAGAGGCCCCTCCTACCAGCTGGCGCTCTGTGATTGATTGCTACACAGAGGGTGGTTTTGGGAAATCTTGGCAGGGCCCCCCAACCAATCACATCACACCCACCTTGGCTGACCTAGTGCCAGTGCATGTCATAGCATGGTCGTCCAGTGGTTGTCAGAATGTCGTCTGGATGATTATTCTGCTGTTTAGTCATTCAGTTGATTTGCATATTATGCTTTTATTATTATAGAGTTTTTATGTTTTCTCTTTTATTAAATGTATTGGGGTGACATTGGTTAATATGATCATATAGGTTTCAGATATCAGTTTCTATGTTACAAGATCTATGTATTGCACTGTGTGCCCACCACCCAAATTCAAATCTTCTTCTGTCACCATATATTATGACTCCTTTCATTTCCCACATCCTCCTTTATGGCTGTTTGTGTTCATGAGGTTCAGTTTTATATCATACATATGAATGAAATCATATGGCTCTTAACTTTTTCTGACTGACTTAATATTAATAGCATAATATTCTCAAGGTCAATCCATGTTGTTGCAAATAGCAGTATTTCATCCTTTCTTATGGTTGAGTAGTATTGTATTATGTATCTGTACCACATCTTCTTTATCCAGTCCTCTATCACAGGACACTTAGGTTGTCTCCATGTCTTGGTCACTGTGAATAATGCTGCAATAAACATAGGGGTGTATATATGTTTGTGAATACATGATTTTGAGGTTTTTGGTTATATACCCAGGAGAGGGATTGCTGAGTTGTATGGTAGCTCTATTCTTAATATTTTGAGGACTCACTAGATTGCTTCTCATAGTGGTTGTACCAGTCTACATTCCTTCCAGCAGTGAATGAAGGTTCCCTTTTTTCCACAACCTCACCAACATCTGTAATTGCTTGTGTTGTTGATAATGGCCACTCTAACAGATGTGAGATGGTATCTCACTGTAGTTTTGATTTGCATTTCTCTAATTGACAGTTCTTTTCTTTAATCACATAAAAAGTATCATGCCACTTCTGGATTCAGTAATTTTTTCATAAGAAATTGTGACTTTTTTTTGGCCTATAGATAGAGTGCTTTCTCTTTCACTGCATTCATAATTTTTTTTTGAATCATTGATCTTCAGATTTGATTATAATGGGTAAAGACATGGATCTCTGGGTATATCCTATTTGTTCAATCAGCTTCCTGAATCTAAGTTTTTGCCTCTTGCCAAATTTGATGATTTTTTTTCCGCCATTATTTCTTTGAGTCCTTCTTTAGCCCATCTTTATTTTTTCTCTCTTTGAAAGATGTTGACAAGCATCATAGATCTTTTATTATAATTACACAGATAATCTAAGCACTATGCAATCTTTGTCATTCTATTTTCTTTCTTGTTTAGACTAGGTAATTTCGATTGTTCTATCCTATTAAGGAGATTTTGCCCTATGTCCCCTCCAATTTGCTGTTAAGATAATCTATTGAATTTTATTTTGATTACTGTATTTTTCAGTTCTAAAATTTCTATTTTGTTATATATGTCTTTATTGCTGAAACTTTCTTTTTTTTCCTGCAACGATTTGTATTTGCATATTAAACTATTTTTAAAATCCTCACTCCAGAAAGTTATTGTTGATTTTAGAGAAAGGGAAATGGAAGGAAGGAGAGAGGGGGGAGGAAGAAGAGGAAGAGGAGAGAGAGAGAGAGAGAGAGAGAGAGAGAGAGAGAGAGAGAGAGATATTGAACATTGATGTGAGAGAGAAAGAAATATTGATCAGTTGCCTCACACACACACCTGAGCTGGGATCAAACCAGAAACCTAGGTATGTGCACTGACCAGGAAGTGAACCTACAACCTTTTGGTGTATAGAATGATGCTCCAATTGAGCAACACCAGCTAGGGGGACCATTTTTAAAAAATGATGGCTGATTTAATACCTTTGGCAAATAATTTTATCATCTCTTATTTTTGTGTAAGTGACTGCAGTCTTCATTCAAGACTTTCATTTTTCTTTGTTTGGTGCATGATTTTAAATGGAAAATTGGAAATTCAGGTTTCTCATCAGGCTCTATTGATACCTAAGATTATTCCTGTGTGTGTGTGTGTGTGTGTGAGTGTGTGTGTAACTGAACACAATTTCTACTACTTTGACATTATTTTAATTCCCACTAAAAGTAGTAAATCAATATGTGGAATCTGGTTGGCTCATTTGTAAACATTTAGCATTTTTCCCATTGGGCCAAAAAAAAAAATAGAGCTACAGTGCGTGAAGCGGAGAGCAGCTCTTAACTCATATTTCCATAGACAATGACGTCTATGACACTTGTAAAATGACTGATTTCAGAACTGTGTATGGCATAGCAATGTTGTCTATAGGATTAAGACAGAGGACAATTACTTACTAAATATAATTAAAACTAAAAACTAAGTATATTGACCTTCAATCATTTTAGGAAGTGAAGGTGTAGAAATTAATGAAGGTGTTTAAATATTTGTGAATGAAACAAAGGTATTATGAGTCCAAAGAGATTAAGTACATTGATATCAGTGAGCTGAGAATCAGTACAAAGATTTAATAGTTGCATTTCTTATACTGTTTCAGTTAAGGTTCTGGCAGGAAATAAGCAGACTCAAAAGCATTGAGCAGAAAATGATTTGTTGAAATTACTATGAATAGAGATATAGGCAGGATGACAAGACCAAATAAAGGATGGTGAGTCATCCAAGTAATAGCAAAACTGTTAAGTTGTTTCCACTTCTAGGCATGATGAGTCAAGGTGAGGGGATGATGTTGTTGGAATAGTAGCAGACACAAATAGTCAATGCCAGGATTTTAGTGAGGTAATCAGGAAGTGAGGTACGCTTTAAGAAGAGAAAGAAGAAAAAGGTAAAAGATAAAAAATTATGAACAACAAATACATATTTATCAACAAGTGAATCTAAAAATTAAGTGAATTAAAATTTTGATCAACAGAATAAACTGGTGAATATAATAGAATCAGGAGCACAGACAGGGAGTGGACTGATAATTCCCAGGGGAAAAGGGGTGAGGGGTGTACAGGGAGAGACTGGACAGAAATCATACACCTATGGATGAGGTCAAAGGGAGGGAGGAGTGGGAGCCAGGTGGAGGGGAGCTATGGAGGGGAAAAAAGAGAAACAAATGTAATAATCTGAATAATAAAGATTTAATTTTTAAAAAAAGAAAGAAAAGAAAATGGATATCTTAAACTCTTTTTCCTCTGCTTTCTGATCTCTTCTGGTGTTACACAATTTGCTGATAGAGTACAAGAGGCATTAATGATAGAAATGGAAAATTATGCTTCTCAGGGCAAAGAGTATGGTAGAGAATGTCATAAAATAGATGTGGTAGTGGGGCTACTGATACAAGTGAGGAATTAGCACATGGGCTCAGCGTTACCCTATCAGTCTTTGGAGGATACTCACTACTAATATAGTACCCTAGTGGAAAATATGATCAGTGATGAAATGATTCTTTGCAATCTAACCTTGGACTTCATTTTTCAACCATATATTTCATTTATCTCAATTTCCCTGAAGTGCTCTCTTGTACTTTCCTAACTTTTATCTCAAATTATTTCATAAGTTCATCATATATGTTCTCCACACGTGCTACTTTGCTCCTTTGTTGCATGTATAACAATAAACTGAATATATGTTTAATGTGTACTTTACCTGCTGGAATATGGAATGCAAACTCTATTAGAACAGGAGTTGTATCTTCCCTTTGAATTGCTCCATCTCCCCTCCCCATTGTCTATCACTTTGTTATGTGTATACAAAGCTTCTACTTCTAATTTCCTTATATTTTATCCTTTGTCTTAATATTATATGTTTTATTATTCTTCTGGACTTTTTAAACCATTTCCCTTTTCTGTGAAGATTTTTTGAGCTTCCTCACAGCCTCATTTGTAGTTGGATCTAATATGAATGCACTTTCACTATTCAGCTGTAAATTCATTGATATTTGGGACTGGTTAATATTTATGTTGATATCATGGGTTCTCAAAGTGTATTGGATATACAAGGAACGCAACAATATTAGTTACAAATAGCAATATAAGGAAAAAGACTTAAGGTGGTGAGCATGCAATAAAGCACACTAATATCAAATTATAATATTGTACCTCTAAAATTATACAATATTATAAAATAATATTATGTTAATGAACTAAAAACATGGTCCTGAGAAAGGAAGAAAGAAATTTGCATAAAATATAATTATATAATTTCAAATAAACTCTGTATTAAATCTATTTGCAAGTGTATGTTAGATAGAAGTGATTCTAAAGCGTGATACTGTGGAATAACCACAGTATCAAATTAACATTTAAAACAATGGCACTGAACCATGGAATTTATTTACCATTTATTTATATACCATTCATTTGTTGAAGATTTTTAGGGCCAGATTTTGCACATTAAGGATATAGATTATAACTACTGGTCTCTTTCTCAAGGAGATTATGCTTGAAGTGTATTTAAATAATTTTTCTGTTATTTTAATACACTTGAATAAGAATGAGGACACCTACATGGGAGAGGTACCAAAGAGAGGGACTAGATTTTAAAGATACTACCACATGCAATACCTACCAAAAAAAGATTGCTATCTAAGTTAAATATAGCAGTGTATTAAAAAAGCTGCTCTTATATGCATACATTAGTAAGGTGCGGGGGGGTGGAAGTCTCAAATTAGTAATCCAAGTTCTCACCTCAAGAATCTACCAAAATAAACCTAAAATAAGCAGAAATAAAGAAATAATATAGAGCAGAAATCAATGAAATTGAAAGAAAAAAATGAGAGAAATCAATGAAACAAAGTTCTCATTCTTCAAAAAAAAAAAATCAAAATTGACAAAATGCTAAAAACAGTGCCATTGAAAAAAATTGAGGACATGAACTACCAATGTTAACAGAGAAACATGAGATATCACTATAGACTTTTTAGACATAAAAAAGATTAACAGATGATATACAGATGGCCATTAGACATATGAAAACATGCTCAATGTAACTAGTACTCAGAGAGATGCAAATTAAAACTGCGAGGAAGTATTGCCTTATACCTCAATAAATCAAAAAACAGGTGCTGGTAAGCATGTGGGGAAAAGGGAAGCCTAGTACAATGCTGGTGAGAATGCAGAGTGGTACAGCTATTATGCAAAACAGTATGGAGTTTCCTCAAAAAATTAAATATGGAACTGCCCTTTGACCCAGTGATCCAATTTCTAGGAATATATCCTAAGAATGTTGAAACATCAATGAGAACAAATTATATGCCCCCCCCATGTTCATAGAAACTTTATTTACAATCGCTAAGATCTGGAAATAGCCCAAGTGCCCATTAGCAAATGAGTGTATAAAAAGCTGTGGTACATTTACACAATGGAATATTATGCAGTTGTAGAAAAGAAAGATTTCTTACCCTTTGTGACAGCATGAATAGATCTGGAGAATATTATGCTGAGTGAAATGAGTCAGTCAGGGAAAGAAAAATATCACATTATCTTACTTATATGTGGAACCTAATAAATATAATAAACTAACAAGATAGGCTCAGGCATGGATGGATGGAACAAGCTGACATATCTTAGGCAGGGTGGGAAGAGATTAAGCAAATAACTTATATACATATATGCTTAACCAATGGACACAGGCAGTACTGTGATGAAGATCTGGCATGGGGCAGGAGTTGGGAGGAAAGAGGCAAGGGGAAATATTGAGGGTCATCTGTAATACTGTTGACAATAAAAAGGGCAAATGCCTTAGAAAAATCAATAAATATATCCTTGGTTGAGGATAAAGAAAAAGATACTAAGGGAACTCTATGGACATTTATTCACACAAAGGTTTGACCATTTAGATGAAATGAACTAATTCTTTACAAAGCACAAATTACTGCAAATCACCCAATATAAAAACAATTGGAATAACCCTATAGGTAATAAGAAAATGAAACTCATAAAAACTTCTGAAAAGTAAATCTCTATGCTCAGATGGTTTCACTGGAAAATTTTATCAAATATTTAAAGCAAGATTAACAACACGATCTCTTCAAGAAAATAGAAGAGAAAGCAACTATTCTTAATATATTTAATGAGTCCAGCATTAGCCTGATACCAAAAGTAGAAAAAGACAGTACCAAAAACCTCCAAAAAATGCCTTAGACTAATATCCCTTATGACTTTTAAAGCAAAATTTCTTAACAAAATTTTAGCATGTAAAATTTAGCAGTATATTAAACAATCATGGGGGGTTTGTTCCAGGGAAATAAAGATTGGGTTGATATTTGAAAATCATTATTGTTATCCACCATGTTAACATGTTAAAGAAAAATCACATGATCTTATCAGTGGATGCACTACAATAATTTATTTAACTTTAATACCTACTCCTAAACAAACTCTCAGAAAAATAGGAATATAAGTGAATTTCCTCACCTTAGTACACAGTAGCTACATATATTATAGAGCTAAACCCAAGCTTAATAGTGAATAACTGAATATTTTTATCCTGATAATGGGAAGAAGGTAAGAATATATACTCTCACCACTCTTATTTAGCATAGTGCTGGAAGTTCTAGCCAGCGCAATGAGGCAAGGCAACAAAATAAATCTATACAGATAGAAAAGGAAGATAAAACTGCTGCTTATATGCAGATAGAATGTAAGTGAAAATCCTAAGCAATTTACAAAACCTCTCAGAACTAATAAGTGAATTTGCCAAGGTAATAGGATACAAGACAAATGTACAAAAACCAGTAATATTTCTATATAAGCAATGAACATGTGGATACTAAAATTAAAATATAATACTCTTTACTATCTCACAGGAAAATTAAGTAGGTATTACTCTAACAAAACATGTATCAGATTTATGTGATGAAAATATCAAAATGCTACAGAAATAAATCAAAGAACACCTAAACTCATGGAGAAATATATTGCATTAATGGATTAAGGGACTCAACTTAATAATATCAATTTTACTCAGGTTGATATGTAGCTTAAAATCCTAGAAAATTTTTTGTGTTTGGTATAGACAAGATCCCTCTAAAATTTACATGGAAAGGCAATGGGAGAGAATCCAAGATGGTGAAATAGGTAAACACCTACACTGCTGCCTTGCACAACAATTTCAAAACTACAACTAAAAGACAGAACAGACATTATCCAGAACCACAGGAAAGCTGGCTGAGTGGAAATTCTACAACTAGAGGGAAAGAGAGGAGACCTAGAGAAGCTGCAAAAAGCTGAGGAATGGAGACACACGCGTGGAGAGAGCAGGTGCTGGAGTACCTGGCTGGCTTTCTCTGGTGGGAGGGAGACGGAGTCTCCCAACTGCACTGAACCCCTTATCCTACGGCACTGAACCCCAGGTCCACCCGAAACTCATACAGGGGGAGTTTGGACTGTGAAAAGGGAGAAGTGTGAGGAAATTTAGGGGAGCCACAAAAGGGGAGAAGCCTGGTGGTGTGCACAGCACTGCACGCAGAAGACCAACTGCTGATTGTGCTGCTGGCTTTCACGAGTTGGCACCACTTGTACCTCCACTAAACCCCAGTTTCAGGTGAGACCCTGGGGACCCAGACTCATATGGTCCCGGAGCACAGGGGAGCCGGAAAGGCAGCGGTCTAGAGGCACTATGTGCACACACAGGGACGGCTCCAGCAATTACCCAGAGACACCTGAGACCCAGGGGCTGTGTAGGGTGGGGGCCAACTGGAAGGCAAGGTGGTCCATTAAGCCCTGAGATTCCACCCATCCCAAGCTCAACAGAGAGGCTTTTGCAGTTTTTCAAGTCTTGTATCATAAGGCTGAATCCACCACAGAAGTCCTCCTGATATAGTGAAAATGAAGAGACAAAGGAAGAGATCACAGATAAAAGAAATATAGGAAAACAAATGACTGGATATAGAGTTCAAAACCATGGTTATAAGGTTTTTAAAGAATATCCTAGGAAAGATGGGTAAATTTAGTGAGACCCAAGAGAAGATGAAAAGAGACCAACTAGAGATGAAAAAGGACCAACTAGAAATAAAACATACACTGACTGAAATAAAAAAATATTATACAGAGACCTAACAGCAGACTAGAGGAAGGCAAGAATCAAGTCAAAAATTTGAAATATAAAGAATCAGAAAACACTCAACTGGAAAAGCAAGAAGAAAAATGAATAAAAAAATGTGAAGATAATGTAAGGAGCCTATGGGACAGCTTCAAGCATACCAACATCAGAATTGTGGGGGTGCCAGAAGAAGAGAGAGAGCAAGATACTGAAAACCTATTTGAAGAAATAATGACTGAAAGCTTCCCTCATCTGGTGAAATAAATAGACTTACAAGTCCAGGAAGTGCACAGAACCCCAAATAAAAGGAATCCAAAAAGGACTACACCAAGACACATCATAATTAAAATACCAAGAACAAAGGTAAAGAGATAATATTAAAAGCAGCAAGAGAAAAATAGTTAATTACCTACAAGGGAGCACCTGATTTATCAACAGAAACTATGTAGGCCAGATGGGAGTGGCAAGAAATATTCAACGTGATGAACAGCAAGAACCTACAATCAACACTACTCTATCCAGCAAAGCAATCATTCACAATTGAAGGGCAGATAAAGAGCTTCACAGAGAAGAAAAATCTAAAGGAGTTCATCAAACCAGTATTATATGAAATTCTAGAAGGTACTCTTTAAGAAGAGGAAGAAGAAAAAGGTAAAAGACAAAAAGTTATGAACAACAAATACATATCTATCAACAAGTGAATCTAAAAATTAAGTGAATTAAAAATTTGATCAACAGAATAAACTGGTGAATATAATAGAATCAGGAGCACAGAAAGGGAGTGGACTGATAATTCTCAGGGGGAAAGGGGTAAGGGTGGTGCAGGGAGAGACTGGACAAAATCATACATCTATGGATGAGGTCAACGGTGTGGGGGAGGTAAGGGTAGATGGAGGAGTGGAAGCCGAGTGGAGGAGAGCTATGGAGAGGAAAAAAGAGAAACAAATATAATAATCTGAACAATAAAGATTTAATAATAAATAACTAAATAAATAAATAAAATAGAAAGGCAATGGAACTAGACATGTTTGAAAGGAAGAATATAGTAAGAAGAACAGGTATATCTGATTTTAAGAATTATTATACAGCTATTGTAATCAAGATAGTGTGAAACAGACACACAGATCAGTGGAACAGAATAGAGACCCACACTAATATGGCCAACTGACTTTGACAAAGATCCAAAAACAATTCAGTGGAACAAAGATAGCCTTTTCAACGAATGGTTCTAGAACATTGAAATCTTATAGAAAAAATATATAAATACATACAAAATATACAAAATACAGAAAAATACACAAAAACGTATAAGAAAATATTTAGGATCTAGGGTAGGCAGAGTTCTTAAATTTTATACTGAAAGTATGGTCCATAAAAGGAAGATTTATAAATTGTAAACTTTCACTCCTAATGGGATGAAAAGACAAGCTAAGGAAAAATATTTACAAACCACATATCCAATCAAGGATTAGTATCTAGAATAAATAAAACACTCAGATGAGTAGATAAAGTTTTGGTACATATATACAAAATGGAATATTACTTGGCCATAAAAAATGAAATCTTACCTTTTGCAATGCAGCAGTATGGATGGACCTACTGGATATTATGCTGAGTGATAGAAAGACAAGTACCATAGGATTTTACTTATATGTGAAATCTAAAGAACAATATAAATGAACAAACAAGTAGAAACAGACTGTCTTTACCAGGTAAAAGGTAAATAAACAATAGTACATTCACATCATGTAATGCTACTCAGAAATAAAGGAACACACTATTTATATACAACATCCTAGAAGAATCTCCCAATACTTTTATTACAAAGCCAACCAATACTAGAAGAATACATACTGTATAAATCCATTTATATAAAATTCTTGAAATAAACTTATACAAATGGAGACCAGATCAGTGGTTGCCAGGGGTTAGGAGTATGTGGGGGCAGGAGGGATGAGGGTCAGGCCAAAAGACAAACAAACGTAGGGGTTCCTTGTGGTGATAGAAATATTCTGTACCTTGATCATACTGATGTCAATATACTGGGACTGGGTAAAATGATACACAGAATTTCTCTGTATTATTTTTTTATGACTGTTTATAAATCTACAATTATCTACCTATATATAAAAGCCTACGTGACCAAAAGGCCAAAGGATTGGTTGACTGGTCGCTATGATGCACACTGACCACCAGGGTGTAGATGATCGCTGAAGGAGTTGCTCCCTGGTGGACAGTACCCTCCCACATGCAACCACCTGCTGTCCCTGTCCCTCCCCCTGGCTAGCCAACATCTCATGGTCCCTCCCCACCTCCACTGGCCACAATGAACCCAATCAGGCCAGCCGGCCAACCTCCTGTAGCCCCTTACGCCAGGTCACTGGCCCTGACTGGCCCTGATAAGAACCTCTTGCAGCCTCTTCCCCTTATCGGCTGGCCCTGATGGCCTCGATCAGAACCTCCAGTGACCCCTCCCCCTGTCAGCCAACCTCCCATGGCCCCTCCTGCCTCCAACCTCCTGCAGCCCCAATTGGCCCTGATCGCTGGCCAGGCCAAAGGACCTCACTCATGCATGAATTCACGCATGGGATGGGGCTCCTGTCTAAAATAAAAATTGTAATTATAAAAACATAGCAGCCTGATTTGGCCCATGGGCCAAAGTTTTCAGAGCACTTATATAGGAGATTGACATATATACACACAAAGGAAAACAAGGGTAAAACTATAAAGCCCAAGGGAGATAAATGGTAACAATGGCATATTTATAAATATCTTTGCATATATTCCTTTTTTTTTAAAGACTACTGTGACTAGGTTATATATCTAGCTCAAGAAGACATTAAATCTGCAAATAAGAATTCTGGGTGTCTTTTAAACTAAGTATTCAGAATCTTAGAAAAAAACATGCTCTAAATACATTTTGTTATTACCTGATATTCAAAAGCATTCCACAAGTGTATTTTTGAAAGGTTAAACCAAGTAATTGCTGTGCAAAAAGAAAGTATACTGAAAATACTATAAATCTATGTGGATGACATTTAAATTGCAGCTTCAGCAAACTTATAGGCTCAATCAAAATCTTTTTCTAATTTCTTTCTTAAAAAGTGTTAAAAAATTCTTCACATGTTACAATATTTACTCTGCTCATAATATCACCAGTTTTTGTCCATAGCAAGTCTAAGTTTTCTTCTTCATAAGGGTTTTGTGAAGGTTGAGCAGTTCAACCTAAGAAGCAAGGGATGAAAGTCATCTTCATCCAGAGATGTGGGGCCTAAAATTTGAAAACTTTCTTAGTTTTGCATATTTTTTAAACACATGAAAAGCTTTACTGGGGTCTTTGATGAATTCTATGAAATGGAGGGGCTTTGACACTTAGCTTCATTAATTTACTGACAAACCTCTGGAGAGGCAAGAAACTTGCAGATGACTTGTGTAGCAAATGAAGCTACATGTGCTATTTTCTCTAATATATTTGAGAGAGAGAGATTCATTAATTAGGTGGCATTCTATTTTGAAGTTCTTATTATAGAATGCTAAAAAATAAATGAAAAAAAAAACCTTCACAAATGACAATCATTTATAATTTGGTTCAAAAATTTCCTGAACCCCATAAGCAATATATTTACTCACTGAATCCTGAAAGTGGAAACCTGTTATAGAAGCCAAAGAATGTATTTTAGTTGACTCTGAGATTTCAATAAATGACTAAATGTTGAGGATAAAAAAATGTTTATATCCCAAACTTTATTCAGTTTTTAAAAGTATTTAAAAATTCTGAAGTCTGATTATTTGAAAATAACTTATAACCTGTATTATTTTAAACATTATGACTTATGTATTCCTATAATAGGTTGGATTCAATTAATGTCTAAAAAACCTAAAACACAAATGTTCCCTTAATCATTTTTAAAAAATTGAAATTTTATTGTGAAGTTTCAGAAGTTTCAGGGTTAATTTCATGTTTTAGCTTTATTTGAAATATTTAGAACTCTGTTGAGTTACTGAACAGAGTTTAATATGTGTGCAGCTGTGTGTGTGTGCATGAGCTTGTGTGTGTGTGTGTGTGTATGCATACATGTGCCTTTTTCATTATTAATGGTCCTCAAAGATACATGTTTCTCTTAATTTTAATAAATGAAGTACTTTTTAGGATTCAAAATTCTAAAGTGATGGTTTCAGAAAATTGGAGAAGAGAATAAGACTAAAGATACGTATAAATACCTGTTTTTACAAGAAAAAAAAAACTTGGGCAAGAACTACTTATTGAAATCCTCAATATAAAAACAAGGAAACCTGATAATATAATTGGTTCTTTTTTATTAAATACTAGAGGCCTGATGCACAAAATTCATGCAAGGGTAGGCCTTCCTTCCTCTGGCTGCCAGCACTGCTTCCCTCTGGCACCTGGGAACCAGGCTTTCCTGCCAGCCCCGGTTTTGTCTGTAAGGAAGTCTGGTCTAATTAGCATATTATGCTTTTATTGTTATAGATTAGGTAGTATAGAGGCCTGGTGCACGGGTAGGGGCCAGCTGGTTTGCCCTGAAGGGTGTCCCGGATCAGGGTGGGGGTTACCTTGGGGCGTGGGGTGGCCTGGATGAGGGCTCTATGGTGGTTGGCAGGCCGGCCACACCCCCTGGTGACCCAAAAGGAGGCCCTGGTATCTAGGATTTATATATCTTCTATAATTGAAACTTTGTTGCTTTGAGCAGAGCCAAGCCTCCTGCTCGCTCCGTGGCCATAGCCATTTTTGTTGGAATTCATTTATCTTCTATAATTGAAACTTTGTAGCCTTGAGAGAGGACAAACCTCCTGCTCACTCTGTGGCCATAGCCATTTTTGTTGGGATTCATTTATCTTCTGTAATTGAAACGTTGTAGCCTTGAGAAGAGGCCAAGGCAGGCCAGAGCTGGCAGAAAGCTTGGATTCCTCCATCTCCAGGGGCAACTCAAGCCTCCTCCTCTTTCCATGGCTGCAGCCATCTTGGTTGGATTAATTTGTATACTTGCACTTTATTGACTGGTGGGCATGGCTTGTGGGTGTAGCAGAGGTACAGTCAATTTGCCTATTACTCTTTTATTAGATAGGACTAGACGCCCGGTGCATGAAATTTGTGCTTGGAAGGGGGATTCCCTCAACTCAGCCTTCTCCCTCTCTAATTGGGGACCCCTTTCAGAATGTCCGACTGTCATTTTAGGCCTGATCACTAACCGGCAATCAGTTATCACTCTCACAATCTGGGATTGTTGTCTCCTAACTGCTCTCCTGCCTGCCTACCTAATTGTCCATAACTGCTTCTGCCTGCCAGCCTGATCACCCTTAACTGCCCTCTCCTGCAGGCCTAATGTCATTCCCAACTGCCCTCCTCTACTGGCCAATTTGGTACTGATTGGTCGGTTCCTATGCCAGTCAGCATCATAAGCTCCACCTCCTAGGCAGCCATTGGTTCCCCACAGCACCCACCTTTGGTTCCGTAGGTCGGTTCCTATGCCAGTCAGCATCTCCAGGCCTATCTCTGGGTCTGATCAAAGAGGCAGGGCTTAAGAAGGGGAGAGAAAGAAAAGCCTGGCTGCTGGTGAAGATCAGAAAGAATGAGGGAGAGAAAGAGAGAAGTAAATAGTACATTGATCAACAGCTTCCACTGAGGCTGCAGATCAGGCCCTGATTCACTTTCTGGGTCTCAGCCACCTGAGTAGTCAGTGTTGGGTCGCCAGGCTGCAGTTGGGCAGCCCAGCACCGACTTCTGGATGGCCTGCATTGGTTGCAGGCTCCGCCCCTTCCCAAGCCCCAGGCTTTAGGCTTGGGAAGGCCTCCCCACCCTTGCGCCCTGCCCCTCCAATCACAGGCTCAGCCCCAGTGATGGCCAGCTGGGAATAACCTGGGTTTGAAGAGGTTCCCAGGACCCAGGTATGTATGCAAATTAACCGCCATTTTGTTGGGTTGATTTGCATACTCATTCTGATTGGCTGTGAGCATAACGGAGGTATGGTCAATTTACATGTTTCTTTATTATTAGCTAAGATATGTATTTAGGTGACATTCATTAATAAAATTATATAGGCTTCAGATGTACAATTCCATAATACATCATCTGTATATTATATTGTGTGTTCACCACCCCAAATCAAGTCTCCTTCCATCACCATTTATCTCCTCATTATCTGCTTATAGTACTGCACCACTCCCTTTCTTTCTGGTAACTACCACACTGTTCTTGAAAGAGAGGTTTGCAGAAAAATATTAAATCTGTGGAATAAGACAAGGTTAGGAGGAGCAGTTAAATTCATTAGAAATGAAAAACTATATTAGGTTCTTGTTTCCATCTTATTGACCTCATTTTTTTCTATTTTCTTCAATTATTGGAAAGAAAATAAAATGAAAAATTATGATTAAAACAAAATGAGGTTGAACTTGTACTAGTTAAGGATGGTTCTAACATTGACTGAACTAAGGAATTGTGAAATTTCCTTCTGCTTCTCACTCCAACCCATTATCCCTCACAGGTAGTGCGAGTACCTTAATGCAGATTATTCCTCATTACTCCTCCAACCTTATTGCTCTCATTCTTCATGTTATCCATAAATACTAACCAGCCAACACATTGTTATTTTATTTATTAGATTATCTATTAGGTCATTTGAAATAAGAAAAATGAAGGATTTTATTTTACTTTAATTTATTTCTTATTTAATGTTCTTTATTTTTCTCAACTTTCTGACCCACATAATTTTCTTTTTGAAGAACTTATTTAAACACTTATTGCAAAACAGATCTATTGGCAAGTACTTGCTTGTCTGATAAAGTATTTCTCCTTCACTTTTGAATTATTATTTCACTGATAAAAATTCTAGGTTGATTTTTTTTTCTTTCAACACTTTAAATAATTTATACCATTCTTTTTGTTGGCCCAACCTGTTTTATATCCTTCTTTGTTCTGCTCTGTGTCTGCAGGGCTGATCCCTTTAAACTACATCTTCTTAGCTCCCTTGAAGACCCAGCTCTGTTGATTTTGGTCAATGGGAGGATAGACATCAGACAAATGTCAGGGAGAGAGAATAGGCCCTGAGTATTTCTTCTTCATTTCTCTTCACCTTCTTTTAGTCTTAATTCTCACAGTGGCAGCTTATATCCCTAACTCTACTGGTAGGAATCCCCTCCTGCATTGCTCTATCTCTTATGAAGTTAGAAAATGTTACTTCCTTCACCTTCAGACTTGAGGAAGGGATGTGTGACAACTTCCTACTACCCCAATAGCACTTCTTTTTTTCTTCCTTTAAAACTGCCCACACCTCTGAAAGGAGTCTCTTTATTGTGTTTTATTGAATCCTGGTGTCAGATTTTATTTTTTGCCAGGTTCATGGCTGATATAGGGGGATTTAAAAAAAACACCACAATAGCTTCTATGAGTTTTTGTTATTTTTTTGTTCATTTATTACTTTCTGTTTCTTATCCCACATGTGAGTGAAATCATACGGTTTTTAACCTTTTCTGACTTATTTCACTTAGCATGATAGTCTCAAGATCCCATAGATACAAACATTATGGGAGTTACAGAGAGAATGTGGGACTAGGGGAGTAGCAAAGGGTAGAAGGGGAATAAATGGTGATGGAAGGAGATTTGACTTTGAGTGGTGGGCACACAATGCAGTACAGATGATATATCAGAGAATTGCACACTTGAACCCTATATAATCTTATTAACCACTGCAACAACAATAGATTTAAGTTAAAAATCAATAGCTTTTCCTTTTGAAGCAACAAAGTATATATTAAAATGAATGAGATTTGTATTTACTTTAAAAATATGCTTCTGTGTAAATAATAAGTTGCTACATTTTTTTATGTTTGTATAGGGTGGCTTGAGTATACAATTCTTATTAGAATTTGAAATTAAAGTTTGGTACCTCCTTACCAATTTGTATATGGAGTTTTCACTCAAGAAATAAGGGTTGAGGCAATGTTGACTACCTTGACATTTGGACCAGGAATCATAAAACAATTCACTTGGTGACAATTACTCAACTCAGCGAACAAACTCCTAAAATTGAGCACACCACTCTGCAAGAACATGATTACTCAGAAACTTCATGACAATATGGAAAATATCAGTGAACTATCAAGTTGCCTGATTACAAACTGGTATTTTTTTCTGACCTCTGTTCCCCTAAGCTAGCCTGTAAATTAGTACATTTCCCCCACTGTACTTATGAATTTACAGAAGGTTAACCAATTCAACAGATACATATCACTTTGGGGAGAGGCAGAAATGCCAAAATTATTTTTCTCATCTCAATAATTTTGGAAAATTTTCTATGAATACTAGAGGCCTGGTGCACAGATTTGTGACTGGTGGGGACCCTTGGACTGGCCTGCAGTGATCAGACTGAAACCAGACCCCCCCCCTAGGGGTCCTAGATTATGAGAGGTTAGTTTGTGGATGATGCACCCTGGAATCAGGTTTCCTCCTCTCTGGTTTCAGATGTGTCACCCAAGAACTGCAGCTGCCAAATCACCTCAGCTTGGCAGCTCCTTATGTTAAGCATCTGCATGCTGGTGGTCAGTGCACATCATAGCTACTGGTTGGAGTGTATGCCCCCTGGCGGTCACTGCACGTCATAGCTATCAGTTGGACGGTTGAACAGTTGGATGGCCACTTAGGATTTTATATATAGAGGCCTTATCTCTCAAGTGCATTCCTTATGCCATCCCTTTCCCCCCCAGTAAATCTGTGTTAATCTGAATGTTTTAAGATCAGGTAAATAATTGAATAAGTAGGGAAAATAATTCAGACACTTCCAAATTCATGTAAAAATAGTACCTTTAGGTTTTTGAAATTATTTAAAAATTCATTCCTTGTTCACTTGTAAATTTAGCACATTTGGAACTTTCTAATTAATTTGCTGTCTGTTTTATGAGAAAAAGACTATTGTTTACACTGGAATATAAGCAAGGATCAGCCTTCAATTTACAACATGTATCATATATAATAAAACTGTAGGCTAAAGAAGAATAATTAAGAAAATATACTGATACATGGCATTAATGTAATTAAAATATGTTTTGCATTCATGAAAAATTACATGTCTCCATCAATTCCTCTATAATCATAACCTTATCATTAAAAAGCTTTTCAACACCATAGACATAGTTAGCTATAGCCATTTATATTTTCAAAAACTGCTTCCTTTTCAAAACAGCAATATCACATCCTTTCCTATTTTCTCTTTTTTGTAATCACATGCATAATATACAATAACACCATAATAGTTGTATTATGAATATGAAAATACACTCTTCTCACGATGTTAAACAATGTGAAAAGGCACAATATAATGAAAGAAATCAAAGATCTGTTGATTGGGACTACATCAAAATAAAATATGTGAATATAATATGTGAATGAATTGGAAGATTCAGTATAGTAAAGATGTCAATTCTCTTTTTATTTTTTTTTAAATTTTTATTAATGTATTACATGTGTACATATCTTCCCATTGCCCCCCCACACTTCCATGCATACCCTAATCTCCCAGTGTCTTGTGTCCATTGGTTACGCTTATATGCATGCATACAAGTCTTTCAGTTGATCTCTTATCTACCCCACTTCTCCATAAACTTCCTTCTCTAATTAAAACAGTCTGTTTGATGCTTTACTGGCTCTGTACCTATCTTTTTGTTCATCAATTTATGATGTTCCTTTATTATCCATAAATAAGTGAGATCAAGGGATATTTTTCTTTCATTGACTGGCTTATTTCACTTAGCATAATGCTTTCCAGTTCTATCCAGGTTGCTGAAAATGCTAAGAATTTCTTCTTTTTTATGGCAGCATAGTATTCCATTGTTTAGATGTACCACAGTTTTCTGTTCCAGTCATCTGCTGATGGGGTTTTAGGCTGTTTCCAAATCTTAGCTATGGTGAGTTGTGCTGGTATGAACATAGGGGTGCAAAAATCCTTTCTGATTGGTGTTTCTAGTTTCTTAGGATATATTCATAGGAGTGGGATTACTGGGTCAAATGGGAGTTCTATTTTTAGTGTTTTGGGGAAACTTCATACTGTTCTCCATAGTGGCTGCACCAGTCTACATTCCCACCAGCAGTGAACCAGGGTTCCTTTTTCTCTGCATCCTCTCCAACATTTGTCGTTCGTTGATTTGTTGATAATTGCCATTCTGACAGGTGTGAGATGGTATCGCATTGTCATTTTGATTTGCATCTCTCAGATAATTAGTGACTTTGAGCACGTTTTCATATGTATCTTGGCTTTCCTTCTGTCTTATTTTGAAAAGATTCTATTTAGGTCCATTACCATTTTATAATTGGATCATTTATCTTCCTTTTATTAAGTTGTATAAGTTGCCTGTAGATGTTGGAGATAAAACATTTATCAGTGATAACATTTGCAAATATGTTCTCCCATACAGTGGGCTTTCTTATTGTTTTGTTGATGGTTTCTTTTGCTGTGAAAAAGTTTTTATTTTGATGTAGTCCCATTTGTTTATTTTCTCTTTAGCTTCCATTGTCCTTGGAGCAGTATCAGTGAAGAAGTTCCTTTGTCATATGTCCGAGATTATGCTGCTTGTGGAATCCTCTAGTATTTTTATGGTTTCCTGTCTTATGTTTAAATCCTCTATCCATTTTGAGATTATTTTTGTATTTGGTGTAAGTTGGTGGTCTAGTTTCTTTCTTTTTTTTTTTTTGTGCATGCATCTGTCCAATTTTTTGATGTTTATTTTATTTTTATTTATCTTATTTATTTTATTTTTTTATTAATGTATTCCATGTAAACAATTCTTCTCATTGCCCCCCTCCCAGGCATACTCTAAGCCCCAGTGTCTTGTGTTCATTGGTTATGCTTATATGCATGCATGCAAGTCCTTTGGTTGACCTCTTATATACCTCACCTCTCCCTAACTTTCCCACTGTAGTTTGACAGTCTGTTTGATATTGCACCAATTTTCTCAACACCATTTATTGAAGAGACTGTGTTGACTCCATTGTATGTTCATGCCTCCTTTGTCAAATATTTATTAAGCATAGTAGTTTGGGTCAATATCTGGATTCTCTATTCTATCCCATTGGTCTATATGTTTGTTCTTATGCCAGTACCAAGCTGTTTTGAGAATAATGGCTTTGTAATACAGCTTGAAATTTGGTATTAAGATCCCCCTACTTTATTCACCTTTTCTGGATTGCTGTGGCTATTCAGGGTCTTTTTTTAATTCCAAAAGAATCTTCAGAGAGTTCTTTCCAGGTCTGTGAAGTATGTCGTTGGTATTTTAATGGGTAGTACATTGAATCTATAGATTGAGTTGGGTAGTAGGGACATTTTAATGATGTTGATTCTCCCAATTCATGAGCATGGTATGCTCTTCCATCTGTTTATGTCTTCAACTGTTTCTTTTTTCAGTGTCCTGTAGTTTTGTGTATATAGGTCTTTTACCTCCTTAGTTTATTCCTAGGTATCTTGATTCTTTTGGTGCAATGGTAAATGGGATTGCTTTTTTAGTCTTTCTGTAAGTTCACTATTAGTGTATAGAAATGCCATACATTTTTTGGCATTAATTTTGTATCCTGGTACAATGCTGACTTCATTTATTAAGTCGATTAGTTTTTTCATGGAGTCTTTTGGGTTTTTTATGTATGGTATCATGTCATCTGCAAATAAGGACAGTTTACTTCTTCTTTTCCAATTTGGATGCCTTTTATTTCTTCTTCTTGTTTGCAATGGCTAATACTTCCAGTACTATGTCGAATAGGAGTGGTGAGAATGGGCATCCCTGTCTTGTTCTTGTTCTTAGGGGAAATGGTTTTAATTTTTGCACATTGAATATGATGCTGGCTGTGGGTTTATCATATATGGCTTTTATGATATTGAGGAATGATCCTTATATTCCCACCTTGCTGAGAGTTTTAATCAAGAAAGGGTGTTGGATTTTGTGGAATGCTTTTTCTGCATCAATTGATATGACTATGTGATTTTTATCTTTCAATTTGTTTATGTGATGTATCACGTTTATTGATTTGCAGATGTTTTACCATCCTTGCATCCCTGGGGTAAATCCTATTTGGTTATAATATATGATCTTTCTGATGTACTGCTGGATCCGATTTGCTAGAATTTTGTTGAGGATTTTTGCATCTATGTTCCTGAGGGATATTGGCCTGTAATTCTCTTTCATCGTGTTGTTCTTATCTGGTTTTGGTATTACGGTGATACTGGCTTCATAGAAGGTGTTTGGAAGTGTTACTTCTTGAATTTTTTGGAATAGTCTGAGGAGGATAGGTTTTAAACCTTCCTTGAAAATTTGATACAACTCTCCTTATAGCCATCGGGCCCTGGGCTTCTGTTTCCTGGAAGCTTTTTTATGACTGCTTCAATTTCTTCCATAGTTATTGGCCTATTGTGATGTTTATATTCTTGCTGATTGAGTTTTGGAAGGTTATAGTTTTATAGGAATAAGTCTATTTCCTCCAGGTTGTCCAGGTTGTTCAAATAGAGTTGTTCATAGTATTTTTTACCAATCCTTTGTATTTTGGTGGGTTTTGTTGTTATTTCTCCTCTTTCATTTCTGATTTTATTTGGATCCTCTCTCTTTGCTTCTTGGTGAGCCTTGTTAGGGGTCCATCAATCTTGTTTATCCTTTCAAAGAACCAGGTCTTGTTTTGTTGATCTTTTAAATGGTTTCTTTTGTCTCTATGTCATTTATCTCCACTCTGAACTTTACTATTTCCTTCCTTCAGCTTACACTGGGCTTTTCGTGCTTCTCTTGTTCTAGCTCTTTGAGTTGTAGGGTTAGGTAATTTATTGCCATTGTTTCTTGTCTTCTGCAGTAGGCTTGTAGATTTATGAAGTTCCCTCTCTAGACTCTTTTTACTGTGTCCCATAGATTTTGGATTGTTGTATTTTCATTGTCATTTGTTGCCATGATTTTTTCCCCCCCTGATCTCTCTGCTTATGGAGTCATTATTTAATAGCATGCTGTTTAGTTTCCACGTGTTTGATTTCTTTGGATTGCTTTTGTTGTAGTTGATTTCCAGTTTTATGACATTGTGATCTGAGAAAATGCTTGATTTGTTTTTTATCTTCTTGAATATAAAGAGACTTTGCCTATGGACCCAGCATATTGTCTGTCATTGAAAATGACCCACGTGCACTTGAGAAGGATGTATATTCTGTGGCTTTGGGGTAAAATGTTCTGAAGATGTCAATTAATTCCATCAGGTCTAGTTAGTCATTTAGGATTGATGTTTATTTGCTGATTTTTTGTATAGAGGATTTGTCCAATGTTGATAGTGGGGCATTAAAGTCTCCTACTATGATTGTATTGCTGTCAGTCTCTCCTTTGATTTCCTCCAGGAGGGTTTTTTTAAATGTATTTAGGTGCTACTGTATTTGGTGCATATATTTTTACCAGAGTTATTTCTTCTTCTTGGATTGCTCCCTTTAGTATTATGAAGTGGCCTTCTTTTTGTCTTATTATGCCCTTCACTTTGAGATCTAATGTTTCAGATATAAGTATTGCTACCCAGCTTTTATTTTCATTTCTATTTGCCTGAAAAACCGTCTTCCATCCCTTCAGTTTGTGTGCATCTTTTTTCTAAAGTGGGTTTCTTATAGACAGCAGATATGTGGGTCATGTTTTCTTAACTAATCCGTTACCCTATGTCTTTTGATTGGAGCACTTAACCCATTAATAATTAAAGTTATTATTCATAAGTACTTATTTGTCACTATTTTTATTTTTTACCCCTTTGTTTCTTCTTTGCTTCCTTTTTTTCCCATAGCAGACCCTTTATCATTTCTTTTATTGCTGGTTTTATGGTAATAAATTCCCTTAGTCTATTTTTGTCTTTGAAGCTCCCTACTTCACCTTCAATTTTGATTGAAAGCCTTGCTGGTATTCTTGGATTCAGACTCTTCCTTTGCATAACTTTGTATATTTCATTGCATTCCCTTCTGGCCTGATGAGTTTCTGTTGAGAAATCAGTGGCTATTCTGATGGGTGTTCCTTTGTAGCTAACTTTATGTCTCTCTCTGGCCGCTTTTAAGATGCTTAGTTTGTCGTTGGTGTTTGCTAATTGAATTATAATGTGACTTGCTGCTAGTCTTTTGGAGTTCATTTTGCTTGGGACTCTGTGAGCTTCTTGTATTTGTGTGGGTTTTTTCTTCCCTTTATCAGCGAAGTTTTCTTGCATTATTTCTTCAAACAGGTTTTCTATTTCTTACTCAGTTTCCTCTCCTTCTGGAACCCCTATTATGCCCATGTTGTTTTGTTTTGTGTTGTCCCAAAGTTCCCTTAGGCTCTCCTCCTGCTTTTTAATTTTTTTTTTCTAGAAGCTGTTCTATTTGAGTATTTTTTCCTACCTTGTCTTCTAGCTCTCTGATACAGTCCTCTGCTCCTTCTAGTCTACTCTTGATGCTTTCTATTGAGTTCTTTACAGCAGAAATGTCATTTTTCATTTCCTCTTGGTTCTTACTCATATTGTCAAATTTGTCTTCCATTCTTTTCAGCCATCTCATGACCATTTCTCTGAATTCTTTCTCTGGCCGGTTACTTGCCTCCATTTTGTTTATTTCCTTTTCTGATGATGCCTGCTTTTCTTTCATAAGCAGGCTGTTTCTTTGTCTGCCCATGGTCTCTCTTCTTTGGGTGTCTGGTTATGTAGTTCTCTCTCTCCTTTTCATGTGGAGTGTAGAGGTCCTCTGAATCCAAGTATTTGCACTGATTGGGAACCGGTTTTATGGGGCTCATAGCTGTCTGGTGCCTGCAGCAGCTGTAGCTTTTCCCCTGTCTCCAAGCCACGGGTCAGCCTGGGTACAGCTCCCAGGAGGCCGCTAGGATGGCCGAGAGGCTGCACAGCCCCACCCATGGACACAGGGTGGTAGGCAGCACTGCTCAGGCCCTGGTTCTATTCAATTCTCTCTATGGTAAATTGACATACAGGTTTAATGCAATCCTACTAAAATAACAGCAAGTTATTTTTTGTAAAAATAAACAAGCTATTCTAAAACATATAGAAAATTCATAGCTCTATAATAGCTAAAATAATCTTGACAAAGATTTAAGTGAGAGGAATTAAGACTTATTATATAATTACAGTAATCAGGATAGTATGTAAAAGATGGAAAGATAGATTTATAGATCAAGGAAATGGAACAGAGGACCCAGAAACACACCTACACAAATGTGCCCAATGACTTTTTAAATAGTAGTAAAAGAAATTCAATGGAGTAATGATAATCTTTTCAAGAAATGGCACTGAGGCAAGTAGACACCTGCTGTATTAAAATAAAAAATGACTTAAGCCTCATACTTTATTCAAAATTAACTCATATCTTACATATAAAACAAAAACTATAAATCTTTTGAAAATACATATAATAGATAATATTTGTGCAAGAAAATACTTTTTATACTTGACACATAAAGTATAATCCATAAACAAAAAATAAATTAATTGGACTTCATCAAATTTTAAAATATTTTGTTGTGCAAAAGAACCTGTTAAGAAGATGGAATACAAGACACAGCCTGAAAGAATATTATTTTATATAACTTGTTTGGAAAAGAACTAGTATCTAGAATATGTAAATAACTCATAAAAGTAAAACAAAGGCAAAATATATGTAGGTATATTTTATTGAAGTATATATACAGATGACAAATACATTAAAAAAATCATCATTACTAGCCATTGGGAAATGCAAATTAAAGCCACAGTGAAATAAAACTACACATCTATCAGACTTCCTGAAATAGAAAACAGTGCAAACACCAAATGCTGCCATGGATATGGAGAAACTAGATCATGCATACACTGCTGGTGAAAAGGCAAAATATTGTAAGTACTCTGGAAATTAGCTAAGCATTAAAAATTTACAAACAAGCAACAATGATAAAAGAAAGTATGAAACTACTATATGACTGAGAAACTGCACTTCTGGGCATTTATCGTAGAAAAAATGCATACTTATGTCCACACAAAAAGCCTGCATGTGATTGTTTATAACAAGTTTGTTGGTAATAGCTCCAAACTGCAAACACCAAAATGTCTCTCAGCTAGGGAATGGTTTATTAAACTGTGGGTTGTTGTACCTACAAATAGATTAGCAAAATGTTTGCACAATATAAAATAAACTATTTTCTCCATGCAATAACTTAGATGAATCTCAGTGGAATTATGCTGTGTGAGAAAAAACAATTTTGAAGTATTAAATTCTGTATTATTACACTTGCATATTTTAAACAAATAATTTTTAAAGTTGATTTTAGAGAAGGAAGGAAAGGGAGAGAGAGAGATAAACATGTATGTGAGTGAAACATCGATCAGTTTCTTCCTACACTCCCTCTATTAGGGTTCAAGCAAGTAAACCAACCCAGGTATGTTCCCTGACTAGGAATTGAACCCATACCTTTTCAGTGCATGGGACAATGCCCAACCAACTAAGCCACACTGGCCAGGGCCATTTTTATATTTTTTGAAATTACAAAATTATTTAATTGGTTATTGAGGGAACATGGTGGAAGGAAGAAATAGGTGTTGTTATAAAACAGCAATAAGAGGGATCCTTAGATATTCAAATCACCTAAATTTAGATTCTCATGGTCTATGCATTATCTAACATGTATTAAAATTGCATTGAATTAAAAATACATGCACACAAACAAGTAAAACAAAAACTTGGGGAAGTGGAACAAAATACATAGGTTCATTGTATTAATGTGATCCTGGTTGTGGTAAATTAAGATACCTAGATATAAATTTAAGCAAGAAGATAGAGAACTTGTACTCAAAAAATTACAGGATGCTACAAAAAAGAGATAGAGGAAGACATGAACAAATGGAAAACATACCATGTTCATGGATTGGTAGAATCAATGTCATTAAAATGTCCATACTACCCAAGGCAATCTACAGATTCATTGCAATCCCCATTAAAATACTAATGGCATACTTCAAAGACCTAGAATAAACGATGCAAAAATTAATCTGGAAAAAAAAGACCCTGAATTGCTGTAGCAATCTTGAAGAAGAAGAACAAAGTTGGAGGGATCACAATGCCAGATATCTGGCTATACTACCAAGCCACTGTCCTCAAAACTGCCTGATGCTGGTGCAAGAATAGACATATAGATGAATGGAACACAACTGAGAATGCAGAAATGGACCCAAGCCATTATGCTCAATTAATATTTGACAAATGAGACAAGAACATATAATGGAGTCAAGACAGTCTCTTTAATAAATTATGTTGGGAAAATTGGTCAAATACATGAAAAAAAAAATAAAACTAGACCACAAACTGACAACATTAACAAAAATAAACTCAAAATGGATAAAGGACTTAAACTTAAGAATGGAAACCATAAAAATTTTGGAAGTCATAGGCAGCAAACTAGCAGACATTTCTCATAGCAATATGCTTACTGACACAACTTCTAGTGAAATGGAAACTAAAGATAAAATAAACAAATGGGACTACATCAAAATAAAAAGCTTTTTCACAGCAAAAGAAACCATCAACAAAACAAGAAAGCTCACTTCCTGGGAGAACATATTTGTCAATATTATCTCTGATAAGGTTTAATATTCAAAATTTATAGGGAATTCATACAACTTAACAAAAGTAAGATAAACAATCCAATCAAAAAATGGGCAAAGAACCTAAATAGATACTTTTCAAAAGAGGACATAGAGAAGGCCAAGATACATATGAAAACATGCTCAAAGTCCTAATCATCCGAGAGATGCAAATCAAAACGACAATGAGGTACCATCTCACACCTGTCAGATGGCTATCATCAACAAATCAATAAACAACAAGTGCTGGAGAGGATGCAGAGTAAAAGGAACTTTTTCTGCTTGCGCTGCTTGTGGGAATGCAGACTGGTATAGCCACTGTGGAGAACAGTATGGTGTTTCTTAAAAAAAAAAACCTAATAATTGAACTCCATTTGACCCAGTAATCCCACTTCTAGGAATATATCCCAAGAAAACAGAAACACCAATCAGAAAGGATATATGCATCCCTATGTTCATAGCAGCACAATTTACAATAGCTAAGATTTGGAAACAATCTAAGTGTCCATCAGCAGATGAGTGGATTATAAAACAGTGGTACATCTACACAATGGAGTACTATACAGCTGTATAAAAGAAGGAATTCTTACCATTTGAAACAGCATGTATGGAAATAGAGAGCATTATGCCAAGGGAAGCATTATGCCAGTTGGAGAAATATAAATATTACCTGATCCCACTCATTTGTGGAATATAATGAACAATGTAAACTGATAAACAAAAATAAAACTGGATTCATAGAAGCATTGAACAGATTGCCCACTCCATGAGGGAAGGCAGGGGACAGGGGGTCAAAAATAAACCAAAGGACTTGTATGCATGCATATGTGCATAACCAATGGACACTGATGGTGGGGATTTGAGGGCATGTGCTTGGGCATGGGGGCAGTCTGGGAGAGGTCAATGGGGGAAAAGGGAGACATATGTAATATTTTGAATAATAAAAAATTTAATTTAAAAATGCAGCATATTTCATTGTATTGTGCTTTGCATTGTTATGCTTTGAAGATACTGTTATTTCTTACAAATTTATGTTACATGTCAACTCTATATCAAGCAGGTCTATTAGTGCCATTTTCCCAACAGTATCTGCTTACTTTGTATTTGTTACATTTTGGTAATTTTTGCAATACTTCAAACTCTTTCATTACTATTATATTTATTATGGTGGTCCATGATTTTTTATATTGCAATTACAATCTGTGTCCATGTAAAATTGCAAATGTAATAGATAAATGTGTGTTCTGACTGCTTCATCGACTGGTTGTTTTCCTATTTCTCTCCCTGTCCTTGGGCCTCTTATTCCTAGGGATACAACAATATTAAAATTAGGCCAATTGATAACCTTACAATAGCCTCAGTGTGTTCAAAGTGAAAGGAAGAGTCTCTCATCTCTCACTTTGATTAAAAAGCTAGAAATGGTTAAGCTTAGTGAGGAAGACATGTCAAAAACTGATAAAGACTGAAAGCCAGGTCTCTTGTGCCAAACAACCAAGTTGTGAATGCAAAGGAAAAATCATTGAAGGAAATTAAAGTAATACTCCAGTGAACACTCAAATGATAAGATAGCAAAACAGACTTATTGATGATATGGAGAAAGTTTTAGTGGTCTGGATAGAAGATCATAGCAGCCATATAATTTCCTTAAGCCAAAGCTCAATCCAGAGCAAGGCCATAACTCTTTTCAATTCTTATAAGGCAGAGAGAGTTGAGTAAGCTGCAGAATAAAAGTCTGAAGCTAGTGGAAGTTGGTTTCTGAGGTTTAAGGAAAGAAGTTTTCCCTATTACATTAAAGTGGAAGTGAAGCAGCAAGTGCTGATGTAGAAGCTGCAGCAAATTATACAGAAGATCTACCCTAGCTACGAAGACTCTCTTGTCAGCGGGTAATGAATCTGTTCACTTTAAGTTGAAGGCCATAGTCACGTACTATTCCAAAATCCTAGGATCCTTACTGATTTTGCCAAATCTACTCTGCCTGTGCTCTATAAATAGAGCAAAAAAAAAAAACCTGATGATAGCACATCTGTTTAGACCATGGTTTACTGAATATTTATAACCCATGTTGAGACTGCTCAGAAAAAAGAGATTCCTTTCAAAATGTTACTGCTCATCAACAATGCACCTTGTCACCCAAGAGCTCTGATAGAGATGCACATAAGATTTATGTTGTTGTTTTTTTCCCTACCTGCTAACATAGCATCTATTCTGCAGCCCACTTATCAGGGAGTAATATCAACTTTCAAGTTTTATTATTTAAGAAATACATTCTGCAAAGCTATTGATGTCATAGGTGGTGGTTCCTCTAATGTAGTGGTTCTCAACCTGTGGGTCATGACCTCTTTGGGGGTTAAACGCCCCTTTTACAGGGGTCGCCTAAGACCATCAGAAAACACATATTTCCGATGGTCTTAGGAACCGAGATAGCCCTCCTCCAGGCAGGTCTGCCCACATGCAGATACACCCACATATGAGTACCTGGCGTGATGACATTATTGTGCCAACCCTATCACATACACCCCATACAAATCCAGGTGTATGTGACAGGGTAGGCACCATAATGTACTTATGGGGACCAGTCACACATGTATAGAGAGCAGCTACTGTGTAGAGAGCAGCTACTGTGTAGAAAGCAGCTGGTGTGTTGAAAGCAGCTGTTCTGTTAAAAGCAGCTACTGTGTTGAAAGCAGCAGTATTGGTAGTAAAACGACACTTCATGAATTAAATTACTAGGTAAATGTAAAATCATGTACTGTAAAATCAACTACTGCAAAAAATATATATATATATGTACCATGGAAACTTAATCTGGATTCTGATTGGTCTTTTTATATTCAACTGTGGTTGATGTGAATACTGCCCCCTTGTGATAGTAACAGGTATGTAAAAAAAACCCACACATACAGAATGGTAAATCATAGGAAACTGGAATGAACTGTATTGACTTAACTATGCCATATATCACCTTTTGTATTCTTAAATCTATTGTTATGTATTATTTTTATTAGCAAACCATCCCATGACAATGGATCATATAGAGAAGAATGTTAAGAAAATAAAATATAGTGAGGATTTTTTACAGTATGGTTTTATCTCAATAGTTACAGCTGGAATTGAGAAACCTCAATGTGTTATTTGTTGTGAAGTTCTATCAGCTGAATCTATGAAGCGCAACAAACTAAAACACCATTTTGATCGCAAGCATCTGAGCTTTGCTGGCTAAGTACCAACTATTTTAGAAGCAAAGCTGATGGATTCAAGAAAGCCAGACTTGACACTGATGGCAAGTACCACAAACAAAATGTAGCAGCTGTTGAAGCTTCCCATTTATTATCTAACCACACTGTCTGCAGAAGAATAGATGACATGTCTGCTGATATTCTTGATCAGGTAATCCAGGAAATTAAATTTGCTACACTTCCAATATTTTGTTTCCAGCTTGATGAATCTACAGACTTTGCAAACCATTCACAGTTACTGGTTTACATGAAGTATATTAGTGATGGCAACTTTAAAGATGAGTTTCTTTTTTGCAAACCTCTTGAAATGATAACTACTGCACATTATGTATTTGACACAATTGGTTCATTTCTGAAAGAGCAAAATATCTCTTGAGAAAAGGTTTGTGGTGTTTGCACAGATGGTACTCCAGCTATGCTAGGATATTGATCTGGATTTCAACGTTTGTTACTGAATGAGACACCAAAATCATTGGAACTCACTGTATGATTCATTGGCAAATATTAGCAACAAAGATGTCACCATAAGAGTTACAAGAAGTAATGAAAAGCATTATAAGTTCTGTCAATTTTGTAAAGGAGAGCACTTTAAACAGTCAACTGTTTTTACAACTGTGCAACAAGTTGGATTTGCGGAACAATGCTCTATTGCACACTGAAGTGAGATGGTTGTTGAGAGGAAAAGTTTTAAAATGTGTTTTTGAGCTTTGTGATGAACTCAAAATGTTTTTTAATCAGAAAGCAAGACTGCAGTTTGAAACACTTTTCAGCGATAAAAGTGAACTGCAGAAAATAGCTTACTTGGTTGACATCTTTGCTATCTTGAATGAGTTAAGTTTATCACTGCAAGGACCAAATGCAACATGCCTCAATTTGTCTGAAAAGATCCAATCATAGCAAATGAAACTTCAGCTTTGGCAAAAAAAAAAAAAAGGATGAAAATAAAATTTACATGTCGCCTACTTTATCTGCTTTCTTTGAGGAACATGACATTGAACCAGACAAAAGGATTACAATGATACTTTCTGTGAAAGAACACTTACACATGCTTGCACACGAAATTTCATTGTACTTTTCAAATCTACCTGACACCCCATTTGTACTTGCCAGAAGCCCATTCACAGTCAAAGTTGAAGATATTCCTGAGACAGCACAAGAGGAGTTCATTGAACTTATTAACAGCAATGAAGCGAGAACTGATTTCTCTACAATGCTAGTTACAAAATTCTGTATCAAGTGTTTGCAATCATATCCTGTTCTGTCTGAGACTGTGTTATGCCTTCTTCTTCCATTTCCAATAACATATCTTTGTGAAACAGGGATTTCCAGTTTGTTGGTTATCAAGTCTAAATACAGAAGTAAACTTGTTGTGGAAGATGATTTTCATTGTGCTCTTGCAAAGACTGCCCCAAGAATTTCTGATCTGGTAAGAAAGAAGCAATCTCAACCTTCGCGCTGGCATTCGCTTTTTACGCATACTGTTGCAAAATGTGGCAATGTAGTTTACTGTTGTTATATTAAGACTGTTACCCATGCTACACCATGCTTCAAGATAAAATTTCATTTATTTGTAATTAGAAATAAATATTTCACAATATATAATTACATATTGTTTTGTGATTAATCACTATGCTTTAATTATGTTCAATTTGTAACAATGAAAATACATCCTGCATATCAGATATTTACATTATGATTCATAACAGTAGCAAAATTACAGTTATGAAGTAGCAACAAAAAAATTTTATGGTTGGGGAACATCACAACATGAGGAACTTTATTAAAGGGTTGTGGCATTAGGAAGGTTGAGAACTACTGCTCTAATAGATCTGGACTAAGTAAGTTGAAAACCTTCTGGAAAGGATTCACCATTCTATATAACATTAAGAACATTTGTGATTCATGGAAGATGTCAAAATATTAATATTAACAGGAGTTCGGAAGAGGATGATTCCAACCATCACGGGCGACTTTGAGGAATTCATGACTTCAGCAGAGAAAGTACTACAGGTATGGTGGACATAGTGAGAACTTGACTTAGAAGTGGAGCCTGAAGAAGTGACTGACTTGCTGCAGTATCATGATCAAATTTTAATGGATGAGGAGTTACTTCTTAAAGATGAGCAAAGCAAGTTTTTTCTTGAGAAAGAACCTACTCCTGGTGAAAATACTATGAAGATTGTTGAGATGACAACAAAGGATTTAGAATGTTACATAAACTTAATTGGCAAAGCATCAGAAGGGTTTGAGAGAGGACCGACTTCAATTTTGAATGAAGTTCTACTGTGGGTATCAAATAGTATGGCATGCTACAGATAAATAGTGAAAAGAAGAGTCAACAGATGATCCCCAATTCACTGTTATCTTATTTTTGGAAATTTCCACATCTATCCCAAACTTCAGCAGCCACCACCCTGATCCATCAGTAGTTATCAACATCAAGGAAAGACCCTCTACTGGCAAAAAAGTATGATGCACTGAAAGCTCATATGGTGGTTAGCATATTTAGACATACATTGCATACTAAGTGGACTTCTGCTTACATTTGTGTGAGAATGGGAATACCTGCAAGGGAGACTTGACAATACAGTATATCCGGGCAGCTGTAGCAACTTTACTAGGTGAGAACAGAATGGAATTTAATAGTCCTCGAGCCTCTCTTCCCCATCCCAAATCTCCACACAAAGACTGCATATGTGACAAGGACATTTGGGCCTCAATATATTGATGAGAAACCTAAAAAGATGAAAGCATAAAAAGTTTATCATCACCTTTATTTAAAAAATAGCAGTTACCTAGAACTCATAGTAATAAAATTTATGCTTATATGATGTATTTAATTTTTTCATTTATTAAATTTATTAGGATGCATTTGTCAACATGAACATATAGGTTTCAGGTGTGGTTTTCTGTGTTATAATACCTGTATATTGTACTATCTGCCCACCACCTAAAGTCAAACCTTCTCCTGTCACCACATATTAGAACTCCCTTTTATATGATGCATTTTGGTATACTTTTGTTTAATCACTTGAATATAGCCAAAAGTTAAACTCTGGTTTTTAGAGAGTGTAACCTTGGACAATAATGACATTTTTTTTTTATGTCAAGAAAAACTATTCTGGTTGTGTTATAATTTGTAAGACATTACACTTGAGGGTAACTGGGTAAGTTATACATTATCTGTCTGTATTATTTGTATTTTACAATTTCCTTTAAGTCTACAATAACCTCAATATAAAATGTTAAAAATTAAACTCGCACATGCTCACTCAGCTTGTGTCACAGCTGTGCCTCTTCCCATTGCTCTGTACTGGCCCTCAAAGGTCCTATATGCAGGGAGGTAGACTAGAATAGGACTGTAGGCACAATTTAAACACTATGTGGATTTCCTAAATTCTAAGATACCATAAGCTTTGGGAAGAAATATACACTGAGTGGCCATATTATTATGACCTCTGAACACAAAAGAGTATGGCCACTCATATTATATACACTATAGGATATAGTGTATATCCTATATAATAAAAGGCTAATATGTAAATTCTCCCCTTGATCAGGAGTTTGACCAGCAGGCAGACTAGCCAACTGCCCATGCCCCCTCCCCCTGGCCAGGCTGACTGGACTCCACCCATGCATGAATTCATGCACCACCACCCCTTCTCTCTCTCTCTCTCTACACACACATACACACACACATACACATATACATTCATGTTAAATGGTATGAAAATGCAATGGTCACCATCATGCTGCCAACCTCTGCCACTAAATAGGTATTATGTGTGTGTACATGTGTATGGGGATTTGTGAATATGTGATACTTTGGAGAAGTAACCTTTCCATGCCTCAGTTTCCTCAACTGCTAACTGGGGGGATAATAATTACCTACTTCATAGAGTTATAAGTGGATTAATACTGGTAATGCACAAAAACAACACTTAGAACATATTAAGTTATATGTGTTAGCTAGTAGTAGTATTACTATTATTCTTATTATATACGAGAGCCCTGGTGTATGAAATTCATGCACTGGCGGTGGGGGGGGTCCCTCAGCCCAGCCCGCCCCCTCTCACAAACTGGGAGCCCTCAGGAGATGTTCTAAGGGGAGTGGACCTAAGCTGCAATCTGGCCTCCCTCTGTGGGAGGTGACGAGGCTGATTAGGGGAAGGTGCCAGCCACATCACCCGGCTGCTGCTGCCACTGCTGCTGCCCCTGCTGGCCGCTGTAGCCGCTACAGTGTTTTCATCAACATGGACTCCAGTCCCTTCACAACAAAAAAAAAAATGACAACTTTCTTTTGGCATTTTCAAGATGTGTCTTTCATAGGATATGACATTTTCTTCTTTCTTTTTTTATCCTCACCTGAGGATATGTTTCCCTTGATTTTTAGAGAGCTTGGAAGACAGAGGGAAAGACAGAGAGAAATATCAATGTGAGAGGCACACTTTGATTGTTTGCCTCCTGTATGAGCCCTGACCTGGGCCCTGGTCAGGGAGAAGCCTGCAACCTAGGTACATGCCCTTGATCAGAATTGAACCCGGATCCTGCAGTAGGCAGGCCAAGGCTCTATCCACTGAGCCAAACTAGCTAGGTCAGGATATGACATTTCTTAGTCCCTCCAGCAGCAGACCTTAGTTTTTTCCTCCAGGAGTGAGGTGGAAAAACCCTAGATCACATTCTTGGATACTTATTACCCAAGTTACCAAGAACACTTCCGGGGCAGCATATAGGGAGCTTAGCCAATGAGTGTTCAAAAGAGGTGTTTCCTCTGCAGCTCACATGCAGAGGCCCCCTTGCATTATGTCCACTGGGGTGGGAGCATGCTGTCTGCCCAGAGGCCTTCCCTCCCTCCGTGGCCGGTGTGACAATGTCAGCATCCCGCCCTGGCCACTATGGGTGCCAATATCTTTATGAAGAAGAGACAGTTAGCCGAGATAGGTTTGGCTCAGTGGATAGAGCGTCAGCCTGCGGACTGAAGGGTCCAAGGTTCGATTCTGGTCTGGGGCATGTACCTTGCTTGCGGGCACATCTCCAGTAGGGGGCGTGCAGGAGGCTGCTGATCAATGTCTCTCATCGATGTTTCTGACTTTCTATCCCTCTCCCTTCCTCTCTGTAAAATATCAATAAAATATATTTTTTAAAAAAAGAAGAGACAGTTAAGTTGCATATTACCCTTTTATTAGATTTGATTCTGTTTTCAGAAATTACAAAGAAATGTACTTTTTAAAATCAAGGGAATAAAAGCATTCACATGATTCAATTCCCATTAGTCTAGATGTGTATATTTTCTTACAAGTTCATCTATATGAATGAACCATTAGTCACCTCTGCCACTGCAAGAGTTAACCTTTTGGTAAAATCCTGGGGAAAGAGTTTTTGTGTTACATTTACTCCTAAGTCAGAAGTCCACTGGTAGCCACTTTTCTGGGTAAGGTTCCCTGCTGTCCACTCTCAATGGTCCTCACAGACCACTTCTTGATGGTCAGCTCATCACCACATGGAGTCCCAGGACAATGGCCATTTTTGGTGCATTGCAGCTCCATGGCCTAGGCCTCAGCTCTAAGTGGAATGTGGAGAAAGCCTTACTGCTCACCTTGTGGTCCCCACAACTTCTTCACAAAGAGTGGTCTAGGATTATTGGACTTTACTGGAGGGTCAGGGTAGGGATAACTAAAAACAATTATGATGATTAAGGAATGCATAACTTACGCTAAAGATGGCTGTACCTTTAAGTTGTGCAACAGAAAAATAGGAAAAACTTAAACCTAACTCATGAGTCCTTTGTGGGTACTCCAGTTCCTAGGCTTGCTCTTCCCTGTTGAAGGCTGTGGTCATCCCTTCTAGAAGGCCTCCATTGTGAAGGTAGAAATTACTATTCCCCTTTAGGAAAATTCTATGCCATAATAGCAATCTTTGAGTATTTACTATAACCAAGTACTAATTTAAACACCTTATAAGCATTACCTACTACATTTCATTGATTCTGAAATGACATATTTCACTTTTTAATATTTCTAGATTCAAATTGCATATTGAATTCATTGATGTATAGAATTTATAGTGTAACTTATTTTTTTTTATTTTGTACAAATGTAATGGTCTCACTTACAATCAATCCTTTCTTAGATTCAGTGAAATAGGGCAATGTAATCCTCACAAAAATTTTATCAGGTAGGGACTTATTTTCACCAACATTTTATAAAGAACAAAACTGAGGCTCAGAGAGGTTACAAAGGTAGAAATTTCAAGGTTCCTTAGAGACACAAGGCTAGTATATGATAGATTTGAACATAGGTAGTCCCATGCAAGAGCCTGTACCGTTAGGATATGATCTGTTCCTCTTGGATTTACTCATCTCCCTAATCCTCATTCATTATTAAAGATGGTCCAATTTAATTCATACTGAGGAAGAGAAACATTTTCTAAAGTTGTTCACAAGCTGCCCATTTGGTCCTGCCAACTTATATTATTAAGCAAAACAGGTACCAGGATTTTTGTTTCTCTTTCATCCTTTTTATTATACTCTGGGGGCACTCAAGATGCATAAAAAATGGGCCCTTTATAGCCCTACCTACCACAAGGATAACAACTCTTGTGTCACACAGAAATCTTGCAACGTCTTCTTTATTTGGAAGCTTAATCAAAGTTTAGAACAAGACAATTTCCTGTGATTTCTAACAACTGCTGAGTGACCATGACCATTTTGCTCTCCTATCAAAAACTCAGGATGGTGAGGACAGGAATGATTATGTCCTTCCAGTAACATATATCTGTGACATTATTCAATGAGTCATATCCATTAAAAGTATAAATTTCATCAACTCATTTCCCATCAATCTGTGATAGAAAGAAGGCAGTTTGATACAGGAAGCAGTGTTTAAGTGTCTCTCAACTGGTTCATGAACCAAGTATAAAAATGCCAGAATACGCTAAAGTGAGGATAGGTGATGTTACGCCCATTACCAAAATTTGAAGGAAATTGTTGTACTATATGAAATGAGTTATAATATTCAGAGCAGTCTAATCTAAGAATTATCAATGCTATAAAATGTGCAAGTGATTTTGCTATACCGACCTTTGTGAAATAGGATTTTCTTATCACTGAACAATAACAGCCAAATATAGGAATAAATTAAATATATCACTGGCATGGGGATTAAGGCACTTTGTTTTGGATATGAAGTGGGTGTGTGTATTTAGAAAATACCATCTCACTGTTTTCATTTCTAAATATTATTGTACAAAAGTTTAAATATGTAATGCTTTATCTTGATATATTTTTACTATTTGTCAGTTAAAGCTATGTAATTTCTCTATGCAAAAATTCAGTAACAGTATAAATCAGCATGTGAATTTTACATAAACACACAGACACACATACATACTCACATACTCACACACACAAGCATAACATGGTATTATAATTATTCTAGAGAGTTCTTTAAAATTAAACACAATAGTTACCAAAAGGGATTCATAGTTTTTGAACTGAGTTCAAATTAACCTGCCAGGCAGTTCCAAATGAATTTCCATTCTTATAATCTGAAAATTATCCCATGACAACACTTTTAGCAAGAACAAATTCATTCCTTCTTGAAAAGCACCATGGTGTGTCACTTGGGAAAGAATCCAAATGAGAATTTTTCCTAATACCCATATCCATGTGTATGAAATACAGAATCAAAAAGGCACTGATGTGCAAACATATCAGATTGTATACATGTAATATGTGCAGATTTTTGAATTTTGTTTAAACCTCAGTAAAACTGCTTATAAAAGAGGGCACTAATGAAATCATTGGTGGTCTGTCTGCACTCTCTTGTATTCATATATTTTACATCTTTGAAGACTACACTCTCTTTGCTTTGTTATAGTTTACATGTATGCTTTGGCATTGAAGATGCCCGAGATCAGAAAAAACGTGTGTGTTTATCCATAGCTGCCTAACTACTAGTATTATCTATAATCTATCTATCTATCTATCTATCTATCTATCTATCTATCTATCTACCTATCTATCTATCTATCTATCTATGTATCTATCTATGTATCTATCATCTATCTATCATCTATCATCACCTATCTACCTACCATCCATGTATCATCTATCTATATCTATCATCTATCTATCATCTACCTATCATCTATCCATCTGTCGATGTTATATAAGCATAACAGGGCATGTATAGAGAAGTACCTGGTATTTTGTTTTATTTTTTATTTAAAAAATCTTTATTGTTGAACGTATTACATATGTCTACTACCCCACATTGACTCCTTCTAGCCTGCCCCCACCCTCCACTCCAGGCTTTCACCACCTATTATTTGTGTCCATGGGCTATGCATATATGTATACAAGTCCTTTTGTTGACCTCTTCCCACCCATCCCCACCTTCTGTCTGAGATTCAACAGTCTGTTCAGTACTTCTATGTCTATGGATCTATTTTGTTCATCAGTTTATTTTGTTCATTAGATTACACATATGAGTGAGATCACGTGGTACTTGTCTTACTCTGACAAGCTTATATAATTTAGCATAATACTCTCCAGGTACCTCAATACTGTCTCAAGGGTAAGAGATTATTCTTTAATACTGCTGCACAGTATTTAATGGTATAAATGTACCACAGATTTTTTATACACTCATCTACTGATGGGAACTGGGGCTATTTCCAGATGGATTTTAGTGATTGTAAATTGTCCTGCTATGAACACAGGGGTTCATACATTCTTTTTGGCTGGTGTTTCAGGTTTCTTAGGATATGTTCCTAGAAGTATGATTAATGGGTCAAATGGCAGTTCCATATTCAATTTTTTGGGGAAACTACATACAGTTTTCCATAATGGCTACATCTTCTATCCAGCAATATAGAAGGTTTTTCTTTTCCTCATATCCTCACCAGCTCTTGATATTTGTTGATTTATTGATGGTAGCCATTCTGATAGGTGCACATTATCCTTTTAATGTGCATCTCTCTGATGATCAGTGACTTTGAGCATTTTTTTCATGTCTCTTGGCCATATGTATGTCCACTTTAGAGAGGTGTCTACTTAGGTCCTTTGTCCATTTTTTAATTTATCTGTCTTTCTTTTGTTAAGTTGTATGAGTTCCTTATATTTTTTTTTGTATATTAACTCCATACTTGATGTATCATGGACAAATATGTTCTCCCATTCAGTGGACTACCTTTTTATTTTATTGATGGGTTCTTTTACTCTGTAGAAGCTTTTTATTTTGATGTAGTCCCACTAGTTTCTTTTCTCCTTAGTTTTCTTTGCCCTAGGAGATGTATCCACAAACATATTGCAACAAGAGATATCTGAGATTTTGTTGCCTATGGTTTTTTCTGGGATTTTTATGGTTTCACATCTTAAATGTAAGTCTTATACATTTTGAGTTTATTTGTGTGTAGTGTTAAATTTGTGGTCTAGTTTCTTGTTTTGCATGCATCAGTCCAATTTTCACAACACCATGTATAAAAAGGATTATCTTGACTCCACTGTATGCTCTTGCCTCCTTTGTCAAAAATTAATTGAGTGTAATGGCTTGGGTCTATTTCTGGGGTCTCTGTTCTGTCCCACTGATCTATATGTCTATTCTTGTGCTGCTAACTGGTTGTTTCACATTTTAGAAGCTCTTATGGTTTAATAGTATCACTTGCATTTTGCTGGTAAGAAAATTGAGATTCACTGAGTTTAGGCATCTGCCTAAAGTTAGAACTGAGATTTTTGAATCCTGTGATGTACAACTTACTCTATGATTTTCACTATCACGATCATTATGAGAGTTACCAGGTAACATTAAAAAATCTGCTGAGTTAAGAACTGGGTCAAAACTGCCAAGATTATCAAATGCTATCTAGGTTAAGTGAAGGCTTCCATTAATACTGAGAAGACTCTGTTCACATACAGTCTTGCTGCTTACTGAAAAACAGCATTACTATAGCACATGGATGCTTGTTAGAAATGCTGAATATTGAGCACACCACCAAGATGCTGAATCAAGTCATAAATTTAACAAGAACTTCAGACAATTTGGATTCATATTAAAGTTTGAGAAGCACTCATATGTGCAATGGGTATTCTCTAGTTGTAGAAGACAGAGACTTAAATATGAACCAATCTGCACATGTCATAAAGAAAAGTGTGGAAATCTCATCATTTATTTCTTATTCCTTCTGAAGAGATTTTTAAAATGATCTGTTAACTTCTATTAACCCTGACCAAGTACATGCCTAAGTTTAAATAAAAAAGTTTCCAGAATAAAATAAAAGCATTTCTTTTTTTATTCATTATGATATTATATATGTGTCCTTATCTCCACATTCCCCTGTTCATGCCCTCAGCCCTCCCTGGTAGAGGAAAGGAGATGGATAGAGAGATGGAAACATCAATGAGAGAGAGACATCATTAATCAGTTGCCTCTTTCATGCCCACTACTTAGGAACCAGCCCACAACTCAAGCATGTGCCCTGTATGGGAATAAAACCAGTGACCTCTTGGTTCATGGGTCAATGTTCAACTACTGAGCCACACTGGGCAGATAAATCATGTTATTGCTGCTTCTCTTCCAAAAAATTGCCATTCCTGGCTAAGTACTAATATGGAGAGTTGGTTTGTTGGTTTTTGATTATATAAGGTAAATGACATTAGTAAGTCAACAGAAACCAAAGTTTTGTCTGCTCCTTAACTAATTTTACAGCATGCTGATGCAATATGATCATCATAAAATCTGAAATAAGTACTCACACACATATGTAAATTTGCTTTAGAACTATACAAGGGTGGAATCAGGGTACTTTAGTCAAATGTAGTTAAAGTAAATAATAGTTAAATAGAAAAATAAATATTTTTAAGACTACGTTTAGTTCAAGCTCTTTATTCTCTGAGTTTATAAGTTGGTCTTTTAGATTAAAATGATAGAGTAGCTTGTTTTTTTTCCTCCAAAATGGTTAACTGTGGAATAAATTGTTTGATTTAATTAGTAAGTTTTGTAACAGAGTTGACTTTACATTCTCCAAAGACTAGTAAATAAGTTAGTATGCATCCTATTTACAGGAACATCATTTCTTGAGCACAACTAATTTTATCTAATACCGTAGAAATAAAAAGAAATGAAAGACCATATCACATTTGAGTGTATTTTAATGTGTTCTGACATAATCCAAATGAAGCTTCATTTTATAACATTCTACATAACTAAAGTATATTGGCAAGTTCTAGTGTCTTGAAGATATGCAAAACATTTTCAAAATAAATTATCAACATGTTCTTTAGAGTTAAATGACTCTTCCAAATATATCATGATAAATGGGAGTAAACACAACTTCTTGGTTTAGTTTTTCTGCCACCATACACACACACATACACAAAACCCCACCTTGTATGTTCTATTTTCTGATATGTGACATTTTGCCCATTCACTACTTTGATTCCTGAAAAAATATTTATCATAGGAGAAACTAGATTGACTTTTATTACAACATAAATTTTCCCTGGAATGTGGTTTATAAATAGAGATTATTTTCCTTCTTCATGACTCTTTTGAACTAATGTATTTTAAAGTACTACCTTACTATACATTGTACTAATATTTAAGCTAAATGAGCATGGTTATTATTTAGAGCTCTGGAAAGTGAGAAAGAATAAACAAATACAATGACCAAAATTAATTTCGAGGAAAAAGGAAACAATGAATTAGAAAGTCAATGGAAGTACTTACTCTGAATATTCAAAATCTGTGAAATAAAATGGCAGATTTTATTTTTGATGATCACTAAAATTATCCTTTTTTATTATCCTGTAACCAAAAGATATAAGGGAAATTTAGAAGGTGAATTAGATATGTTCTTCATTGTCTTATATTAGTATATTCTTCCCTGGTTCCTCATATGTTTAGTGTAACAAATGTCTCATTGTGAGGTCTAAGTGTGGGCATAAGACTAGAGAGCTGGGTGGAGAAAGCAGCTAAGTATTGTAACAGAATTGCATGAAAGTACTAGAATTTCAGCTTATTTTTTTAATGAATTCTGAAGCTATTTTGCATTAGAAGTAATAATTTTAAGTTTCCAGCTTTTTATGAATTTTGGGTGATTCCAACTTTTTCAGGAAAATTCTCGATATCTACCATTTTTCATAATGAGTGAAGAACCCAACAAAGATTGTAAATGTCTAAAAATATAGTTTATGTTGACATTGGAAAGAACAAAACCCAAAACAAAATGTACTTTTCATTAAAAAAGCAATTCAGAATGATTACAAGTCTAGTTTATGCAGCTAAAAATACTGCAACATTGATTTGGATTTGTTCTAAATCCATCTGTGAGTTCATATCTGGTAGAACAGTATGTCACAGAGTCTAAATTTGCTACATAAACTCTACAGACTAGTATTAACTTCTGTATAATAAGTCCATGCAGTAATTAAACTATAATTAACATATATATACATGTGTGTATATATGTTAGAGGGTATATCATATATATCTATATATACCTATATCTATCTATCTATCTATCTATCTATCAATCTATCTATAGATAGATATAAGATCTGGGAAACTAAAATAATGCTTTTTAATTTCATTTATATATATATGGACATTTCCCTCCAAATATCTACTATGTTAAGCAGAGAAAAATAAACTATTCACAGCAAAAATATGTCAGAAATATAATCACAAGAACTGTTATATATTTTAAATTATATTTATTTTTATATGTGCACAGGAATGCGGTAATGAAGCAAAGTAACTTCAATTGTAACCTGAAATGGTGCAGAAAAAATTTTGTACCTTGAGATGTACAACATAGCACCAGATAAAAGATGCACAGATAATTCTAAGGGTAAAAGTCATATACTAGGTGTAGGGTTAAACCATTTCAAAAATGTATCTGTATGATTAATTACTCATGGCAAAGATCAAGATTTAGATACATGCTTTGGAATCAAAGTGCTTAAATAAAAATATTGGCTGAACCTACTACATTTCTGTGCATACTTTCTTAAATTTAGTGGTCCAGACTGTGTCAATCAACTAATCAATAGATTGAATGAAATATATAAGTTCAAGAAAACTCATAGAAACTGACCTAATTTAATACAGTATAATAAATCTCATTTGTTTCTATATTTATTACTAATGCTGCACAATTTAAATTAAAAATAATCTTTACACCTGCCCATCTTCTTGGTTAAAAGAACACTAATTTTGTCCATATCAAAGGGCATTGTGCTCAGGTAATGTGCCCATCCCAAAGAACAACTCATTCTGACCCAAGCCAGTCAGGTTGATTCAGTTATTTTTTTTTGCCAGTGATTGGCCATAGTGGAATCATACTGAGATTACTAAATCCATGACTACCTCCTAATGACGAATAAAAATCTAACTGAAATAGAACATCTTAATGTCAAAGTTTAATGCACTCAGGCATTTGGGAAGTGTGCCTGAAATTTTAATTTATAATTTTTGAGGTAGCCTGGAAAATATATCAATTTTGGTTATATAAATATAAATAAACATATTGATGTTGGTCCTATATACAGGATTTTCTAGTATTCAAGAGGCATGGTAGAGAGAAACAATTTATGTAAGAAAAGAAATGGAAGAGTAAAATGCAGTCACGCCATTTTGAGGTTTTTTTTTTCTTGTTTGTTTTGTTTTTTGTTTTTGTTTTCTTGTTTTTCTTTACAAGCAAGCATAAAACCAATATCAAGATGGCTATCAGGGAGAAATTTGACAATTTTTTATCAATTATTTTATTCTTTTTATTATAACTGCCCAATTGCCTTCTTTGTCTCAAATTGCCTTCCTTTTTTGCCTGTAACCCTCTCTTCATTAATAGTCACTTATTTATTTTGTCTCTACCTTCCCACAATCCTTCTGTATGTCTCAAACATGCAAATCTTATTAATGGTAAGATATTTAAAAATGAGTGTTCTACATCCTTCCTTTAAAAACATGTGGCATTCATGTTGGCATTAGACAGAAGAGGTCCTTTTTGAGAATTCACGGGATTTGAGGTTGAACAGGATGTAAAAGTTTACACAATCACACACACACATTTGAAAAATTGTCATATTAAAGGCAATACTTTGGCTTAACTTAATGTTATTTAGGTGTTTCCTAATAAGGAAAATAATCCATGATTGGTCATTTGTATTCATGTATAAAAATGTGGAAAAATACCCTGTGTGTTTGTACTTGAACAGGAACAATGCTAAATGTGTCCTGGATGCATTTTAGCCAATAATAAGTTACCTATCTTATGATTTAGGTAAACATTTCTAGATTCTGAATCAGTTGGAAATGAGGACATGAGAAAAAGAAAAACTGAAACTAGAAATATTGAACATCAAGAGAAGATCCAAATCCTATTGATCCCATTATACTAATAGTATTTACATGTCAAGTACATCCTGCAAAGAATAATTGAACTGGAAGCTTGATATGGATCAAAACTAATTAATGGAAATATATAAGTTTATTTAGACATATTAGACCTTGATAAGAAATACTTAATAAAAAAGCACTTCCACTGGTTAAACAGAATGAGGAAATCATTGAGAGATAAGTTTTATAGAAAGTGAAGTGGAAGAATGCATCCATTCATTAATGCTAAGATTAGGTAAGTCTGTGATTTCCCAATAGAACTAAGAAATTGCCAATGACTGATTTTTAAACTATTGGGGACTACAGATATGCTGAAAGTTAAACTGAAAAAAGAAATACATTTAGTTACTTCTGATCCATAAAACAGAACACATATGCTTGGAAAAAGAAAATCTGGAAAGATTTGATGTGAACATCCCCCTTTATATGCTAAAATTCCAATGGAATCTTGGCCTTTCACAATAGATGTCAATGGTCACACATTAAAAATGCCAGCTCCTCTAGTGGTCCACTAGTCATGGAAACCAATAAATCCATAAAGTACTAATGACATTTTTCAAACTTTATTCAGATCATCATTGGTACATATTAATTTTGATAGTTTAATTGTAATTATTCAGAGACAACCAGAAAAATCCATCACTAATTAGCAATGGTTCTTATTTTTTTTGAAATGGTTCTTTTTTTTTTAAATATATATTTTATTGACTTTTCACAAAGAGGAAGGGAGAGGGATAGAAAGTCAGAAACATCGATGAGAGAGAGACATCGATCAGCCACCTCCTGCACACCCCACACTGGAGATGTGCCAGCAAGCAAGGTACGTGCCCCTGACCGGAATCGAACTTGGGACCTTTCAGTCCGCACGCTGACGCTCTATCCACTGAGCCAAACCGGTCTCGGCTGAAATGGTTCTTGATTAATAATTTAAAGATCGTTTTCAAACTAAACTCTTTTTTAAAAATATATATTTTTATTGATTTTTACAAGGAGGAAGGGAGAGGGATAGAGAGTCAGAAACATCGATGAGGAAGTAACATGGATTAGCTGCCTCTTACATGCCCCCTACTGGGGATGTGCCCAAAACCAAGGTGCATGCCCTTGACTGGAAATGAACCTGGGACCCTTCAGTCCACAGGCTGATGCTCTATCCACTGAGCCAAACCAGTTAGGGCTCAAACTAAACTCTTAATAAATCCAATAACATTTGTACTTTATTGAGAAGCTATCCTTTTAAAAATGCATCTTATACTCCTTTCATAATGACTAAAGAGAAAATCTCATTAAAATAAAATATTTTTCATTTTTACATTTGAATATTTGAGAATATACTCCAGTACATATTGTTGACCAGTTTGTAAATCTGATTTCAGCAGTGCTCGTAATGCTTAATTACATTTACATATTTGCTTTATTTCAGATCACATCTGTTTGTTTGTCTGGAGCTATACTATTTTTCTTGAAGTGAATATCTTTACTTTTAGTTACAACTTAGTGCTTTTAAAAAGGAATTGAAATATCGGTGCTTAAAATTATAATAAAAATCATGGAATTGCATAATGATGTGACATATCAAATTAAGAAATTTACATGATCAAATTGTGAAGTTTATTATTCTCATAAAATTTGGGGAACAGGGGAAGATTATATATATGGAAAGTTAGTTGTCAAACTTTTCCATGTGTCCTAGGCAAGAACATTTTAGTTCCTCCCTTAGTTTTTATTTTTTCATATATTTTGATATAGATTTTGATAATATAATTCTTATATTAGTGGGGAGATAATACACATTATTTGAAGTCAAATGTAATATTAAATAATTTTAAAGCTCATTATTTTATGTGATGCTTCTCAGAAAGGATAAATCAGAAAAAAACACAATTATCAGCACTCTAAAAAGATATTTAGTTTGGATGCTGGGGTAAATAGATAAAATAATACTTGCTATCAAAATTTCGTTAGAAAACCCCAAAATTTGGACAAGATTGAGGAACAAAGACAGTTTTGGATTACATTTTTTATTTCATTAAAAAGAAAAAAATCTATTGATATTTTCATAATTTTTACATAAGAATTATTTTAAAAATCTATAAGCTATCTGACTTATTTGTGAAGTAGATTGACCTATAAAATAGAATTATATAATGGAATTATAAAATAGAATTATTAAATGGAATTGGTTATACCATTTAATTATTCTTACATATTATCCTTCTATTATGTTATTTCATGGCATGGAGGTATCAATAAATTTGAAAGTTTCTTATATATTCATGAATAAACACAGAAAATGTACAGTAAGTGATATATTTGGCACTATATTTAAAGAAAGTTTTTGGTGTGACATTTTTTATAATGAGCAGACATTTACCAACTATCAAGTAAAATGTAATGTTATAACCCTGAGCAAATGTCATTAGTTAAGTCATTGCAATCACCTCATATTTAAACAAATCTCAATAAATACCTAGGGAGAATTCCAAATAAATATCACTACTACACTGAACAAAATCAATAAAGAAATAATTACTATATAATTTTAATCAAATGAACACATCTATTACATTTCTAAATATTTGGGAAGGCACTTTTTATCCCAGAATAATGATGACACAGGAGATTACCATTCACATTTAATAGGAAAGGTATTCTATAAATACTTGTGAAAATAGTTTAATATTAGTCAAATGTGACCATATAAATCAGATTTACATAATCACCTTCTTAAAAGTGTAATGGTGTGCCCTAACCGGTTTGGCTCAGTGGATAGAGCATCAGCCTGTGGACTCAAAGGTCCCAGGTTCGATTCCAATCAAGGTCATGTACCTTGGTTGTGAGCACATACCCAATAGGAAGTGTGCAAGAGGCAGCTGATCAATGTTTCTCTCTCATCGATGTTTCTAGCTCTCTATTCCTCTCCTTCCTCTCTGTAAAAAATCAATAAAATATATTTTAAAAAGTGAACTGCATAACAAACAATAGTTGATTTTTTTTTAAGTGGAGAGAACAGTGATAGGAAGACTAAGGAAGCAGATTGTATGTCTGGTTTTGATGCTCTAATAACTTAAAAGCTTTAGGCAAGTAACTTAACCTCTCTGTTCCCCCTATTTTTTCATCTGTAAACAGACTGGATGACCTCTCAAATGAATTCCAACTCTATTAACTTTTTTCTGTGGCCTACCTTGAAGAGTTCTATCTTTAGTTAAGTCATTTAATGTGTTTACTTCCTTGGTTTTGTATAATGCTATATTTAAAAAAGGGTTTAATAAAATACCATGTCACCTATTAATACTTTTTATTAACTGAGGTGTTAGGGAAATGGTGGGACTTAAATAACAAACTAATCTATACGCATCTGCCTTCATAGAAGGCCATGATACAAAGTTTCAGGTGTCAGAAACCTCTGTAAAACATAGCATAGCATTTTAAACCTCTACTACTGTTTTCTCAGTTCAGTCAATCTACATGTAATATTTTGTATTCAAAAGACCTCAGCAGGCCATCACAGAGGAACTCTCTCCTATCTTGTAATCCTCATTCTTTTAGGACTTGTGTATGGCATATGATATCATTCTGTGTCTCCCCATGTTAAATGAATATTAGCTTAAGACTAATTTCTTGTGAATTATATGTACTAAGGAAGGAAAACTTCACAATGTTAGTAGAACCCTACTGACAGTATCACAAGCCAGTTATACTTCATAATATTTATATCCACAATCAAGAAAAAGCCTTTTCACAATTTTATATAAAATATAAATGTCATCACGTGCTTTCAGTTGTCTATTTGTCATCTGTATACACAGGCCAGCATACTGTACTATATGGATACAACAGCACATTTCTTTTCAGATATTAGTGGTCTAGTTTAAAATATGAACACATATGCTAGGTACAAGTGAAAGGCAAAACCGTGAGTAATCATGAGGTAATATAGTATAATGGATAGTACTTGATGTTAAAAAATTAGTTTTCAACAGCCACACAAATAGAGGAAATTATGCTTGAGGTTGATGGTATGGTTACATTTCTCTAAATATTTTTTCTAGAAAAATTTGGCTTCTACCTTATGTAATTAATAGAAATCATTCAAACTCATTTCATTTTGTGCTGAGATGAAAAGAGATATAACATTCCTATTTTAAGTCAATCATAAACCACATTAATTCTGATTTAAAATAGAAACTGACTTTTCAAGTAAGAATGTTTATCTATCTCATCTCTGCAGAGAAATATATTTATAATTTTAGTTTTAGATATAAATGTTTATAAAATTCCCTGTTTATTCATTTCATCTGAAATAACATCTGGTTTGAGAATCTCACTTGATAAAATAAATGATCATTTTGAGCATACCTTCCTCAAAATTATTCACTCTAGATTTTAATTTAATAAATGGTAAATGCAAGGTTTTATTTTTTAATAAGAGATACAATATTATGCTAGTGTGATTATACAGACCACTATTAAATTTTCTTATTAATTCTTATAAATGACTTTCTTTAGCATTAATATAAAGCTACATTTAAATGTCGTTAGCCCCTTTATACATATAGAACTGAGTAACAAATTTTGAAGGTATTCTCAGTCACCATTTTATAATATGTGCAAAAATTCAGAAGTTTTAAATATAACTTACTTGTAATTTTCCAATTTTCTAAAAGCCATAGCAGCTGTTTTGGTATGATTAAGGGGTATGGAAAAATGGTATCCATTTCTGAGAAATACTCACTGCTAGAAGGAGGGGTGCTATTTGCATTTAATGTAAATACCACTTTCATTTCCTTTAATGAAAAAACAACACAGAAAAAAACCTGCCTCATTCCTAACATACAAATTAAAAGTTTCTTCTAATTTGGTAGTTGATTGCAAAAAAACTATTTTGTGTGTAGAAATGGTCCTTTCACCAATTATTTTTGTCATAGTGCTATTTTCATTTAGAAAGGTCAGAAGAGTTCTTTGCTCAAACCAATGTGATTTTCCTAATAAACTCACCGTTCTTAAGTGATCCAACAGAATTGCTCTGTATATTAATAAGGCGAGTAAATGGCATTACTTCACAGAACTATTTTCCAGTGGTGGTTCATTCCAACAGATTAATGTGCCATACTTTTTTAGTATCACATATATACTATCAAATATGCAATGTAGCGCCCTTGTCATTCAATTCTTATACTTAGCTGTTTTGTATTAATATTTGATAAGAAAAGATAGTTTTCCATCTGCCAGTAATCATGATGATGAGATTAAGTCCTACAGAAAAGAAACAAATCCAAGGTATTAGGGAGCCATGTTCTTCTGAATTGCTCCTATAGGACAGTTAGTTCAATATTCTATTTTGTACAGTCATTATTCTTCCAAGCCTCCTGTTCTCCTTCACATTTAGTTAGTGGTCAATTCACTGTCAGGGGAATGCCTTTTTTTCTGTTGGACACTGAAAATGAGTAAAACAGAATTATCCTACCACTAAAGATGCCATAGCGTCAAATGCTCTATTCACTCCAGTTGCATTTATAGAGATTACCAGCAGCCCAAAAAAATCAAACGAGACAACCTATAGATCTAGCCAGAATGCCTTTCATACACGGGATCATATATACAACAGTTATTATTGTTACCAGTTTCTATAAGAATCTGATGAAAATTTGTCATTGCTTCTACAGTTAATAGGCTGTTGGATTCTAATGACACTATGAATATCCAACTCACTATTGTTTCAGCGCAATGTTTTATGCATGATATTTTAAGAACTGTACAAAGCACAGCATTAAAATTCTAGAGTGAAAAATAAGAGCATTATGGCTCATTACATTCTATATTGTGGTAGTCTAAACTGTGAGTAACTGTACTGTCATCCTGTCAACTCACTTTAAAGATCTGCCCTAACGTTTTACAGAACATCATTTTTTTTCAGAGATATAACTACACCAAAGTGTTCCAGTTCAGAATTACGTTGTAAATGTTTAAAAATGCTTTCAGTCACTTGCGAACTACCTGCACCAAAAGTGAATAATCAATTATAACCAAAACAACCAAATTTCTTCTACTTATTATAGTTTTGATCAAACACAAAACATGCTGAGCAACAACAACAACAAAATGATACCTGGGAATAAACTTATCCAGGGTAGAAAAAGACCTGTATTCATAAAAATTATTAGACCTTTTAAAAGGAAATAGAAAAAAAAACTAGTGGAAATCTATACTGTGTTCATGGATTGGAAGAATTAATGTTATTAAAATTTCCATAGTATCCAAAGCAGTCTATAGATTTAGCACAATCCCTATTGAAATACCAATGGCAAATCAAAATACCAGATGCAGATATATTATAAAGCCATTGTAATCAAACAGCCTAGAACTGGCACAAGAATAGGCATATAGACCAACAGAATAGAAGAGAGACCCTAGAAATCGACCCACTCCAGGATGGTTAATTAATATTTGATAAATCAGGCAAGACAGTACAATGGAGAAAAGATCGTGTCTTCAATAAATGGTGTTGGTACATGAAAGAATAAACTTGACATGTATAAAATACTTAAATGTAAGTTATAAAACTATAAATTCCTAGAAGAAAACATAAGCAATATAATCTCAGCCATCTCACATAGCAGGATTTTCACCAATGCATCTCTGAGGGCAAGAGAGACAATGGCAAAAATAAACAAATGGGACTACATCAAACTAAAAAGCTTTTGCACAGCAAGTCAAACTACCAATAAAATGAAAAGAAGCCCACTCTAAGGGAGAGCATATTTGCCCATGACATATCTTATAAGGTGTTAATTTTCAAAATATACATAGAACACATACAAATCAACACCAGGAAGACAAACAATCCCATTAAGAAAATAGGCCAAGGACTTGAATAAACACTTCTCCAAAGATGACATACAGATGGCCAAGAAACATATGAAAAATGCTTAATTTCCCTGATCATCATAGAGAGTCAAATTAAAATTACAATGAGCTGTCATCTTACACCTGTCAGGGTGGCTACCATCAATAAATCAACAAGTGCTGGTGAGGATGTGGAGAAAGGGGAACCCTAGTCCACTGTTGGTGGAAATGAAGACTGGCACAGCCATTATGGAAAACAGTGTGGGGTTTCATTAAAAATGGAACTGCCATATGATCCAGTGATCCCACTTCTGGGAGTAGATCCTAAGAAACCTAATACACAAATCAGAAAGACAGTATGCATGCCTTTGTTCATAACAGTGTTATTAATGACAGCCAAGATCTAGAAACAGCCCAAGTGCCCATCAGTAGATGAGTGGATAAAAAAGCTGTAATACACCATGTAATACTACGGAGCTTTAAAAAGGAAGGATTCCTCACCCTTTGAGACAACATAAAGGGACCTGAAAGTATTATACTAAGTGAAACAAGCCAGTCATAGAAAGACATGTACCACATTATCTCATTTATTCGTGGAATCTAATGAACAAAAGGAACTGAGGAACAAAATAGGTCTAGAGGCACGGATACATGGAAGAGAATGACAGCTCTCAGAGGGGTGGTGGGTGGAGGAGATGGGAAGAGTTAACCAAAGAACATATATGCAAATCCTATGAATACAGACAATAGTGTGATGAAGGCTTGGAGTTGGGCAGGAGTCTAGTGGAGGTGGTCAAGGGGGTTAAAATAGGTTATATCGGTAATTCCTGTATTGTCAATAATAAAAAAGCTCTTTCACAATTTTATATGGTACTAGAGGCGTGGTGCATGAAATTTGTGCATGCAGGGACCCTCAGCCTGGCCTGTACCCTCTCACAGTCCAGAAGCCCTCTAGGGATGTCTGACTGATGGCTTAGGCCTCCTCCTGTGTGGGAAGCAGACCTAAGCTGTCAGTCAGTCAGACATCCTTAGCACTGCTGCAGAGGTGGGAGAAGCTCTGTGCTTACCAGCCATGAGCCTGGTTTTGGCTGAGCAGAGCTTCCCTTGTGGGAATGCACTGACCACCAGGGGTCAGCTCCTGCATTGAGCGTCTGCCTCCTTGTGGTCCCTGCACATCATAGTGACCAGTCTTTCTGCAATTCAGTTGATTTGCATATTACCCTCTTATTATATAGGGTTTCTAAGCCTTTTGCTCCTACAAAACTTTCCTCATAACTGATAGATCATCTGCCATTGATGGTTTATTCTGAATTTAATTGTATTATGTAGTAAATATTCAATTAAAACTCATGCTTGGCAGGACTCTCTTGACATTTGTAACTGCTTTAAATAGCTAAGATGTTGTATGAGAAAAAAAGTGACAAATTAACCAACATGTATGAGGCTTTGAATAGCAACCAGAATAATTCTAGGTTGAATTAATTATCATATTAAATATACACTGAGTGGCCAGATTATTATGCATTAAGAGATCATAATAATCTCGCCACTCAGTGTATATAGAAGGGAAAAATAAAATGCCGGCTTTTATATGGACAAGTCTTATGTAAATATCTATGTTTGAAGATAAGCACTTTCAAAGGAATTATTTTCCATTCACGAGCATATTGTACTTTACTGAGCAAGTTTTGAAATTGTGTTTAAAACAATATGTTTTGTCCTGGTAAATATTTTTAATAGATTTTATTTCCTAGAGAAGTTTTAGGTTCACAGCAAACTTGAAGGGAAAGTACAGAGATTCCCCCAAATGTGCACAGCCTCCCCCACTATCAATATCCCACACCAGAGTGGTAAATTTGTTATAGTTGATAAAACTCCATTGCCACATGATCACTTGTAGTTTACAAAAGGTTCACTCTTAGTGTTATACATTCCAGGGTTTTCACAGAAGTATAACAATATGTACCCATTATTATAAGAGCATAGAGAGCTTTTTTACTTACATAAAAATCCTCTGTACTCATCATTTCCGCCCCCCCAAACTGTTGGCAAGTACTGACCCTTTAATTGTTTCCACAGTTTATCCCAGTGGTTCCCAATGTGAGGCACGTGACCCGCAGGGCAGCAATTTGATTTCTAAGAGGGCAATTTTAGAATGAGTTATTAAAAGTGAATTTTGCATTTTTTATGGTCCTAGGGGCCTCATATAGAGTATATACTGAGTGGCCAGATTTTTATGACCTCTGAATGCATAATAATCTGGCCACTCAGTGTATATCCTATATAATAAAAGGATAATAGGCAAATTGCCCCTTAAACCAGGAGTTTGACCAGCAGTGTCCATGTCCCCTCCCTCTGGCCAGGCTGGCTGCTGGACTCCAACCATGCACAAATTCATGCACCAGGCTATACACAAACACACACACACACACACACGCTGAGTGGCCAGATTATTATGATCTCTGAACACATAATCTGGCCACTCAGTGTATAAATATAAGTTGTGATATATTTATGCATTTCAGTTCTCTATTTATGTTTTGAAGCTTCATTTGCAATTTTTCATATCATTACATATTATTATTTTTAAACAATTTCCTAGTGATTTCTTCAATACTTCAACTGTCTTTTTGTTCTTTTCTTTTTCTTTTTCATGAATGCCACGTTCTTCGGAAGCTTGTTTAGACCAAGGTAATGGTCTTTTAGGCTTCCTCCATGTGAATAGGAGTCACTTTTTAAATAACAAGAATTATATGTCACGGGGAGGCATCAGGATTTGAGAGATGCTTAGGTAGGGCATGGCCAAGAAAAGGTTGGGAAACACTGGTGTAGCCTTTTCTGGAATGGCATGTGGTTAGAATCAGACATAAGTAGCCTTTCCAGATTGGCTTCTTTCACTTAGCAACATGCATTTAATTTTCCATGTATTTTTATGGCTTGGTAGCTCATTTCTTTTTAGTCCTGAACAATATTCCCATTGCTTCTAAGTTTGGGAAATTATGAATAAAGCTGCTATAAACATTTGTAGGCTTCAGCAGGTAAGTGGATTACACACTGGGGTATCTTACCTAATAATGGACAAACATGTAAATTAACTCTACCGCTGCTATGCCCACAGCCAATCAGAGTGAGTATGCAAATTAGAAGGCCAAAGATGGTGGCCAGGCAGGGCAGGAAGCCTGCTCTGAGAGGAAGGGTGGGGGGCAAAAAGGATCTACAGGAGCAAAGTGCCACAGCAAAGGCAAGACCGCAGACTCTGGAGTCTGCAGGGAAGACGAAAATGGCAGACTCTAGCCTGGGTCCCAGTTGCTGGAGGAAATCCGGTGTTGGAAGCCAAGGGAAGGAAGGGCCATTGCACGAATCTCTTCGTGCAACGGGCCTCTAGTATCTACATAATTGAATACTATACTGCTTTAAAAAAGCGGGATTCTTACCATTTTCAATGAACTGGGGAGCATTATGCTAAGTGAAATAAGCCAGTCAGAGAAAGATAAATATCACATGATCTTACTCATTTGTGGAATATAATAAACTGATAATAACATAAACTGACGAACAAAAGTAGATCCAGAGACATAGAAGCATTGATCAAACTGTCCAACCTCAGAGGGAAGGCAGGGGAAGAGGGTGTACAAGAGCAACCAAAGGACTTGTATGCATGCATATAACTATAACCATGGAAATAGACAGTAGGGGGTTGAGGGCATGTGCTAGGGGATGAGAATGGCCGGGGAGAGGTCAATAGGGAAAAAAGGAGATATATGTAATACTTTCATCAATAAATAATTAAATAAAACACACCTCCAGTAAAGCTGGATTGTATTTAAAAATGTTGTAGGCAGTTTATTGGTGGACATGTCTTCAATTTATTTGGTTAAATACTATGGAGTGCAATTGCTATAGCATATGGTAAGAGTATATTTTGTTTATTAAGCAATCACAAAACTGTTTTCTGAAGTGGTTGTATTTTTTTGCATGTCCACCAACAAATGAGAATTCCCGTTGTTCCACATCCTCACCAGTACTTGGTATTGCTGGCATTTGGCTTTAGCTATACTAATAGGTGTGTAATGAGCAATACCTTTTAAAGAAATAACAATTTTGCTTTTCTAAAATGCTATGTTTCTTTTTCTTCAAGAAATAGAGCTACCTTCCTAAAACACAAACACTGAACATGAATTAATTTTCACACTATTTTATCCATTAACCTTTCAATAACATAGAGAATAGCACTGCCCTAGTTAAAAACCTTCATGTTGTATATTTTCAGAACACCATAAAAAGTGAAAAGCCAGGAAAAGAGAAGAGAAATATAATACATCCTAAAACTTGTAGGTAGCTCTTCATGACATAATCATTACTGTTTGAAAATGCAAAATAAAATATCCACAGTTTCTATTATATTTATGTCGATATTATTAGGAAATCCATCAAATCACTCACTGAATTAAGGGAAAGTTTTTCTTTTACTAGCTTAATACGAAAATCTGTGGAAAATAAAATACTAGTTTACTGTTATGCATTGTTAGAGTCCATTCTATTTTTCTGTGCTTATCATTTCATACATTCATTTATTTAAAAAATCTGATTGCACCCTGACTGGTTTGGCTCAGTGGACAGAGCTTCAGCCTGCGGACTGAGGGGTGCCAGGTTCAATTCCAGTCAAGGACATGTACCTTGACTGTGGATACATCCCCAGTAGGGAGTATGCAGGAGGCAGCTGATAGATATTTCTCTCTCATCGATGTTTCTAGCTCTCATTCCCTTCCTCTCTGTAAAAAATCAGTGAAATACATATATTTTAAAAATCTTATTGCTGTTTCATATGGTAAGAGTATATTTTGTTTATTCAGCAATCACAAAACTGTTTTCCGAAGTGGTTGTATCTTTTTGCATGTCCACCAACAAATGAGAATTCCTGTTGTTCCACATCCTCACCAGTACTTGGTATTGCTGGCATTTGGCTTTAGCTATACTAATAGGTGTGTAATGAGCAATACCTTTTAAAGAAATAACAATTTTGCTTTTCTAAAATTTTGTTGATGATATCTTGCAAGGCACTGCAGTATAGAAGTTGTGTCTATGTCCCCATGCTTCCTAAATGGTCAGTCCTTCAATTAATATTTGTGGGTCTGATTGCCAGGTATCATGCTGGATGACAGGAGTATAATAAAAAAAATGCAACAAAACAACAACAAAGCACATACCCACAACATTAATCTCAGCCCTCTGGACTAATTGACATTTATTTTACAGGGTGATGTAGATACATTAAAAGCAGCAGTTAAATGAATCTTTAATAGGTGATCCATGGGTGTTTGGGAAGGACAAAGCAGAATAATTTAAGCCAGGTTTATCTTTATTAACTCAAATCCCTGCAAAGTTATTAAACACTTTTAAATGTGGAAACTATTCTTTTTGATAAAGAAAACTGAGACCAAAAGCCTTTATATTACTTTTAGTGTATTACAACAATATGCATACATTGCCCCCTAAAACAAAATGAACTGGTTTATCTACTATTCATATATTAGAAGTATATGTCTGAACGCGGTTTTTAATTTTAATTGACTTTGTGAAGATTAAATATAAAACATTAAATCCAATATAGTTTAGATTGCATGACAATTTCATGCCTTGACACACATAACATGTTTAAAACACAGAGCACTGATAGAGAAAACATAAGAGGAAAGACTACACGATAACACAGCAGGGCTTTGAACAAACTTGGCACCTCTGTGAATCAGACACAATAGCTGTTTCCCCAGCCTAACAGTTCCCTGCATTTAGGCTTTAGATGTCAGGGAGGAGCTAGAGTTCAGCTCACTTCTTGAAGTCATAGGTTAAAGTACAAGTCTACCCAGTAATTATTCTTGAAAGGAGAGATTTCTTGAAAATTTTGCTGACCTACTGCCTAAGGCTCCATCTTTATAGAAAACTACAAATATGAGAAAGGAAAAAAAAAATAAGACAGCGTAACGGCAGAAGCAACCCACAGGAAACTGACTTGAGTACTGACTGAGTCCTCAGTATCTCTAATAATCACCACAAGGCAGGAACCCCCAAATGCAGGGGAAGTATCTACATCTAAATTCCTATTTCAGGGATAGCAACAAAGTTCTGGAGCAATACAAGGAGAAATAAAGATACACTGGCACCCTCTTAAAGGACCTGCATACAAAATCTTATTCTCAGCCACTCACCTAGAGCTCCAGTGAAGGGACAGCAGAGCAAACTAAATTCTCATGAGTAGAGACTGAGGTTTGTGGCTCTGAGAACAAAAGCTGAAGGGACAGCCATTAGGAACCTCCATACTTCAGACACCATCTTTCTTGAGTGGAATACTCCCCTCATTATGCCATCAGACTAGAGCAGTGGTTCTCAACCTTCCAAAGGCCGCGACCCTTGCATACAGTTCTTCATGTGGTGGTGACCCCCAACCATGAAATTTTGCTACTGTTATGCATCGTGATGTAAATGTCTGCATTTTCCGATGGTCTTAGGCGACCCCTGTGAAAGGGTTGTTCCACCCCAAAAGGGGTCGCGACCCACAGGTTGAGAACCACTGAACTAGAGGAAAGCAATAGCTCCACCCTCTGGATTCCTTGCCAGCCACCCTGCAAAGCTGATGCCCTGCTGAGGAGTCAGCTGCCAGGGCCAGGCTGTAAAGGTTTGGGAAGACTCAGGGAGTGTCACTGACCGAGTGGTGTTTTGGGGAAGGGGACATTCCTCCCACTTTCCTGTGAATAACGCTGGTGCCCCCCTCTCATGGGAGATACACCAATCCCACTCTCCTGACTCCCACGCCCCCAACTGATCCCCCCTACTCTGCAGAGATCAAGCTCCTGACAGAATCTGGGACAGACTGAGATGTGTGGCTCTGGAACAGAGGCCATTTTTTTTTCCTCGCATGCCTGATTGGTGTAGACCACTCCCTTCTCACAGCCAAATCTTGGTCTTTTTGTGCCTGATAAACACTACTGGTGTCGCTCCGACAACTCCCCGAGACCCCACCCCAACATAAAGGTCTGCCGGCACTCAGACAGGGAGTAGCTAGACTTGGTGTAACATGGGACTTTTGCTGAGTAGCCACATACCCATCTCTGGCACCGAGTTTGAACCTCTATCAAACTGGTGACCACCACTCGCCCCTATCTGGTGATTCATTGAGAACCTACCTTATGCAATTTGAGTGCCGCCAGAGGCTCTTTCTGTGACTGAGCTTAACAGGCAGCTGGCATGTAGAGGCAGGTGGAGGTAGATCTCAGGGTGCCTTAGGACTTCTGCTGACTTGCCCCCAGCCTGGTACTGGTAAAAGCAGGCCTTGGTGCACAGCTTAATCCTTCCCATATACAACCAGGCCCAGCAAAGTGATTACTTTGTAACTCCAAATAGATTTCCCAGAGCCAATTATTGGCAGGACCTGGTACTGTAGTGGCCTGCACCAGAGTCCTTCTCAAGAGGCTGAGAACCAACACAACCAGTGGGAAGCTTCAGATAGGAGAGCAGGCTCCAATTAGCTTCACAAGGGGCATATTCAGAGAGAGAGAGATCTCTTCAGGCACCAGACTCAGCTGAAGCCAATTCTGCTTCATGTGGTCAGTACCTGAAGAGTAGCTTGTACAATGTGATTCGGAATGAACTTCACATTTACTAGTAGGGTTGACCCCACACACAAATGGGCCAATAGCAATTAGTACTCAATTACAACAGGAGGGCCCACAAAAACCTCACAAGAGACAATCCCTCAAGATTGGAAACAATTAAAAAATATCCTTACTAACCAAAGGAATCTGAAATGTCAATGCTATTTCTATCAAGATACCAATGGTCTGTTCCCCAGAAATAGAACAAATATTCCAAAAATTTTCCAGAAATGTCAAAGACCCCTAATAGCAAGAACATTCTTAAGAAGCAACACAGTTGAAGGAATCACACTACCTAATATCAAACAATACTATAAGTCTATAGAATTCAAAACAGCATGGTCCTGGCATAAAACAGATATACAAATCAACTGAACAAACTACATTTTTACAGCATACAAAAAATATACTCAAACTGGATTAAAGACTTTAATGTTAGACTTGAAACCATAAAAATCCTGGAAGCAAACATAGGCAATAAAATATCAACATTTCTTGTAGCACTATTTTTTTCTGCTATATTGCTTTGGTCAAGGGAAACTAAAGAAAAACAAACAAATGGGAATACATCGAGCTAAAATGTTTTGGCACAACAAGGAAACCATCAACAAAATGAAAAGTCAACCCATCTTGGCTGGTGTGGCTCAGTTGGTTGAGTGTCATCCCATTCAGTGAAAGGTTGCCAGTTCTATCGATTCCTGGTCAGGACGCATGCCCAGATTATGTTTCACTCCACTAGAGTTGCATACAGGAGGCAACTAATCAATCTATCTCTCTCATATTGATGATTCTCTCTCTCTCACCTCCTCTCCTTTCCTCTCTCTTTAAAATTAATAAAAACATTTTAAAAGTGAAGAGACAACCCACTGAACGGGAGAACATACTTGCCAATGATACATCTGATAAAGGGTTAATATCAAAATTTATAAAAACTCATACAACTCAACACCAATAAAACAAACAATCCCATTAAAAACTGGACCGAGGACCTGAATAGACACTTCTCCAAAAGGACATACAGATGGCCAATAAACATATGAAAAAATCTTCAGTGTAATTAATCACCAGAGAAATACAAATTAAAACTATTATGATATATCATCTAATACCTGGCAGAATGGCTATCATCAAGTAAATCAACAAACAAATGTTGGCAAGGATGTGGAGAAAATGGAAACCTTGTGCACTGCTTGTGGGAATGCAGATTGATGCAACCATTGGGGTGTTCTAAAAATATTAAAAATTGAACTCCCTTTTGACCCAGCAATCTTGCTTCTGGGAATATAACCTAAGAAATCCAAAACACTAATTTGAAAGAATATATGCACTCCTATATTCATAGCATCATCTTATATAATAAAACCCTAGTATGCAAATCTACTGAAATGCGAAATGACCAGCAGAACTACTGGTCACTATGACACACACTGACCAACGGGGGGCAGATGCTCAATGCAAGTGTTGCCCCCAGGTGGTCAGTGTGCTCCAAAAGGGGGAGTATGGCTCAGCCAGAAGCTGGGCTCACAGCTTGCTGCAGGCAAGCTGTAAGGAGCGAAGGATCTCGGACTGCAGGAGCCCCAGATTGCAAGAGGAATGTCTGACTGCCTGCTTAGGCCTGATCCCCCATAAGCCAGCAGGCAGACATCCCCCAAGGGGGCCTGGACTGTGAGAGGGCGCAGGTCAGGCTTAGGGATCCCCACCCAATGCACAGATTTTGTTCACCAGGCCTCTAGTTATTTATAAGAGGGAAATTTTGAAGCAGTCCATGTATGAAAGATGGGTGGGGGAAGGTAGAAGAGGGTAAAGGGCAGATAATTGGTGATGGGAGGAGGCTTGACTTAGGGTAGTAAACACACAATACAATATACAGCTAATGTATTATAGAATTGTACAATTGAAACTTTTATAATTTTACTAGTGGCCTGATGCACAAAATTTGTGCACGGTGGGGGGGGGCGGGTGGTCCCTCAGCCCGACCTGCATCCTCCCAATCTGGGACCCCTCGAGGATGTCTGACTGCCAGTTTAGGCCTGATCCCTGTGAGAATGGGCCTAAACCTGCAGTCAGACATCCATCTCACAATCTGGGACTGCTGGCTCCTAACTGCTCACCTGCCTGACTGCCTAATTGCCTTTAGCCACTCTACCTGCTGGCATGCTCACCCTCAACTTCCCCCCACTGCCAGCCTGCTTGCCCCCAATTGACCCCCCCAGGCCAGCCTGCTTACCCCCAACTTAGCCCCCTCCACCAGACTGATCACCTCTAACTGTCTTGCCCTGTTGGCCTACCCACCCCCAATTGCCCACCCATACTGGCCTGCTCATCCCCAACTGCCACCCCTGACAGCCTGATTGCCCCCTCCTGCCCCCCACTGCCGGCCTGCTCACCCTCAACTGCCCCCATTGCTGGCCTGCTTGTATCCAATTGCCCCCCCAGGCCAGCTTTCTTGCCCCCAACTTCTCCCCCTCCGCCAGCCTGATCACTCCCAACTGCCCTCCCCACCTGGCCTGATTGCCCCTAACTGTCTCTGCCTTGGCCTGCCACCATGGCTTTGTCTGGAAGAATGTCCAGAAGGTCTCCCAGTCTAATTAGTATATTACCCTTTTATTAGTATAGATGACATTGAACAAAACAATGTTAGTGGAGGACCTGCTGTGTACAGATGACCTCATCCATGGGCCTTATCCAGCCCCAGTCTTCCAATTGGAAACCTTGGGCCTAAATAAATACTAACTGCCTGAAAAAAGATGAAGCCAGTGCTTCAATAATCTCTGGTATTTCCAGAATTTCAGGTACCTGTGCCTGAAGTAGGTGAAAGTAGAGGAAACAGGTGTGAGCTAAGGTGGCTTGCCTGGAGTCACCAAAAAACCCTATTCAAATTGATCCTAAACCTGCAAACCCTTAAGAGAAGACACTGTTACCTGAGGTCAATATTTTTCTATATTTATCTTTATTTCCCACATCTACTCCTCACCAACTTCATGATATTTTGATTTCTTGGTGGTTGCATTTTAGTAATCCAACAGAGAGAAAAAGAACCACAAACTCTTGTTTTATATGTTGAAGCAATCTAACAGCTGAAACTCATGTGGGTCCTTCAGAAAAAGCTTGTTTTATCAGGAGAAATTGAAATGTGGGAAAGATCTGTTAACCAGAAGGCTGGCACCTGGGATCAAGTCATGGTCCGTACTAACCAGGTGTATGACCAGGGGATTCTCACCTACTGTACTTCCTTTGTAGTGTTGTGAACACTTTGGCTAGATATAATATCTAAAACTTTTCCCAGTGCTCATCTGAGATGTTTACTCTTGTTTTTGTCTTTTCCTCTTTTGGAGGAAGGGCAGAGGATGAACTTGAGTAGTACATGAATTCAACTGTATGTATGTATATGCATGTATATATAAAGTCCAAGATACTGAGCTTGGCATTGTGCTGGATGTGAAGGTAAGTACAACACAGATGAGTAAGAGCCTTTAATCTGAGAAATAAAATTATCGGGAGGTACTGTTTTGAGGTATTATTACATATTTCCACACATTCTCCTTTTTTTCTACTCCTTTTGCTTTCTCCAAGATAAGTAGCTGTTTCTACCTTTATTGCTAATGGAGAAAGATTCAACAGAACATTCTGGATGGTGGCTACCTGGGTGTAGACACAGGTTAACATTTATTGAGCTATACAGTTGAGATTTCTGTATTTTTCCTGGACATTTGGCTCTTGTGTTTGCATAAACATAAGCAGTTGCTTCTAACCCACAGTTTAGAATCATTCAGGGACACTTAAAATTTACTGTTAGCTGGATACTCTTCAAATCAGCAAAATCAGAATTTATGGAAATTGAACGGAATTGGGGCACTAATTTCTGAAGGAATAGACTTGTTGTTTGGGATATTTTACACACACACACACACACACACACACACACACACACACACACACACACCTCAAGTAATTCCAACAGCCAGCTATCATTGAAAATCAACCCCCAAGGGAATTTAGAGTCCTTGTAAGGGGGCAGAAGAAGACAGGCACAATAAATAGACAATTGTGTTGCTAGAAATAGCAGGAAATGTGGGCCTTTCCTCATGCCCTACAGCAGTCTAAAAAGCCTGGCACTGCCCGCCCCACCTCCCCTGGACTCCAATGGACCTGGGCCATGTGGGCAGGATCTACCACTGCTGGCCCTGCTTCCCCAGGTCCTCGATGGACCCGGACCCCAGGGACAGGCCGTGGTGCTGCCCACCCTGTCTGATTTACCAACATCTTTGTTGGGTAAATTTGCATATCACTCCTGATTGGCTGGTGGAGTAGCAGAGGTATGGTCTATTAGCATATTTCTCTTTTATTAATGTTAATTAACCAATATACCCCCAATAAATTCAATACAAATTATGATTAAAATATATATTGCAGCTAGATGAAAAGTGAATCTAGAGTTCTAGAAGCATTTTTATTAACATTAAGTGCAAATGATATAGTACAGCACAATTAAAATAAAAGACAGAAAAGTTAGTTAATGTGTCATTTCTTCCAAATTAAGTTCAATGAAACCCGAATAGAATGCTGGCAATTTTTAAAATGTGCTTTTTATAAATTTTGCCTATAATTCACATTCAAACAAAGAACTACAGTAATCTAAGAAAATTCTGAAGAACAATGTAAGGTGCTCTGCCTTTCCCATGTCAAGGCTAATTATAAATCTGCAGTAATTGAGATGTATGGTGAGGGCACATGAATTAGCAAAAGAAGAAAATAAGATAAAAGGATGCCTCAAATACACATGTATATACTAATCTTGATACACAGTACAGGTGGCACTACATATGAATAGGGAATGGTTAAATATTTTTTAAATGATACTGGAATAACTATTTATTCTTTTTAAAAATATATTGATAAAATAACTAAAAGTTATTTCCAGGTTTATTAAACAACATAAAGGTAGAAGATTAAAACTTTAATATTTTAAAAGAATACACAGGAGAATATAAGAATTAGACCCCCCAATGCAATTAAATATTGACAAAAGACATGACCAGACAATGCAAGAGCAAATACAAAGGCCAATGAATATAAAAAAAATGTATTATTACAGAAAATGTAATTTATATGAGATATAATTTCACACTCACCAGATTGAGAAATTTTAAATGTGTCAATATCTAGTTGATTAAGATGTGAAAAATAGAGATGCATACACCACTGTTAGAAGCATAAACTGGTAAAACAATTCTAAGAGCAAGTATCACAAAATGTGCATTTATTTTGTCATTTTCTATTTGTTTGACATATTCTATAATAATTAACATCATACCATAAAATAAATCTCTTTAAATCAGAAAATGAATATGCATGTCTTATCCTTATGAACTAATCCATGTGTTTACCATGTCCATTTGAAAATGCTTTATTCATTCCTCATATAGAGTCTACACATTTATTATGTAGTTGCTGTCTTTGTTAAAGGCAACACTGGAGACATCTCTTTCAATAGCAATGCCTTATCCATAGGCATCATTTCAGATAGACAAATGAACTTACTCTACTTAGCTTTGCTTTTCATGCTATAGAAACATGTTCCCTTTTATTATCTGAGTTATGAATTTTGAGTAAAATTACACCTGCCTTGCCAGTAATGTGTGTGATTATAATTATGTTCTGGTCAATTTTTTAGATACAACTTTAACATAGGCAGTGATATGTAAAGGTAAATAACAAGGACGTAACAATGAACTAGATTATTTTGTTGATCAACTACCACTCAATCCTGAAGGGCTTAAAATGCCATTCTTCTTAAGTCATGGCATGCTACTCTAGGTGAGTGTCATTCTAGCATCATTGTCATCAACTATTACCTGGCAAAATTTCATTTTTGTTATTTCCTGTTTTTAGAATTATTCTATAACAGAGAATATATGAATCTTGATGGATGTTGATTTTAGAGGAAAAACGAAGTCTTGGGTATATAGAGTATTTTCATGTGAGAGGTGTTAATTCAGCCAGGGGATCAACCATAAGTTGAACAAAGAATATTAGAATTTATTATTTTATTTTAAATTTTGTATTTTACTTTATTTCATTTTATTTCTCTTATTTTATTTTATTATGTAACAGGAGGTATGGAAGACCACCTTGTTACTTAAGCATTCTTACTTGAGAAAAAAACACTTCAACAAGTGAAAAGCAGTAAAAAGAAGCAAGTTGTTAAGCACAAAAGGGTGGCTTATTGCAGAGAAAATGTGCTGGGCAATGTATTAGACATAAATTGTCATAATTATTCTCTCATTACAGTTTTCAATTCAGGTGAGCTCGTGGGTAAAAATTATATGGGGTGATATGCTGTGTGTGTTTTAGTGGTAGATTTTATTTTATTAGCTTTATATAGGACTTGAGTTTATATAATCAGTAAGAGTACAATGGGGTCTCTGCAATTATTTGTTTATATACTGCATTTTATGAGTGAAGTTATATGGTTTAGTGATATTTACAAAATTGGAGGTTTGTAAAGGTCTATGGACATATAGTTTGGGGCTGTAGAAAGTTGCATATATATATGAATTAGCTGGCTCCATATGATTTTATGTATTACTAGAGGCCTGTTGCACAAAGATTTCTGCAAGAATAGGCATTCTTTTCCCTGGCTTGGCTACTGGCTGCCAAGGAGCCTGCAAGTCTTTGCTCCTAGACAGAGTGCCAATCCTATAGCTCCCTCTGCCCCTTACCCTCCCCCTCACAGCAGGTGCCCTGCCCACCTGGCTGCTCCACACCTTCATATGCAAATTAACCCATCATCTTTGCCAGGTTAATTTGCATACTCACTCCTGATTGGTTGATGGGTATAGTGGAGGCATGGTCAATTTGCATATTTCTCTTTTATTAGTGTAGACAGCTTTACAATTAACCCCAAAATAGATATAGTTATATATGATTTAAGGGGTCAATGCTTTCTCTATCTTGCCATGTTTAATACTATATTTGATTTATGTCTGTAATGAGATAATGCTTATGATTTTATGTTTTGCTTTTTAAAAAATATGTTTTTTAATTTATTTCAGATAGAGGAATGGAGATAGAAATATCGATGAAAGAGAAACACTGATTGGCTGTCTCCTGCACACTCTCTACTGGGGAACAAGCTTGTAACCTGGTCATGTGTCCTGACTAGGAGTTGAACCCTGACTTCCTGGTTCATGGGTAAACATTCAACCACTGAGCCACACAGGCTGGACTTTATGTTTTGCTATTTATAAATTCCCACTTCCATGTTCTTATTTTGTTAAACATCATTAATAGGTATTAAAAGAAAAGAATGATTATTGTACAAAAAATCAAAATGTTTAAAAATTTCCCAAACTGGCTTTTGAGAGACAAAATGGTAGATCTCAGTAAAAAGTAAGGTTCAGACTGACAAATTTCAGAGAGAAGGTGGAGTGCGTGGGTGGGTAGTGAGTGATTAACTTGGGAACTTATATGTATACTAGAGGCTCGGTGCATGAAATTTGTGCAGAGGGGAGGTCTCCTCAGCCCAGCCTGCACCCTCTCCAATCTGGGACCCCTTGGAGGATGTCCAGCTGCCGGTTTAGGCCCAATTCTAGGGATTGGGTCTAAACTGGCAGTTGGACATCCCTCTCACAATCCTAGACTGCTAGTTCCTAATGGCTCACCTGCCTGCCTGCCTGTTTATCCCCTAACTTCCCCCCTCTGCTGTCCTGGTTGCCCATAACTGTCCTCCCTGTTGGCCTGGTCACCCCCAACTTCCCCCTCCCCCTGCTGGCCTGGTCACCTCTTACTGCCTCCCCTGCTGGACTGGTTGCCCCTCATGGCTTCCTCTCCAGCCTGGTCACCCCACATAGCCTGTTCAGTAGTTTGGTTGTCCCTCACTAACCTCCCTGCTGGCCTGGTCACCCCATGCAGCCTGCTTGTTCAGTCGTTTGGTCATCCTCACTAATCCCCTGTTAGCCTTGTCGCCCCATGTAGTCTGTGTTCAGTTTTCTGTCCAGTTGTTTCAGTCATGACAGCCCTTGGCTTCTTATATATTAGGATATACATAGCCCATGGACATAGACAATAAAATGGTGAAGGCCTGGGAGGGGCTGTTGTGGGGTGGAAGAGATCAATGGAAAAAATAACAAACAAACAAAGGGGACATCTGTAATAATTTCAACACTAGAGATAAATTTAAAATATATAAGGCTCAAATTTTGTCCTCAGCAACAGAACAGGAAAGGAAATAAAGAATGATAACTCGCAGAGACCAGTTTGGCTCAGTGGGTAGAGTGTCGGCTTGAGAACTGAAAGGTCCCAGGTTCGATTCCATTTGGGGGCATCTACCTTGCTTGCAGGCACATCTCCACTGTGGGTCGTGCAGGAGGTGGCTGATCAATGTCTCTCTCTCATCGATGTTTCTGACTTTCTATCTCTCTCCCTTCCTCTCTATAAAAAATCAATAAAATATATTAAAAAAAAAAGAATGATAACTCCACACAACACCCAGAGGCACAGAAGTGGATAAATACCAGGGTGGATGGTAGGAAGTGCCCACTGTACACAGATTCTCTGCCCAGCCTCTTCTGGATTGCTCCAGGTGGATCCTGGTCCTTCTGCTTTTACAATACTTTGGGACAACTATGATCACTCCCTCACAATGGAAGGTAAGTGCATTGACTCCCAGATAGTGGTGAGATTTAGAAGGGGAATCTCCAGCTTAGGCACCTAGGAAGAAACTGAACAACAGCATAAGCCACCCTTTTATACCTGTCCTCAACTAGAAAAATTTGAACACATTTTAAGAGAATCTAATGATATGGTCAATAATTGGTTCTCAGAAAAAGAGAGAAAATACATGCAAAATATAAAGAACTAATATGTAAGGCAATTCCACTGGGAGTAGCTGAATAAACTGTTATCTTGGAAAGATAGGGTTAATATTAAACCACAGTATTTTTCTATTATATAAATTATATAGAGTAACAAAACATATATGAACAGAATCTTGACTGCATTTATCTTTCTTTTTTATAAAAAATGGATTATAGTTAACAAGCAAGGACCTTTGCCACCCAAGCTAAGATTTATTTTTTACTCTGAAATTTCAACTTATCTTAATGGTTGCTATTTGAGGCAATATTTTCATGTTAATCCTAATTATCTTCTTAATAATCTAAAAACAATTTCTGTGAATGAACATTTACTGAACTTGAAGTAAATATGTAGCATTGTATTGAATGTGTTACTAATATTTTACAGTTACAGTTCCAATATTTACATAGTCTACAGATTATTATTTATACAGGGAGGAAATAACCAGAGTTATTTTGTGACTAAAATCAATTTAGGGACAAGTTAATAATTTAGTCATCCTAAATTATTCCTACCATCCACCCTTAGTCATACCTTAAAGAATGAAAAGGAGAAAAGAAAAATAAAACAGAAAGAATAGTGAATAATTTACATTATGTGCACTACAAAGTTTAATTCATCAATTTACTTGAAATGTTTCAAGATAAAGTTGTTCTCAAGAGTGAAGGTTGAAACTATACATGTTGTAGGGGAGATGATTACAATTCTTGTCTTACAATGGAATCTCTACTTATGAATATTACATTGAAATGAGAAACAACATAAGAAATGGATGCAAACTGTATTTAGAGGTGGAACCATGGGTGAGCTAGTTATCTTCACATTGGTCTAGGGAAAAGTTCTTATCATAATAAGTCAAATCATATCTGTGTGACAAAATAAAAGGGAAAAATAGTGAGGATATAAAGCAAAAAATATATATATATAATTGAGGGAGGTGGTGGTGATCTTTTTATGATACCAATGAAGATTCACTTATTATAGAAACTTTTTATCAAATTGATTAGCTGAATCTAATGCCAAACATAGTGACAAAGACAACTCAGATTTATCTTAACCGAAAATACAAGGAAGTAATTTATGTTGGTCTGAATTCTAAAGAAGTCAGACTTGAGGTTGAGTGTAAAGATTAAAATTCCTAGGAAAAGTGGACCCTGGACATTAGAAATTTTTAAAAAAAGCAAATAGATTGGAGACAAGTTTTGGCTACTTGCCATTGGAAAACTGAAAAGTACAAAAACTATTTTAAAAACTAATGGATTTTAATCACCATGAGGGTAAAAATTGTCTTATTCACCAATATATTCCTAACACAAAGCATGCTATCAGATATTCTCAACATTTACTGAAAGACTGATTGACTGATTGATTACACTTTCTAAACTGTTATATTGGTGACTCATCTATTATCCAAAGTGATAAGTGATAAGGTAATTGGTTGTGATCCCCACCTCTATACAGACCTAACACACAGCAGAGTTCTGAGGAACAAGGAAATATCAAACAGTGACACTGTTGTGACATGTATTGAACTTATCTAAAGTTCAAATGTGATACTTTTAACCTTGGATGCAATCTCAGAATGATACATATTATAAACTAGAGGCCCGGTGCATGGAATTCATGCATGGGGGTTATGTGTCCCTCAGCCCAGCTTGTACCCTCTCTAATATGAGACCCCTTAAGGGATTTCTGACTACCTGTTTAGGCCCAATCCTGGTAGGATTGGATCTAAATGGGAAGTGGGACATCTCTCTCACAATCCAGGACTGCTGGCTCCCAACTGATCACCTGCCTGCCTTCCTGATTTTCCCTAACTGTTTCTGACTGCCAGCCTGATCACCCCCTCAAACACCCCCCTGCCAGCCTGATTGCCTAACTGCTCCCCTGCCAGCCTGATTGCCCCTAACTGCCCTATCCTTTAGGCCTGGTTTCCCCCAACTGCTTTCCCCTACAGGCCTGGGTCCCTCCCAACTGCCCTTCCCTGTAGGCCTGGTCACCCCCAACATCCCTCCTCTGCTGGCCTGGTCACCCCTAACTGTCCTCTCCTGCAGGCTTGATCGCCCCTAACTGCCCTCCCTTGCAGGCCTGGTCCCTTCCAACTTCCCTCCCCTACTGGCCATCTTGTGGTGGCCATCTTATGTCTACATGGGGGCAGCCATCTTTGACCAAAGGGGGGCAGCTATCTTGTGTATTGGAGTGATGGTCAATTTGCATATTAATATTTTATTAGATAGGATAGCATATTATTTTAAAGGAGCATTTTAAAGAAAATGAACAATGTTGCTTCAAGAATATAATAATCAATCAGTGGCACCTTCTTAAGGAGAAGATTAATATCTCAATGTGTTCAGTTTCAGTATCAATGTGCATACACATAAATATTTGGAAAAATATGTTTCATTAGAAAATGCTTTTAAACCTTTTTTATAAATCATTACTGTTGAGAGTATTAGAGATACCCCTCCTCTCTAACTCCCAGTGCCCTCTCCACCTGGTTACTGCCTTGCCCCAGGTCTTCACCATACTCTTGTCTGTGTCCATAAATAATGCATGTAAGTTCTTTGGTTAATCTCATCACCCCCTCCCCTCACCCCTTCCCTCTTAGATTCATCAGCCTGTTCCATGTTTTCATGTCTTTGGTTATATTTTATGCCAGTTTATTTTTATCATTAGAATTCTTGTTTATTTTGATTTTTAAATTCAACTCTTGATAGATATATATTTATTACCAACTTATTGTTCATATTTCTCCTCCTCCTCCTCTTCCTCCTCCTCTTCCTCTTCCTCCTCCTCCTCCTTCCTCTTCTCCTTCTCCTTCTCCTCCTTCTCCTTCCCCTTCTCCTACTTCTCCTTCTTAATCTTAGTCCTAATCTTTCTTTTCTTAAAGAATACTCCTGCCAGGTTTGTGTGGCTTAGCAATTGAGCATCAACCTATGAACCAGGATGTCATAGTTGGATACCTGGTCAGGACACATGTCTGGATTACAGGTTCTATCCCCAGTGTTGGGCATGCAGGAGGAAGCAAATCAATGATTCTTCTCATCATTGATGTTTCTCTCTCTCTCCCTCTCCCTTTCTTTTTGAAAGCAATAAAAAAAGAATAATCTTCAATAGTTCATGTAATACTAATTTGGTGGTGATTAACCACTTCAGCTTTTTTTTGTCTAGAAAACTTTTCATCTGACATTCAATTCTAAATGATAGCTTTTCTGGGTAGAGTAATCTTGGTTATAAGTTCTTGCTATTCATCACTGAATATCTATTGTTATTCCCTTCTGGACTACAAAGTTTCTGTTGAGAAATCAGCTGACAGTCCTATGGCCACTCCCTTCTGGGTAACTAACTGCTTTTCTCTTGCTGCTTTTTAAGATTCTTTCTTTGTCTTTAACCTTTGGTATTTTAATTTTGAGGTGCCTTCTTATAGTCCTCTTTGAGTTCCTCTTGTTTGGGACTCTCTACACTTCCTGGACTTGTAAGCCTATTTCTTTCATCAAGTACGAGAAGTTTTCTGTCATTATTTCTTCTAATAGGTTTCCAATACCCTGCTCTCTCTCTTCTCCTTTTGGCAGCACCATAATGTTTGGCAGCATACTGAATGTTCATATGCTTGAGGCTCCTTATACTATATATTTTTTGAATTATTTTTTTCATTTTGTTCTTCTGATTGGGTATTTTATGCTTCCATATATTCTAAATAACTGATTTGATTATCTGAGTCCTCTATTCTATTGTTGAATTCTTACAAATTATTTATTTCAGTTAATGTATGCTTAATCTGGTCCTTTTAAATATATTTGATGTTCTCACTAAAGTTCTTAAAATTCTCCCTAACTCCCTTGAAACTCTCATTAAGATCCTTGAGCATCCTTATACCATTGTTTTGAACTTTGTATCTTCTAATTTGTTTGCTTCCATTTCATTTAGTGTTTTTTGTTTTTTTCTGGAGATTTATTCTCTTCTTTCATTTGTGACACGTTTATTTTTCTCTGCATTTTGGATACTTTCCTGTGTTTGTTTCTATGTATTAGGTAGAGCTGCTGTCTTTCCTGGAATTGATAGAGTGGCCTTGTGTAGTAGTGTCCTGTAGGTGCACCCATGTGTGGGCTGTGTGAACTGTCCTATGTAGTTGAGCCTTCATTAATATTGGTATCACTGGGAAGAATTGACCCCCATTCCAATTGGTGGAGAAGACCAGAATTGACTACTGCAGAAGAGATGCTGTGTAGGTGACACCCCTATAAAGCAGGACTTGCTTCAGTGGGGCTTTGCTGTTCACAAAGCTGCCTCTTGAGTGTGTCACTCATGGATGTGTAAAGTTGTAATATGTTGTGGTCTGAAACTATCCACAAGATGCATTGGTTCTGGGACTTTTGGGAGGTGCAAAGTCAGCCACTACCTGGGGCCACCCAGCAGGAGCTATAGAGCAATCTGCAGATGGCTGCTACTTGTGTTGTGCTTTGAAGTACTCAGGCGAAGCCAAGCTGTGAAACAAGGTAGGCTGCTGCTAGTGCCAGGTCTTGGGCCTCTCATTGATAGGTATGGGGTACACTGATGCCAGCTGCTGCTTATTTGAGATATTTTAGCAGTCTAAAGCCTGAGCCAGGATGGGCAATTTGTATGGAAAAGCACTGCAAACAGCTTGGGTGGGGCTGCAAAATCAATGGGGCAGAGTCTCAGGGAATTAACAGGATGGAGTGAACAGTGTGAGCCAGGTCGATGGAGACTTAGATATATCTGCCAGTCAACTCTGTGATGTGGGGGGTTTAAAGTATAGGAACAATGAACCCTGTGAGCAGCTGTCTGAGACAGAGATGCCTCCTGAGTTCTTCTCCCGATTCCAGACAATCCAATTCCTCTCCATATGTTCCTGGATCTCCCTACCCTCTTTCTGGAGCTGAGAGAGAGAGAGAGAGAGAGAGAGAGAGAGAGAGAGAGAGAGAGAGAGAGAGTGAGTTCAAGTAAGTACATGCGCTGGCCCTTTAAGACCATCTGCGGGATCTCCAGCAGATTTTGTGTCACTCAGCCACAAACCCTGCTGGTTTTTACAGACTAAGTTATGGGGCCTGTCTTCCCAGCACTTGAACCCTGTACTAAGGGGGTCTTGTGTGGGGCTGGGAACCTTTGTTCCTCCTAGGAGACCTCCAAAGCCAAGATAACCCCCCAAATTAAAAAAGAAATGTAACATCTGGATGTTGGACCAGCCTGTTTTGTGCTTCTTCCCTTCTACCAGTTTTAATGTGATTTATTCTTTACTTCTATAGTTTTAGGACTTCCAATCAGCCAGATTTGAAGCTGTTCTGAATAATGGTTATTCTGTATTTTAGTAGTAATTTTGATGTGATTGTGGGAGTCAATGAGTATTGGTATTTATCTATGCCACCATCTTGGTTCTCCCCCAGAATTTTGAACTTTGGATAATGAATCCTAAAAGTTTCAGATTCCTATATATTTAAGAGACCTTATGAAGCCACATGCAATTAAATTATGTTATATTTTGGAAGCCCTGTTAATATCAGCTCTCTGATAAACAATGCACCTTTGATGTTGAATCATCAAAACATTACAACAATATTTTACAACTTCAGTTATGCACAATGTGAAGTAATATGCATGCCTGCCCTCTAAATATGAAAGGCAATTTTTTTTGGCTCCACATTTTATTTTGCTTCTGGAATTACACTGCTCACTAACAACAAAAACAATATAAGAAATATAGCATCACAATACCATAGTTTCTGCCCCTCAAGAGCAAAACTTCTTAATCTTAACCTCGATACCAGAATATGAATTTCATTATGATAATTCAGTGACCATTTATGGGTTCACATTTTCAAGTGTATATAAGATAATATAAATCAAGCACAAGTTAGATAAGCAATCAGATTACTGAAGTTTTAGTCAATGATGTCAATGAATATAAGTCAAATTGTTCTAAAATGGCAGCAGAGTAAATAGGAACTACACTAAAATTCTTCTAGGACTGTGTTCGGCAAACTATGGCTTGTGAGCCACATGTGGCTCTTTGGTCCCTTGAGTGTGGCTCTTCCACAAAATCCCATGGCCTGGACAAGTCTATTTTGAAGAAGTGGCATTAGAAGAAGTTTAAATTTCAAACATTTGGTTCTCAAAAGAAATTTGAATCATTGTACTATTGATATTTGACACTGTTGACTAATGAGTTTGCCAACCACTGTCCTAGAACAAAACTTGAAATAAAGCTAAAATACAGAAAAAAAAGCTACCCTGAAAAATCAACTGAAGACTAACTGGAAAGAACTCTGATAACCAATGATAGAAAGTGGAAAGATCATAGAAACTGGTAAGGGTAAAAGTGTGAAAGGGCACAGATAGCAGATGAAATTCAGTAGGGATATCTCAGCTGTAGGAGGTTTCCCACTGAGAACACTGGGGTCTAGACCCCAAGCAGAGATCCCCATCCTAGAGCAGAAGAACTGCAAAAGGTGCCTCCACAACACCTGGTTGTGAAAAGCAGCAGGGTTGCTGTCTACCATCCAGAGATGGCTGAAAATGCAGACACCCTCTACAAGGCCCAACACATATAATTGTGTGTGCAACCACTCACCTTGGGCTCCAGCAGAGGAAAGGAAGAGTGGACTAGAGCTATGTGAGGAGAATCCATATTTGGAGTCTCTGGTGTTAGAGCCCAGACGGTAACCACCCTGGTTTCCTGTGCTGAGTATTTCCTTCATATTGAAGATGACATACTCTTCTGAAAGACCTGTACCATCCAGTAAACTTCTGCCTGGGGGGAGGAGCAATTTCCCCACCCTGATGGAAAAACTCTTGCCCTGCCCTGTGGAGTCTAAGCCTTGTTGTGGTCCATAGCCTTTGGCTAATAAAAAGGGAATAACAAACAGACTAAAGACAGTTTGATCTCCTTTTGGACTCTGTACTAGGAACAGCAGACCTTGTTTCATAACTTGGTCCTTTCCAAAGCACCCAAGCCTCAGCAGAGAATTTCAGATAGCACCAAACAAGGTATTCAGTGCCAGTCACAAACAGCATCTGATGTTGTCCTGCACTAAAGACTGGGAGTAGTAGCAGATCTATCTAATAAACAGACAAACCCAATCAGGAAGTCAAAACAGGGAGAAGGAAAGCCACAAATGAAAAAAAAATCTATAGAATAGCTAAAAGAAATGAAGATGAGAAATTTATCAGATATGGAGTTCAGACTAATGATTATAAGGATGCTCAACAGCGTAAGAAAAGCCATAGAAACTAAGAAAAAAAACAGTCAGAAATTAAGAATGACATAGCACTAATTAAAAACACACTGGAAGGAATAAACAGCAGATTAGGAGAAGCCAAGGATTGAATCAGTGAATTAGAACTCAGGTAGAAAAATGTCTATCAATTAGAAACCCCCAAATAAAATAGAAAACAAAACAAAACAAAACAAAAGAGGAGGACAGTTTAAGGGAGCTATGGGACAATATGATATATAACAATATTTGCATCATTAGAATAGCAGAAGTTGAAGAAAGTAAGCAAGGGTTAGAGAATCTCTTTGAAGAAATAATGGTAGAAAACTTCCTTATCCTGGTGAAGGAAAAAAACCACCCAAGTTCAGGAGGAAAAGAGAGTCCCAAGCAAGAGGAATCCAAATTTAGCATAATTAAAATTTCAAAAGTTAAAGACAAAGAGAAAATCTTAAATGCAGCAAGAGAAAGTCAATTTGTAACCTATAAAGGAGCACCCATAAGTCTGTTAGCTAATTTTTCATCAGAAACTCTATAGGCCAGAAGGGAATGGCATGAAGTACCCAAGATAATGAAAAACAAGGAACTGAAACAAAGATTACTATATCCAACAAGGCTATCATTCAAAATAGATAGTGAAATAAAGAGGTTCCCAGATGATAAAAACCTAAAGGAGTTTATCACCACCAAACAAGACTGTAAGAAATGCTAAAGAGACTCTTAATGAGAAGAAGAAATATAGAGAAAGAAACATAGGCATAAAAATTAAAATGGCAAAAAACTAGTACATATCAATAATAACCTTACATGTAAATGGAATAAATGCTCCAATCAAAACACAGAGGGTAGCTGAATGGCTATGAAAACATGACCTAATTACATGGTGTCTTCAAGAGACCCATCTCAGAACAAAAGACTGACACAGGATGAGAGTGGAGGGATGGCAAAAAAAATTCCATGCAAATGGAAATGAAAAAAGCTTGGCTAACAATACTCATATCTTACAAGATAGACTTCAAAATTAACACTATCTCAAGAGACAATAAAAGTCACTGTATAATACTATAAGAGCTTGTAATACTGGTAAATATATATGCACCCAATATAGGAGCACCTAACTTTATATAAAAAACACACACACACACACACACAAAAAAAAACTTCTGGGGGACTTTAAGGGAATGATCAACAATAATACAGTCATACTAGGAGAATTTAACATCCCATTGTCTTTATTGGATAGATCTACCAAACAAAAACAATCAACAAGGAAACTCTGATTCTAAAGGACACACTGAATCAGATGTATTTAATTAACATTTAAAGAACATTTCACTCCAAAACTGCAGATTATATGTTCATCTCTGGTGCATATGGGTCATTCTGAAAGATAAACCACATGTTAGGACACAAAACAAGCCTCTACAAGTTCAAGAAGATTGAAATCATATCAAGCATTTTCTCGGGAACACAAGGAAATGAAATTAAAAATCAACCATAGTAAAAACACTCAAAAATATGCAAATATATGGAGGCTACATAGCATGTGATTAAACAATGTGTGTGTTGCCAATAAGTTCAAGAAAGAAATAAAAAACTTCCTGGAAACAAATGAAAATCAGCACACAACACCCCAAATCTCTTGAAGACAGCAAAAGCAGTCATGAGAGGGAAGTTTATAGTACTACAAGCCTATAGAAAAATTAATAATAAACTATTTCACCCTACAACATAAATAATTAGAAAGAGAACAGTAAGAATATTCCAGAGTAAGTAGAAGGAAAGAAATAATAAAGATCAAACCAAACAAATGACATAGATACTAAAAAAAAACCCAAACAACCAAAAGACAACAAAAAATGATAAAAATAAAAAATATCAATGAAACCAAGATATGGTTCTTTGAAAAGATAAACAAGATTATTGAACCTCTATTCAGACTCATCAACAAACAGAGAGGACCTACATAAACAAAATCAGAAACAAAAGTGGTAAAGTAATAACAGATACTATAGAAATACAAAGGATTGTAAGAAAATATTATGAACAACTATATGCCAACAAGCTGGATAATGTGGAATAAATGGACAAATTCCTAGAAAAATTTAGTCTTCCAATAATGAATAAGGAAGATTCAGAAAACCTGAACAGGCCAATAACAACTGATGAAATTGAAGCAGTAATAAAAAAAAAATAGCCCTAACCGGTTTTGCTCAGTGGATAGAGTGCCTGCCTGTGGAGTGAAGGGTCCCAGGTTCGATTCCAGTCAAGGACATGTACCTTGGTTGTGGGCACATCCCCAATAGGGAGTGTGCAGGAGGCAGCTGATCGATGTTTCTCTCTCATTGATGTTTCTAACTCTCTTTTTATCTCCCTTCCTTTTTGTAAAACAAATCAACAAAATATATTTAAAAAATAAATAAATAAATAAACTCCCAACAAACAAAAGCCCTGGTCTGGATGACTTCACAGGGAAGTATTACCAAACATTCAGAGAAGAACTAACACCTATCCTCCTTAAATTATTTCAAAAAAATCAAGAGGAAGGAACTCTTCCAAGCTCATTCCATGTGGCAGCATTATCCTAATTCCAAGACCAGATGAAGATACTATAAAGAAGAGAATTACAGCCCAATATCCCTGAAGAACAGGTGCTAAAATCTCCAACACAATATTAACAAATCTGATCCAGCAATATATTAAAAATATTATACACCATGACCAAGTGTATTTATTCTAGTGATGCAAGACTGGTACAATATTTGAAAATCAATAAACATGATTTTACACATAAACAAATTGCAATTCAAAAATCACATCATCATATGAATAGACATGGAAAAAGCGAAACCTAATGGCCATTTCTTTAATAAAAACTCTCAGCAAAGTGGAAATAGAGGGATCATAACTCAACATAATAAAAGTCATATATGATAGGCCTACAGCCAATATCATACTCAATGGGCAAAAACTAAACCCATTTCCCCTAAGAACAGGAAGGAGACTGGGTTGTCTGCCTTCACCACTATTATTCAACACTAGAGTCCCAGTGCACGAATTTGTGCACCTTGAAAGGAACTGTGGGCCGCGAGGCTGGGGTGGGCACAGGCTCCCTTGCTCTGAGAGCATTGGCCTCACTCATACCCCCTGACGGCACACAGATATTGAGGCCAGCACCAGTAGTGAGTGTGAGCAGCAGCTGTTGGCCCCAATCACTCCTCAAGAGCAGGGGGAATTGGAGAAGCCCTCAGAGTGATTGGGGCCAGCAGTCGCCACTTGCACCCACTGATGGCACTGAACAATTGGGATTGGTGCCAGGCGCTGGCAGTGGGTGCAAACAGGGCTGGTGATGACAGCAGGTGTGAGCATTGGGTGGGACTGCAGCACAAGGGAGCAAAAAATTTTCAGTAACCATAAGAGGATCAACCCGATGGAAGTGACCAGTGCCCTGCCTTAGACTGGCACCTGCACTCACCTGCTTCACCATCCTGCCACTGCTGACGCCTGCCATGTTCAGCTCTGTGCTGCCTGCTGCCAATGCCAGCTATGTTCCGCGCATGCCCCCTGGTAGTCAGCACACATTATAGCAACCGGTTGTTCAGTTGTTTGGTTGTTCTGCCATTCAGTCTATTTGCATATTAGCCTTTTATTATATAGGATAGTATTAGGAGTACTAGCCCCAGATATCAAAGAAGAAGAAAACATAAAATTGTACCTAATTGGAACTGAGGAAGTAAAACTTTCATTATTTCCAGATGACATTATATTATATATAGAAAACCCTAAAGACTTCAATAAAAAATATTAGATTTAACAAATGAATTTGGCAATGTAGAAGGATATAAAATTAAGACCCAGATATTAATGGCATAATTATACACCAATAATTCAGAAAGAGAAACTAAAAAAAAACAAACAATTCCATTTACCATTGCGACAATAACAAAAAAATGTAAGAGGCTTAGGAATAAACTTAACCAAGGATATAAAAGATTTGTACTCTGAAAACTACAGGACGTTGAAAAAGGAGATAGAGGAAGATATACACGAGTGGAAGAATATACTGTGTTCACTGATTGGTAGAATCACCATCATTAAAACGTCCATATTACCCAAAGCAATCTATAGATTCAATGCAATCCCTGTTAAAATACTAACATCATATTTCACAGAATTAGGATAAATACTCCAAAAATTTATATGGAACCAAAAAAAAAGACCTTAAATAGCTGCAGCAATCTTGATAAAGAAGAACAATTTGAAGTATCACAATACCATATTTGAAATTATATTACAAAGCCATTGTAATCAAAATAGGCTGGTATTGGCCCAAGAACAGGCATATACGTAGATCAGTGGAATTGAACAGAGTATTATAATAAGCGAAATAAGCCAGTCAGAGAAAGACAAATATCACATGATCTCACTCATATGTGGATTCTAATGAACAAAATAAATTAATGAACAAAATAGATCCAGAGACATAAAGGTATGGAACAGACTGTCAAATCTCAAATGGAAGGTGGGGGAGGGTGGGAAGAGACAACCAAATAACTTGTATGCATATATGCATAACCCATGGGCTCACGCAATAGTGTGGTGAAGTCCTGGGACAGGGCTGGGAGTGAGAAGTGGTCATGGGGAAAAATGGGAAAGATATCTAATACTTTAAACAATAAAGATAAAAAAGAATGTTATAAGTTATCCAATATAATCCTGCCATTAATGAAAATAATGGAAGCTCAGAATGTATTTGTTTATCTCAATGTCACACTGGTGGTTGGTAAATCATAAGAATTCTGTTTATATTTCTTAATGAAATATTTTTACAGTTATACTTCATATGTTGTACTCATATTAACTAACAACAAAACAGCACTAATGGAACTTTTTATTTATTTTATTTTTAAATATATTTTACTGATTTTTTTACAGAGAGGAAGGGAGAGGGGTAGAGAGTTAGAAATATGGATGAGAGAGAGACATCGATCAGCTGCCTCCTGCACGTCCCCTACTGGGGATGTCCCCCCAACCAGGATACATGCCCTTGACCTGAATCGAACCTGGGACCTTTCAGGCCGCAGGCCAACGCTCTATCCACTGAGCCAAATGGGTCTCAGCACTAATGGAACCTTTTACATTTAAAAGGACTAAATTGAAATATTTTGAAAGCTCATCTTCTGGGAGTAGAGAGAGTAGGTTAGAATCTAAGGTGGTAAGAAAGGTCAGAGAATCTAAATATGATTGTGGGCATTCAATACATATACCAGAGATTTGGGGACAAAAGAAGTGGGAAAAATAGATTTTTACCAAGGTTGATTGGGTATTAATTCACAGAATAAGGTGGAGAAAACCTCACCATCAGGGAGTTCAAAATTAAAACTACACATATACATTTATAAACTAAGATAACATTCTGGGATTTGAAGTTTTTGAAAGAAATGACTTCCCAATAATTTTATGCACTGAACTCTACCATTAAAATAATGTTAGTACTAATCATCAACATTTGTGACTTACTAAATACAATGCGTTTTTTTTTTTTTTAAATACTGCTGATGTAATATGCCGTAACTGAGGAGCCCATAACTGATGCTCCAGACTGGCATGTAGTGTATCAGTACATCTCTTAACCCCAGGAAGATTTGAGGGCTTTGGAATTTTGTTAACATTTTATTACAAGATCCTAAGACAGTTGCCTTAATGGTAAAGAAGCCAGCACTGGGGCTGAGTTCTGGGCAGTGAGCTGGTCCCTGCCTTGGACAATGGACTCAGATGAATCCAAGTACCTGATTTTACATAACCTTGACTCATCAAAAGTTTGTGCTCTCTGACACAATGCAATTAGAGCAGGATTCTTGAAAAAATATGTTTTTATTGATTTCAGAGAAAAGGGGAGAGGGAGAGAAAAAAATAGAATCATTGATCAGCTTCCATCTGCATGTCCTACACTGGGGATCCAGCCGGTAGCTTGGGCATGTGCCCTGACTGGGAATCAAACCATGACCTCCGGGTTCATAGGTTGATGCTGAACCACTGAGCCACACCGGCAGGCTGGAGCAGGATTTTTAATTGATTAAGCCTTAATCATTAAGGTATTACAAATGCGTGGTTATCCCCCATTGCTCTCCACCCTCTATTCCTGCCCTCATTCTCACCCTCTGTTGGCTGCATCCATTGATTAAAAATCCGTTTTTGTTTTGTTTTTTAAGCAAAAGGCAATCTTCCATCCTACCTTGAATATAAAATTCATGCATAAAGTTATATAAATCATATGTTTTGAGGCCATCAATGTACAGTACCACCTAGTTTATATTATTCATATACACTGAGTGGCCAGATTATTATGATCTCTGAACCCATAATAATCTGGCCACTCAGTGTGTGTGTGTGTGTGTGTGTGTGTGTGTGTGTGTGGCAATGCATAGGGGTGATGAGTCAAATCAGACAGCCTGGGTTTGAATCTCAGCTCTCCCATTAACTAGCTGAGTCACTTGAGTACTTAAGCCCTTTGAATGCTCGCTTTTGCTTTAATGTGAACAATGAATTAAGTGTGGGATTATTATAAGGAATATAATGCCCTCACTGTTTGAAGAATGGCTTCAGGCAATCTTTGAGGATAGTTCTGGTACTGACAAATCCTTTTAGTTGTCTTTAATCAGAGAATAACTTTATTTGCCCTTCATTCCTGAAATAGTTTTGCTACACATTTTGAGCACCTGAAAAGTTGTTACATATTCTTCCAACTATGTTTCAGAATAAAAATCACTATAATGCAAATTGTGTTTTCTCTATATGTAATATGTCTTTCTGTTTGGATGCTTTCAAGATTTTGTCTTTAGTTTTCAGAATTATAATTATTATATGTATTGCCATTGATCTATTTGGGCATATTTTGTTTCAGGTTCACTTGACTATTATTGTGTAGGTTTGTGTCTTTTACCAAATTTAATAAAATTTCAGCCATTCATTTGGGTAATATTCTTTCACACCTGCCCACTTTCTCCTCTCTTTCTAGGACTTCAGTGATGCAAATGATGGATCCTTTGCTATTTTCCCAAAAGTTTCAAGGCTCTGTTCTTTTAAAATTATTATTCTACTAAAGGCCTGGTGCACAAAATCCATGCACGGGGGTGCTGTCCCTCAGCCCAACCTGCAGGATCAGGCCTAAATGGGCAGTCAAACATCCCCCTAACAATCCAGGACTGCTGGCTCCCAACTGCTTCCCTGCCTCTGTCTGGTTGCCCCTAAGCACTTCTGCTTGCCAGCCTGATCATCTCCTAACCACTCCCCTGCCTAACTGCTCCACGGCCAGCCAGATTTCCCCTAACTGCCCTCTGCTGCCATCCTGGTCACCGCTAACTGCCTACCCTGCCGGCCTGGTCTACCCCAACTGCCCTCTTCTGCTGGCACAGTCACCGCTAACTGCCCTCCTTGCTTACTTGATCACCCACAACTGGCCACAACTGCACTCCCCTGCAGGTCATCTTGTGGTGGCCATCTTGTATCAACATAGGGGAAGCCATCTTTGACCACATGGGGATGGCCATCTTGTGTCTTGGAGTGACAGTCAATTTGCATATTAGTCTTTTATGGGATAGGATATCATCTATTTTCTTCAGAACAGATAAATTCTATTTGTTTTCAAGTCCACTGATTTTATACTCTGTCATATCCCACTACAGTGGTACATCAAGATACGAGTTTAATTTGTTCCGTAACCTTGAGGCATGGGAAACTATGAGACGCTCCGGTCGCGGTAAACTGGTGGGTCTTGTGCAGCCAGCCGATCCAAGTGATTACTCCTATCTCAAATGTTGCTCGTATTTCAAAGTAAAAATCGCTCGCTCGACAGCTTGTATCTCAAAAATCTCGTATGTTAGGGCACTCGTATTTCGAGGTACCACTGTACTATGTTTTACTTTTATATATCTGATTTTGTTCTTTTTGTAATCTTTATATCACGCCTGAGCTTTCTCATTTGTTTTGAAAGATAGTGTATTTGAATGTTTAAGTATTTTTATGACTCCTGCTTTAAAATTCTTGTCAGATAATTTTAACATCTGATTCATCTGTGACAACCTCAGATGACTTTTATCATTTTAGTTGTGGTTTTCTTTATTCTTAGTATCATGAGTGATGTACTAGACATTTTGTCTCATGTATGCAGATTCTGGATCCTCTTCTAATTTTTTATTTTTGTAGACATTTACCTTTTGTCTAATTTTAGTCACAAGTCTCAGTCCTGCTGTGGCTCCAAGAATAGTTCTATAACTAGAGCCTCTGTGGTGTTATTATAATCTACTTGGTTAACTAGTGAGGTTGACATTCCCAGTGGTCCATAATGGTGCTGCCTGAGGATTTAGGAATTCCCCAGGCTAGGATGCCCTGTGCTTCTATGTGGAGTAGAGATTTCTCATATCCATGAAGACAAAGGGTACATGTTGTGGAAGACTCTCTATACTGGTATTCTCCAACTGCTGTAATGTCTCCAGAGAACAGAGGATACTCTCATAGTCACCAGATCAAAGAGGCATCCATGGCCAGACACCTCTTATGTGCTTGCCAAGATGTCCCTGAGTGTGGGAGGGAAGTCCCAAGTCCATATGGACAAAGATGCTTTCAGGTCAGGTTGTTTGATGTCATTGTGTCCCTCTTGTCATTTCTGCCTTACTTTCCTAGTGTCTCACTTGGGCAAAAGTTTGTCTCTAACCTGCAGGCTTTCATGGCATAATCTTCTGCTTGTTGGGTGGAAGAATCCTCCCTGGCTGTTAGCTTATTGGTGGGGGGTGGTTTGGAGCATCTCCCTTCCAGGACCCTGAGGGTTCCCCAGTATCTCTGTGCAGAAGAAGACAACCTCAGCCCTCAAGAATAAAAGTCTTCCTGGACTAGGCCACTTGTTGTGATGGGATCCCGTGTGCTGGTTCCATGCAGCCACTTGAATATTTCTTTTTGGAGTGGGAGAAGGTATAGTAGGCCTCTGGGAACAAAGAAGCTTCCTAGACCAGGCAACTTTTTGAGGAAAGGTTTCTTAATCAGTGTTGTCAGATGTCTCTATCTCTTTTAGCAGAGGAGGGTAATCTTAGGAAGGGGAGGCATTTTTGTTGGCTTCTTATTAGTCTTCAATAGTAACAAGAGATCCTATTCAATGTACTATTCAATCCAGGGGAAGAATTAGCCAAACTGACTTCTGCTGCCTTGTGTTACTAGCTTGTGGTATGGGATACAGTCACCTTCTGTTGGATGGGGTTACATAGCACAACTTGCTGTTTGTTTTTATCCAGTTCTGGGGTCTCAAATTATTCTGCCTTCTGCTACTTACCTTTCACAATTATCTTTGATTGCCTCTTGTGTTATCTCTAGGGCTTATAGTTGCACTTTGGTAGAAGAACATGAGTCAATGTCACCTCTTCTAAACTGAGTGTCAATCTTGTTGGAATATGTTTTAATAGGTTATTCAGATAACAGTGTTTTTGAAAGTTCACAACCTAGAAAAAGACATTATAGGACCCAAGTCTGTATTCAATTGCATTATTCAGTGATTATGGTAGCTGTTGACTGCTCAAATTATAAGTAAATGGCAGCCCTTAAAGTTAACAACAAATAAAGCATCTATTATATCATGTGATGTGTAGAATGACTGTATTCAGTTATGCTTTTTTGAAGTATATATTTAGAATTTATGTTAATAACTTAACTAAAAATAATGCCAGCAAATATTTTAGTTCACTAAACTATATGGAAATTTAATATGTATATTCATTTTTCTCTTTTTAATTGCATGAAAATATCTGTCAAATATATGCAAAAATCCCCTCCAGCTTGAAAATTGTTGAATAAACACACACATATACACACATATCCTTCCATTAATCATATGCATATTTAATTTGAACAAGTTGGGAATACAATATGAAGCTAACACTCTAGATAAGAGTTTGTATAAGGGTTTTAGTCAAAGTCAAGGCTGGCTATTAATGAGAAAATAAATTTGAGTCAAGCATATTTGGTTTGAATATTAAAATACATTACAAACATCCACTTCTTTAATAATTAGATTTTTTATATAAAGGGAATAACAATTAATAGCAAATAATTCATGAAACTTTATAAGGTTTTACTTTCCAAATTTATTTTCATTAAATGTAGGACAAAATATTTTTTAAATGTTTTAAGGTATTTGAATAGCAAGTATTTTTTTAAAATCTTTATTGTTCAGATTATTTCAGAAGTTCCTATTTTTTTTCCCATCATAGCTCCCCACCACCTGCTGTCCTCCCCACACCGGGATTTCCCCCCACCTGACCTCATCCATAGGTGTAAGCTCTTTGCCCAATCTCTTCCCGCACCCTTCACAACTCCTTCCCCCTGAGAACTGTCAGCCTGTTCTCTTTCAATGCCCCTGATTCTATTACATTTACCAGTCTGTTCTGTTCATCAGGTTTTGTTATTCATTTGATTTTTAGGTTCACTTGTTGATATGTATTTGTTGTCACTTTGTTGTTCATAATTTTTTTCTTTACCTTTTTCTTCTTTTTCCTCTTCTTAGAGCAGTGGTTCTCAACCTTTCTAATGCTATGACCCTTTTATACAGTTACTCATGTTATGGTGACCCCCAACTATAAAATTATTTATGTTGCTACTTTAAAACTGTAATTTTGCTACTGTTAATGAATCATAATGTAAATATCTGTGTTTTCTGATGGTCTTAGGCTCTACAGCAGAGGTCATGACCCACAGGTAGAGAACCGTTAGCAGGGTCGCCTAAAATCATGGGAAAACACAGATATTTACATTACGATTCATAACAGTAGCAAAATTACAGTTATGAAGTAGCAACAAAAATAATTTTATGGTTGGGGGTCACCATATCATGAGGAACTGTATTAAAGGGTTACGACATTAGAAAGATTGAAAACCACTGTCTTAGAGAATACCATTCAGCATTTCGTATAATACTGGTTTGGTGGTAATGAACTCCTTTAGAATGTTTTTGTCTGTGAAGCTCTTTATCTGACCTTCAATTCTAAATGATATCTTTGCTGGGTAGGGTAATTTAGGTTGCAGGTTCTTGCTATTCATCACTTTGTATATTTCTTACAACTCCCTTCTGACCTGCAGAGTTTCTGTTGAAAAATCAGCTGACAGACATATGGATACTCTCTTGTAGGTAACTAACTGTTTTTCTCTTGCTGCTTTTAAGATTCTCTCTTTGTCTTTTGCCCTTGGCATTTTAATAATGATGTGTCTTGGTGTGGTCCTCTTTGGATTCTTCTTATTTGGTTTTATCTGTACTTGCAAGCCTATTTCTTTCACCAGGTAGGGGAAGTTTTCTGTCATTAATTCTTCAAATAGGTTTTCAATATCTTGCTCTCTTCTTCTGGCACCCCATAATTTGGATGTTCTTATGCTTAAAGTTGTCCCATAGTCTCCTTACACAATCTTCATATTTTTTGTTTCATTTTTTCTTTTTGCTTTTCCAGTTGGGTGTTTTTTGTTTCTTCATATTTCAAATCGTTGACTTGATTCTTGGGATCCTCTAATCTGCTATTGAATCTCTGAATATCATTCTTGATTTCAATCTTTGCATGCCTAATTTCTGATTGGTCCTTTTTTATATCCTTGAGGGTCTCACTAAATTTCTCAGAGGTTTCTAGAAGATTCTTGAGTATCTGTAAAACTGTAGTTTTGAACTCTATATCCAGTAGTTTGCTTTCCTCCATTTCTTTCATTTGTGACCTATTTCTTTGTCTCCCCATTTTAGCTGCTTGCCTGTGTTTGCTTCTATGTATTGAGTAGTTGCTAAGTCTCCTTGAGTTGATAGATGGCCTTGTGGGGTAGGTGTCCTATAGGGCCCAGTGGCTTAGCCTCCCCAGTCACCTGAGTTGGACGCTCTTGGTGCACCCTTTTGTGGGCTGTTTGCACAATTTTTTTTTAAAAAAATATTTTTTTTGATTTTTTTACAGAGAAGAAGGGAGAGGGATAGAGAGTTAGAAACATCAATGAGAGAGAAACATTGACCAGCTGCCTCCTGCATATCCCCTACTGGGCATGTGCCCACAACCAAGGTACATGCCCTTGACCAGAATTGAACCTGGAAGCCTTCATTCCACAGGCCAATGCTCTATCAACTGTGCCAACCCAGTCAAGGATGTTTGCACAGTCTTGTTGTATAGTTAACCCTTGGTTACTGTTAGTATCACTGGGAGGAATTGACCTCTAGGCCAACTGGCTGTGATGACCAGCTGTCTCTACACTGGAAGATCTGTTGCACAGGAGACACCCTGATGGGGCAGGACTTGCTTCAGTGGGGCTTTGGTGCTCACTGAGTCTGCCCCTTGAGTGTGTCTCTTATGGATGTGAAGAGTTGTAATATGAGATGGTCTCACCCTGATCACTGGGTACACTGGCTCTTGGATCTCCAAGGCGGTGCAAGGTCAGCCACTGTCTGGGGCCGCTCTGCAAGAGCTACAGAGACACCTGCAGATTCCTCCTCTTTGTATGTGGTTTGGAAGTACCCAGAAGAAGCCCAGCTGTGAAGCAAGGGCCTTGGGCCTTTTTTTGGAAGCTTTTGGGCTCTCTAACCCAGCTGCAGTTTGACAGGTTTTAGGAGAAGAAAGTATTGGTTATTCATATGCAAAAGGCGCTGCACACAGCTTGAGTGGGGTTATAAATTGGGCGGGGTGGGTTCTCTGGGAATCACCAGAATGGAGCAAACAGCAATGGCTGCCTGTCAGCCCTGCACTGGAGAGGTCCCTGGATCTCTGAGTCCTGGGACTCCATGTAGGAACAATGACCACTGCTAGCACCTCTGAGAGAAAGCTGGCCTAGCGTTCCTATCCTGATGCCAGGCAGTACAGTTTCTTCCTAGATGTGTCAGGGTCCCTCAGTTTCTCCCCTTTGTCAGGGTCACCTGGAACTGGAGTTCAGAGCAAATGGGAGTTTGTATCTCCCTATTAAAAGAGCAGCACATTCAGGTGCCTCCCCACCTCTTACCAGTCTCAATAGGCTCTCCAGTAGTGGAACTTCCACCCACACTGCTTTCCATAGGCCTTTTGTGTATATATAACTTTGGCTTTCTGTCTCATGTCATGGTGGTGACACTTAAAAGCCTATCTTAATCATCTTTCACCTCCTCTAATATCCTAGTGCCCTAAAATAGATTATGTATAACACATAGAAATTCCCAACAGAGTCTTGTTGAATGTACTGGTGTTTGACAAGAGAAAGAGTAAGTAAAGTAAAATCATGAGAGAGGAACAGTTTTTTTTTGTTTGTTTGTTTTAAGAATCATAGTTCAAATTCAGCATGGGTATTGAGGACACTGCATAAATAACTTCCTATTTCAATGAAGTGTTTAATAAAGCCTCTAAAATGGTACCTCATTGCATTCTGCTTTTCAGAGCAATATTTGGGACTCTAATAGGTGATAAATATCAACAGGATTTTGGGGTTATAATAAGGAGAGTTGCCTAAGCTATTCATATATATTACTCTATAACTAGTCTGATAATTTTATTTTGTTATGTCTACAATTTATAGTGGTATGTTGTCAATTGCCTTATTTATTAATTTATGGAGTTTATTCTTTAAAAATAAAACCACATACAAAATATCAGATGATGTAACACAATAAACAAGTCATTTTTCTTTTCATCTATTTATTAAATGCACAGTTTTCAACAGTATTAAATTACTCCTTAATTTTTTGTGTGAGTTATAATATTAGGGAGGGGCAAATGATACATTTCATGTTTTAACATTCCACATTGATATATTCCTAATTTAAATTTACATCATTAGAGGAAAAATATATATAAGTCAAGCATTTGAAACATATTTTTTACTTTGTAAAGATTTTGAAAATTGGGAGACCCAATAAAAAAAACCTCAGAATTCTGTCGAAATAGTGTAGAGCATGGAGCATTCCAAACAAGACAGGTATTTGAGAAGGCCTTCTCAACACATAAATTTTCTCTCTTTGTCTAAGAACTGCTACCTTCTTCATAGTATAGTCTAGGGTACTTTGTACTGAGTGATAATGAATCCAAGTCAAGACTGGTTGGACCAAGCTTGACACCTGACTTATATTAGTACATATATATAGATGATCTTGTTGTGTTTTACCTGAGACTCAGTAAAACCAGGGCTGTTGTACTTAGTCATTCTAATAGCCCCAAAATAAAGGAAAATCCCCTTTCCCCAACCATTCCTAGAGCCAAATTATTTGTTTTTCTTTGGGTTTCATTATTAGATAAATCATAACACACACATGCATGTGCACACACACACATGCACACATGCATGCACACATACCCTTGACTTTTGAATTGTATTTGACTTGAGTTTTTGTCTTTTACAAGGGAGCTACGTTATTAATATTCACAACATGGCTTGAAAAATCAGGTATACTTCAGAAAGAAAAGATGATACTACTTGATACATTGAAGTAAACAAGGGACAAGGACATTTTAAACAACATATAATCATGCTGTAGATGTCGTTTTTTCAATAAGCCTGGGAGCAGGTTAATTCTATGTTTTGCATATAAGAATGAACTAGACTGTATAGGAAGGAACACAATATACTCTTTCTTCCTGTTATAATTTTATATCAATAAAGTATTTTATAAAAATAGTCTATATGACTACACTTTTTGCATATAACTTAAATATAATGTAGAAGTTACGTCTGATTTTATCAATTTAAAAATAAGTTGTTATAAAACAAGTTTTATTTGCTTAATTTGTTCATTATTACATTTTGAGGAAGGTTAAATCAGAGAAGAACAAGGATTATACAAGTAAATATGGCACATACTTAAATTATAGTTACTAATGAGCAGTTCAAAATAATTCAGTGCTCATAATCTAACCATAAAATAAAACAATGTACATATGTTTGAAGATAGTTTTGCCCCCTTATCTCTAGACCTATTTTCCTGTTCTCCTCTTCATAGCTGTATACATGAATTTTATGTTCACCAATTCAGTCCAAATGTTCTATTTTTAATAAATATTTCCTTGCCCATAAGCAATAGATGGTATTGTGTGAGTATGTAGGTGTGTGTATGTATATAACCTTTGCAAATATACTTAAATGCTAGGTGTCCTTCACAGAGCTAACTAGCTGTCCATAACAATCTATGCCCCCCCACTCATATTGCTGAGAAAGAAGCTGCTCAACCTATAACTGCATTTCATAGCCCTTGTCACACCAGATGTGGCTATTTCATTAGTTTTTCCCAGTGGAATATGAGTGGTAGTAATTTGTGTCAATACTGAGTTTTGGATTTTCAAAAACTGCCATTTCCACTCTCTCCCCCCACCCCCATCCAATGGTTGAATGCAGAGGATTCTGAGAGCAAAGAAGTGATGAAGCAAAAAGCTGAAAGAGGTCTGGATCCCTACATAACTGAATGTAGGAAAGCCACATGCCACTATGGACTGCCATAGCCTGTCACATGAGCAAATACTAAATGCCAATTTTGTTCAGCCACTGAAATTTTGGCTTTGCTTTGCTATAAAAGCTAGCATTAAAATAAATAACACACTGTCATCCTTTCCTATAATTCTAAACCATACCTTTTCATTCAACATTATGTATTTACTAGAGGCCTGGTGCACAAAATTCATGCACAGGGGGTGTGGCAGAGAATGCCCTCAGCCCAGCCTGCATGCTTTCCAATCTGGGACCCCTTAGGGGATGTCTGACTGCCAGTTTAGGCCCAGTCCTAGGGACTGGGCCTAAACTGGCAGTCAGACATCCCTCTCACAATGCTAGACCACTGGCTCCTAACTGCTCACTTGCCTGCCTTCCTGGTCACCCCTAACTGCCTCCCTGCCAGCCTGGTCACCCCTAACTTCCCCCCTGCAGGCCTAGTTGCCCCTCATGCCCCCCCACCAACCTAATTGCCCCCAACTGCCCCCCTGCCAGTCTGGTCACTCCCAACTGCCCCCTCTGCCAGCCAGGTCTCTCCTAACTGCCCCCCCTGCTGGCCTGGTCACCCCAACTGACCCCCCTGCCAGCCTGGTTTCCCCATTGCTGTTAAGTCATTTGGTCATCCCTAACTAACCCCCCTTCTGGTCTGTTGTAGTCAGCCATCTTATGAGGGTATAATGGTCAATTTGCATATTCCTTCTTTATTTTATACACTGAGTGGCCAGATTATTATTAATATATATGATCATTATATTATTAATATATTATTATATGTTAATATGTATGTATGTGTA
>JAAGEH010000029.1:9311567-9327200 GCA_011751065.1 Lasiurus cinereus
TATATATATATATATATATATATATATATATATATATATTAGGGCATGAATTTGTGCATGGGTGGGGTCTGGCCAGCTGCCAGAAGGAGAGGACATGGGCTGTTGGCTGGCCTGCCTGCTGGTCGAACTCCTGGTCGAGGAGACAATTTGTATATTAGCCTTTTATTATATAGGATATACACTGAGTGGCTAATTATGCATTCAGAGATTATGATAATCTGGCCAATCAGTGTAGGATAATATATCATTATTGTTATATATAGACATAATACAGTGTTTCTCAAAAATGACATTGGATAATTCTTTGTTGGGCAGGGGGCTGTCCTTTGCATTGTAGGATGTTTAGAAGTATTCCTGGCCTCTAGATGCCAGTAGAATATCCCCTCCTTGTCATTATGATAAAAAAAATCCAACCATTGTAGAATATCACCTTGTGGCAATAGCATGGACAATTGAAATCTGCTGCTATGATACATCATTTTTAGTGACTGAATAGTTTTTCATCACATGTATTGAGGATATTTATGTTATTTCACTATTAAAACACTGCTGCAATGAACATCCATGCAACTGCTTTTGAGCTAAATTTTGCTATTTATATTAGTTCCGTAAGAAGCATAAGCACCTTTTTTTTCAATACCTACAAAAAGTAAAGCATTAAATTATATAGTTCTAATAAGTAAGTGACATTTTAAGAGGGTGGAGAAGTATTTAGAGCTTAAGGCCAGCACAAAAAGCCCATGAATTCTACACTGGACACAATCAGTTCTTAGTTGTTAATTGATATAATGGATGCTTCGGAGTTAAGAATTTCAGCTAAATGGCTTTCCAGCTATTATCTGGCATTCCTTTATGATTCTCACTTTCTCCAAACCAATATCTATCATCCAATTGATCTTTATTTATATCCTGTCAGTACTCACTGCAAAATATATTACATGTGTAGCTATATTTTTCTATCATAAATGCCACTACCATTGCCCAAGAAGAGCTATCCTGGACAGGTTTAGTTGATTGGAATACTGCCCCATACACCAAAAAGGTTATGGGTTTGATTCCTGGCCACAGCACATACTTAGGTTGTGGGTTCAATACTCGGTTGGCACAGGTGGCAACTGATTAATCTCTCTCTCTCTTATCAATAAACATCCTCGGGTGAAGATAAAAAAAAATAATAAGTGAAAGAGCCGCTGAAGGATAAATGTACTTATGTGCTTTCTATCCAGACTTCTGCAAAGCTGGATGAAGAGATACTTTTCAACCACTGATGATGATGTGGCCTTGCTGATTCTTAGTTTAAGGACCAGGAAAACCATATATTTATATAAATAATCATTGAAACGAAAGTATAAAGATTATTAGTTCAAGTTCTTCTGCAATGGTGATGTAATATCCAAGTACAACAGGGCAGGATCCTAACAACTGACATTTCCAGAACTGGACAGACCCTAACTTGGGCCCTAACATCATGAGCATTTATGCCATTGAGGGCTCTGATGGGACAAGGTATTTTACTGAATAGTGTATCTGTTCATGTCTAGTGATTATCTAGCTTTTGAAAATCCTTGAGAAATTACACTGAGTGACCCGATTATTACAATCTCTGAACGCATAATAATCTGGCCACTCAGTGTGTGTGTGTGTGTATGTATGTATGTAATAAGGATAGACACTGAGTGTCCAGATTATTATGCATTCAGAGATCATAATCTGGCCACTCAGTGTGTGTGTGTGTGTGTGTTTGTGTAAAATGATATACACTGAGTGTCCATATTATTGTGCATTCAGAGATCATAATAATCTGGACACTCAATATACATTGGAAACTATATCTATCCTGATTGCCTAGGCAAGCACAATTTCTTCCAGCCAATCCATACATGACCTAAAACTCTGTACCTCTTGTCCTCTCTGTATTTTCTCATGGCAAACAGCATTAGAGTGGACCCCTTTAAAAGTGAACATCTCATTATTGCAGATCTAAAATCCATCAATGGTTTCCTAATGACCTTAGAATAAAGTTATAACTCCTTTTAGACTCAAAAGTCCTCTCACACTCTTCTACTTCACTTTATGGCACTTGGCTCACGCTGCTCTCTCAGCTCCACAGATTCGGGCCTCTTTCAGCTCCATACGTTCACCAAGTGATTCAAGCCTGAGGCCCTTGATACATACTATTTATATGAAGTTAATATTCCCCTTGTTCCCCCTAATTTTTCATAGTTCAGAACTTCCCAGCATAAATGTCACCTTTTCAGAAAGGTCATTAGATCATTGAGGATCATAAACACTTCAATAGTTTGCTGGTTTCATTATTATTTTTATCTTTGTGGCATAAAGCAACTATCTCGTATAGTGCCTGAAGCCCCAAAATGCTCAGTTACTGCAAACTCAAGCAAATATGAATTAGCTGTAAACAAAATTATACCCAAAGTCTCAAGAGAAAGATGGGACTGTGAAGCTTCTGAGTTTATGTACTGAAGGTCAAACAGGAAGCCTTTAGGCTTTATTCTCTCTATTTTGACCAACCAAGTTATTATTTATATCTCACAACAATAATACAGTACATACTTATTAAAAAGCCTTCATTGTTGAAATTGCTGCAGGAAAAGTAACTTTGTATTGCAAGTGTAAAATAATATGTCTCAGCCCCAGACTAATTCTTCCCTTTAAAACACTTGTTTTCCTTACATGGTTTTGAAAAATAATATACAAATATTCTTTGCTATGCTGTAATAAATAGGCAGAATATGTGGACTGTATATAAGATTTAAGTAATTTTTTCAGTCTAGGGAAAATTCAGAATAAACTATTTTGGAGGTATTTAATTTTTGTTTAGTTTCATACAAAGGGCACTTCTTACCTTCAATATATTTAAAATTTTATACCATGTACATGTTGTATAACATTTTTAATATTAATTTATTTTTAAATAAATATATAGTTTTTTATTGATTTCAGAGAGGAAGGAAGACAGAGAGAGAGAGAGAGAAACAGCAATGATAAGAGAGAATCATTGATTTGGCTGCCTCCTGCATGTCCCCTACTGGGGGTCAAGCCCACAATCTGGGTATGTGCCCCTGGCTCGAATGAATCTGGGGCCCTTTAGTCCACAGACTAATGCTCTATCCACTATTAATTTACTTTTAAAAACTGCATTCTAATTTGGTAGATAATGAGAAAGTTTTTGAGATGGTTTAGCAAGAGGGCTAATACTTTTCTTTTTTAAAAATATATTTTTTTATTGATTTCAGAGAGGAAGGGAGAGGGAGAGGGAGATAGAAACATCAGTTTTGAGAGAGAATCTTTGGCCTGTTGCCTCTTGCACACCCTTGACTGGGGATTTAGCCTGCAACCTGGGCATGTGCCCTGACTGGGAATCAAACTGGTGATCTCATTGTTCATAGGTCAACATTCAATCACTAAGCCACACTGGCCATGGGAGAGGTATAATACTTTTCAATATAACACAAAGTTAAAATGAATTTATATCAAGACTTTTGTATTTATCAACAAAGGCTCTTTAATTGCAGAATAGTTATTTAAGGTCTGTATTCCTAAATATAGCATGCCAGATTACTTTCTATTTCAAATCCAAAAGAGTTCTTATGCTATTTTATATGAAAGTTATTAACAAACAATAGTTTAAATTGGGCAATTATTTTCTAGTATGATAGATTTTATTTTTGATGTCATCATTTCAAGAATGATTTCTTTTAAAAAAACAAAACTCAAACACTGCTGACTTTCAGCATTAGTGTCACTTTCTTTCAGGATGAATAATTAAGAGGAAATAATTTTTAAATGAGCTCCATGGACTTCGGACATATATTTACTACAAGTTACTGAACAAATCCACTTCTGAACAAATACACTATATTCCATTTGAAACCTGTACCTCCTCCACTGTATATTACCTTAAAAGGAACTACCCAATTACTAAAATTCTGCTAGATTCTTCAAATCATCTAGGATTTCTCTTTTTCCATCCCCATCCTTTAATCAAACCTAAACATAATTAGATTCCACAATCAAAAAGTCTTTCTTTAAAGTGCAATACCCCTTTTCTAGTCCAAATCACAATACTTTCATGGTTAGATAACTATTATGACCTCTTAGATCTCTCCAAATCCTCACTCAGCCTGTTGACCCTCTAATCCCCACCCAAGTTTCCTCTATTCCAAGTAAAATTCCCTTTTTACAGTGTTGTCATCGTGAGCTTTGAAAAATAAAGAGGATCATATTACTCCATTTGATTAAAATGTATCAGCGGTTCCCTGTTGAAATAAAATATAAAATGGTAAACACCAGCTATAGGATGCTGCATGATGTTTAACCCCCAAGACTCATGTCAATCCATTCATCTATTCACTCTCCAACCATGTGTACCTTCAGTTCCTCAAAGGCACTTACTCTTTTACACCTTGGGTCTTTAATAGATGCATGTTTATAAACCAGAAAACACTTTAATCCTTCCAACGGAATATAAATTAGAAAAGTACATCCAATGCCTTCACTTCAAGACCAGTTTCTATTTTCAAGTAAATTTATGACCAACAGAAACTTTGTCAAAGGTAAAAGCTTTTGTTTGCTTGGTTTATATGATCCAAAATAATGCCAAAATGTTACATTTGTTTACTCATAAATTAAAAATACATAAAAGCTCCCTTCATTATTAAAAAGAGAAAGCACATATCCATGTAGTAAAAACTACCTCTTTTGAATATAGAAATGATATTTTTCAAATAATTAGTATATTTTGAATCTATTATTTTCCTATTTATTTCCCCATTAATCCTTATATACTGTCTTATAATCATACAAATGTTTTTTCTGAGTTCATTAATTATTTTATCCTAAATACGTGTATTTTTCAATATAAAATTATAATGATTTCACTAGAGAAAAGTAAAATATAAATAAGAAGAACAAAAGACTCACAATTTTATCATAGATATACACTCAATTATTTGAAGATCATAATCCAAAAGATATTCATCTTTGGGTTTCTCTATCTCTCTTATATTCTATTTCAATTCTATATTCTTCTTCAATATATTTTATCCTAAAATCCATACTATAAATACCATTTTAAAATTCATTTTTTTGCAGTTTTGATATTTTTTATTGTGTTACATGTATACATATCTCCCCATTGCCCCTCCTCCCTCACAGGCATACCCCAACCCCCCAGTGTCTATGTTCATTGGTTATGCTTATATGCATAGATACAAGTCCTTTGATTGATCTCTTATCTACCCCACCTCTCCTTAATCTTCCTGCTATAATATTACAGTCTGTTTGATGCTTTACTGCCTCTGTAACTATCCTTTTGTTCAATACATATATATTTATTGAGAAAAATATATGTATTGAAAATGAATTTTAAAATGGTATTTATAGTATGGATTTTAGGATAAAATATATTGAAGAAGAACATATAAATATATATGTATTGAAAATGGATTGTAAAATAAATTATGACAGTGATCACACAGAAAATTGTGCAGTCATATATTATGTGATCACTGTCATAATTTATTTAACTATACTTTTATTAGGGAACATTTAGAATGTAACCCATGTATACATATATGAAAATTGAACATGCCTGCCTATTTTAAAATTTATGTAAGCATATTGCTTACATAATCTCCAGTAAATTTAGTTTATATATGCTCTTACTAACAGTGAATGGAGGTTTTTATTTTTCCCTATTTTGGAAATACTGACCATTGCACATTTCTTCTCATTCCCCCATCTTCCATTTGTATCCTAACAATTTAATTTTGATTATGCCCCAATTGTGGGAACAATGTTATGCAGCCATATCTAGCTGCAATGTAGGATGAGAAATGTAGACTTAATTCTGGGAAATAGGCACTCGACTAAAAAAAGTTGATTCTATTTCTATAGAAGATAAATCCTGGGATGAAACTGATAATCTATACTTCATTTATTCATATTTGAATAGACAGACAATGTCCTATAACACTTTTCTCACAGTTCAGATGCTCCAGATGCCCCATATCTGTAAGATGTGCATTTAAAACCTCTCCTGACTCTTAAAAATATTTTAAAATTATAGGTGACATACAAAATTATATAATTTATGGTATATAATATAGTGCTTATACATTATATATATAATATATATATATAATCTATAATAATTATACACACACAAACCTTACAAAGTGATCACCATAAGTCTAGTACCTGTCTAGCACCATACATAGTTATTACAATATTGTTGACTATATTCCCTATGCTGTACTTTACATTCCCATGACTAATTTTTATAAATGGAAGTTTGTACTTCTTAATCCCTTTTACCTTTTCATCCATCCTTCCACAAACTCTCTCTTCTGCTTTTGGACTAAACATGTGATATGAATATATTTTCCCTCTTTTATCCAAAATCAATTAATTCACAGCAGAACTCACATTAAGTACGGGGAATATTGTCCTAATGAACATATCTCTATCTATCTATCTATCTATCTATCTATCTATCTATCTATCTACCTACCTACCTACCTATCATCTATTTAATCTATCATCTACCTATTTATCATCTATACAAACTTTTCACCTTAATGTTATGTACTGGTAACCTGGTATCCCTGCAAGGAAATAATTGGTAGACAGTTAACACATCATAAGAAGTGGTTTAAAAATATTTAGAGAGCATAGTATGACTCTGAATAATTTTGGGAATGAATCACTTAGATTCCTTCCTGGGCTTTTTTGGGGGGGAATTTTCCCTTATCCAGTTTTTCCTAGTTGTTATATATATTTTTTAGAACAGCTTCAGTTAAGACATAATTCATACAACTCCTCCTTTTAAATTATATAAATTAAATGGGTTTGGGAGGTTATATTCACATAGTTGTGTAACCATTACCACAGTCTCATTTTAGAACATTTCCAATATCCCCCAAAGAAATCCTAACCCCATTTGCAGTTACTTCCAATTTCTTCCCCTCTCACTATATATAGGGTTGGGAAAATAGATTTATAGTTGTGAGTACAGGAAATAAAGAGTTTATTCTTGTATTATTTATTAACTGTGTTATATTACATGTGAGCAGCTGTAAACCTACTTTTTCCCACCTCTATATTTGTCTATTCTAGACATTCAATGAAATGGAATCATACATTGTATGTTTTTTTGTGTGTGATAAAGATTCTTTTGCTTATTTAGAACAATGTTTGTAAAATTAATCCATATTGTAGTATCTATCAGTAGTATTTCAGTAGTTATTATTCCTGAATAATATTCCATGAAGTAGATATACTACACTGTGTTTATTCTTCACTAATGTACATTTGGGTATTTCTTTCAATCTGGGTAACATGAACAATGTTGTTATGTACTTTCACGTGCAAGTTTTCATATGGATATATATCTTCATTTCTTTTGAGTATAACATAGGAATAGAATTGCTGGGTCATATGGTAACAATTTAGAGGGATCTCCAAATTATTTTAAAAAGTGACAGCACCATTTCTCATGCCCATCAGAAGTACACAAGGATTTCTCCAATTTCTCCATATACTCACTAGCATTTGTTATTATCTACCATCATCATTAGAGCCATTCTTGAAGTGCAAAGTGGTATCTCATTGCTATTTAACATCTTATGTGCTTTCTTACCAACTGTATACCTTCTTTGAAGACATGTCCATCTATGTACTTTGTCCATGTAAAATATCATTTATAATTTTATAACTTTGTTGTGTTTTTATGTATGCTGGATACTATTTCCTTTTCATATATATTATTGCAAATATTTTTCCATTTTGTGCACTGTCTTTTTCTTTTCTTGAGAGTATAACTATAATGCCAAAGTTATTTATTTTGACAAAATCTAATTTTTTATGCCCGTGCTTTTGGTATCATATCTAATAAATTATTGCCCAATTAAAGATCAAGGATATTTACTGATATTTTCTCCTAATGTTTCTATAGTTTTCACTCTTATATTTAGGTCAATGACCCACTTTGAGTTAATTTTTCTTCATGGTGTGAGGTAAGCATCCAATTTAACTCATGTGTATATATCTTTCTAGTTGTTCCCTCACCACTTGCTTTAATATATAATTATTTCCCATTTTAATAATCTTGGCCTCTTTCCCTTCATCTATGACAGGAAGCCTCTCACAACTCTAGGAGTATTGGCTCAGGAGGTTTAGAAGCAGCTGCATCTCTACAGCTATGGTCAGGTGCTGACAGCAGTCTCTGGTGGTATAGTGAAGAGCAGATCATCATATAAGAAAAGCACCAAACCCCAAACCTCTGTCTTATATCCACATCCACCCAGAGAAAAGCTTTTGTCAAACTGAATTAAAGAGACAGGAGTGGGGATTGGAGATAAAACGTCATATTCTCACTGTGCCATTTACTAGATTCTCTTAAATGAATGTCTATATTTTCTTGTGTGTTAAGAAAATTTTCAGGGACTTTCAGTGCTTGTTTTATTAAAATTTTCAACAGATGTGGTTGTTTCACTGGAGAGAGTGTCCATGGAGCACTTTGCACCATACAAAAGGATTCTAGAAGTGCTTCTCTTCAAGATATGCAGGTTTATATTTTAACACAGCTTCTTTTTCCTGAATACTTGTGAAGTGTGAGACGCCTCACTTCAGCCTCCATGACTGCAGTGGCAGGGCTATGATGAGGGGCAGAGAGGAAGAAGCAGGGTTGGAGAATATATTTATGTGAGAGAAGAAATTTTTGTGGATTGGCCCTAATCTGGTCATTTATGAATAAAAACATGACATTTGTACTTTGCCTTTATAGGCTCTGTTTTCTTATATTTTTTGAAAAGTATTTAACACTACATATTGAAATCTTTACTTCCAGAAAAAAAAATCTCAGAAAATGTATCAAAATCTGTATTTTGCTGGTGATTGTCTTTTATTTAGCATTTCAGGGGCCTAGTGCACAAATTCATGGGCTGTGAGACTACAGTAGGCACAGGGATGGGTCTTGCCCTATCCTCCTTGCCCCCACTTGGTCCCTCCCACTGAGTCCTCCGGTCCCCTGTTTGCAGGCAGCCCTGTTCTGTCCTGGCTGCTGCTCCGTGCACTGACAGCACCGGCCCCACTCAAACCTGCTGATGGCGGAGCAACTGGGGCTGGTACCCGCAGTGGGCACAAGCGGTAGCTGCTGCCCCAATCACTCCTCAGGAGCAGGTGGAGGTGGAGAAGTCCTCAGGGGTGATCAGGGACAGCAGCCACAACTTGCACCCGCTGATGGTGCCAAGTGATTGGGACTGGCACTGAGCACGAGCAGTGGGTGCGAGTAGTGGCTCCTGCACCTGCAGTGGGTATGAACAGGGCCAGTGCTGGCATCAGGTGGGAGTGTCAGTCAGGACTGGCATATGGGAGCAAAGACTTTTGAGTAACCACCAGAGGCTTGCCCCAATGACAGCGACTGGTGCCCACTTTAATCTGGCGCCCCTGTTCACCTGCTCCACCATCTCACCTCAGCCAACAGCTTGCCATGTTCTGCACACACACACACACCCTAGTGGTCAGCACACATCAGAGTGATTGGTTGTTTGGTTGTTCTGCAGTCCAATCTATTTGCATATTAGCCTTTTATTTTATAGAAGTTTATCTTTGGTGAACAGAATTATTCATCCTCACTAAAGAAAAAAAATAAAGAAACAAAGTTATTTGGAGATTAGTTCTTAAGACACTTGGCAATAAATTATGGAAATCATTTAAGCAGTGTATAGTAGTTCAAGTGCACAAAGAAAAGGAAAATTCTTAAATTGTTTGGTAAGTTTCTACTTATAAATACTAATGATAGAAACCTACTAAACATCAAAAATTATAGGGACATAAGAAAATAACCAAAAAAAGAGTTAAAACCATGATTAATTTTGGTTTCAGAAATGAGAAGGAACTTTGAAACTAAAGTGGTATGCTGGAGCTAGCTTTATTGCCTGATGAGACCTGAATGTTACATTTTAAGGATATTTGCAAGCTTACTGTTCAATGTAGCCCCAAACTTACATTAAATAAATTATAGTAAAACAACTATAATCAATTTAAAACTTCAACATTTCCTAATGCACTTACTTTATTTTACTATTTTCAGTGCTTGTGAGGTTATTTATATATTTGTATCTGTATAGTGAAAATACTCTATAATTGTATGCTAGTGCACATCTCTCCTTAACTCCAAACTCAGCAATATCTTGATGGTAGTTTGAATTTGGATATGGTTAAAGTATTTATACCACAGAAATCAGCAACAACTACAAATCAGAGATTTTTTTTTTTTCAGTGAGCTGGTTGTTAAAAATGTATTAGCATTCCACTCACAAATAAATATAGGTATAGCTATAGATTTAGAGAGATAGAACAATGTAGTTACTGATAAAAAACAAAAAAGGGTTTTAGTATGAAGCCTGGTTTTATTATCATAGGAGAACAGAATATTAGAAGTTTAAAAGGTACAAGATGCTCTGATTTTTCAGTAATCACTACATTTGAGAAAATAGAGAACTTTAGTTTTTGAGAATCTTTCAGATTTAGCACTTGATTTAGCACATAATTTACCTTACAAACAGATGAAGTTACATCCAATGATATTTTTCAGAAGCATAAAATTTAACATATTTTATAAATTGAGTATATATAAAATATATATACATATGCTATACATCAAAGGAAGACATTAATACTTTTAGTTCCTTTTTAGTTAAAAAATGTAGTAAAAAAGTTACTTGATCCTTGAAAAAATAATGGAATATAAATTTATGTACATAGAGAAAAAAATGGAGGCAGAATAGAAGGACATGTCTTGAGACTTGTTCTGAAACAGATAGAAAGAACAGCTGAGAATCACACAGTGAATGTTCATTGGCAAGGTAAGGGACAGCTATACTCCAGGAGTAGGTGGGGGGACTACTGGATAGAGCTCCCTGACCTGGCAGGCCCCATTGCTGCTGGGTTCCTTCCCAGAGCCAACAGCTTGGATGCAGAGACCATGCCATCTTGAAGGGGAAAGAGGATGTTATCAGAAACCTGAAAATTTACATCTGCAGAACCCCCCGAACAGCTGCGAACCCCAGAAGAACTACAAAAAACAATTGGTGCAAACACATGGATTCAGAGGAGCTCTACACTCCACCATGAAAAGTTCAGATTTTTCCTGGGATAAGGAGAGTGGGAAATACATAAAAAGACACCTGGAGAAGAGAGACCATGGGGAGACAAAGAAACAGACCATATATGAAAGAAAAGCAGGCATTGGCAGAAAAGGAAGTAAACACAATGGAGGCAAGCAACCTGTCAGAGAAAGAATTCAGATAAATGGTCATAAGGTTGCTGAAAAGAATGGAAGACAAATTCGACAATATGAGTAAGAACCCAGAGGAAATGAAGAAGAACCAAGAAGAAATGAAAAATGACATCACTGCTTTAAAGAACTCAATAGAAAGCATCAAGGGTAGACTAGAAGAAGCAGATGACTGCATCAGTGAGCTAGAAGACAAGGTAGGAAAAAAATGTCCAAGTACAGCAGCTTGTAGAAAAAGAAATAAAAAGCAGGAGGAGAGCATAAGGGAATTTTGGGACAACACAAAACAAAACAACATGCGCATAGTAGGTTCCAGAAGAAGAGGAAACTGATCAAGGAATAGAAAACCTGTTTGAAGAAATAATGACAGAAAAATTTCCTGATATAGGGAAGAAAAAATTCACACAAATTCAAGAAGCTCACAGAGTCCAAAAAAAAAAAAAATGAACGTCTAAAAACCGACACCAAGTCACATTATAATTAAATTGGTAAACACCAATGACAAAGTAAGAATCTTAAAAGCAGCCAGAGAGAGACAGAATGTTACCTACAAAGGAACCCCCATCAGATTAGTGACTAATTTCTCATCAGAAACTCATCAGCCCAGAAAGGAATGAAATGAAATATACGAAGTCATGCAAAGGAAGGGTCTGAATCCAAGAACACAGTACACAGCAAGGCTATTAATCAAAATTGAAGGCAAAATCAGGAGCTACACAGACAAAAAAGGACTAAGGGAATTTATTACCACCAAACCAGCAATGCAAGAAATTCTAAAGGGTTTTCTGTAAAAAAAAGAAAGAGAAAGAAAGAAAGAAAGAGAGAAAGAAAGAAAGGAAGGAAGGAAGGAAGGAAGGAAGGAAGGAAGGAAGGAAGGAAGGAAGAAGGAAGGAAGAAAGAAGTAGGAAGTGAAGAAGGAACACTAGAGTAAAGAATAAAAATGGAGACAAATAAGTACCTATCAATAATAACTTTCAATGAAAATGGTTTGAATGCCCAAACAAAATATATAGGGTAACCAATTGGATAAGAAAACACAATCCATATATCTCCTGTCTACAGCAAACCCACCTCAGAAAAAAAGACACACAGAGACTGAGGGTGAAGGGATGGAAAAATGTTTTTCAGGCTAATGAAATGGGAAAAAAAGCTGGGGTTACAATACTTATATCTGACAAATTAGATCTCAAAGTGAAGGAAATAACAAGAGATAAAGAAGGCTGCTTCATAATACTAAAGTGAACAATCCAACAAGAAGAAATAACTTTGGTACACATATATGCAACCAATGCAGGATCACCCGAATACATTAAAAAAAAAAAACAACTCATGGAGGATATCATGGGAGAGATTGACAGCAATACAATAATAGTAGGAAACTTTAATACACTACTATCACCATTGGACAAATCCTCTAAACAAATAATCAGCAAAGAAACATCAATCCTAAATGTCTCACTAGATCTGATGGAATTAATTGACATCTTCAGAACATTTTGCTCCAAAGCCACAGAATATACATTCTTCTCAAGTGCACATAAGTCATTTCCAAAGATAGACCATATGTTGGGTCACAGGCAAAGTCTCTTAAAATTCAAGAAGATATAGAGCATATCAAGCATCTTCTCAGATCACAGTGGCATAAAACTGGAAATCAACTTCAGTAAAAACAATTCAAATAAATCAAACACATGGAGAATAAACAGCATGCTATTAAACAATGAGGGAGTTACCAGAGAGATCAAGGAAGAAATTAAAAAAAACATGGCAACAAATGACAATGAAAACACAACAATACAAAATCTATGGGACACAGCAAAAGCAGTCTTGAGTGGGAAGTTTATAGCTCTACAAGCCTACTGCAAACAACAAGAAACAATGGCAATAAATTATGTAACCCTACAACTCAAAGAGCTAGAAAGAGAGCAACAAGAAAAGCCCAGCATAAGCAGAAGGAAGGAACTAGTAAAGATCACAGCAGAGATAAATGGTATAGAGACCAAAGTAACAATATAAAAGATCAACAAAACGAAGAGCTGGTTCTTTGAAAGGATAAACAAGATTGAGGAACCTCTAGCCAGGTTCACCAAGAAGCAAAGAGAGAGGATCCAAATAAACAAAATCAGAAATGAAAGAGGTGAAATAAGAATAGACTCCACCAAAATACAAAGATTGTTATAAAATACTATGAACAACTCTATTTCAACAATCTGGACAACCTGGAGGAAATGGACATGTTCCTAGAAAAATATAACCTTCCAAAACTCAGTCAGGAAGAATCTAAACATCTCAATAGGCCAATAACTATGGAAGAAATTGAAGTAGTCATCAACAAACTTCCAGCAAACAAAAGCATGGGACCAGATGGCTTCACAGGAGAATTTTACCAAACATTCAAGGAAGAACAAAAACCTATCCTCCTCAGATTATTACAAAAAATTCAAGAAGAAGGAACACATCCAAGCTCCTTTTATGAAGCCAGCATCACCCTAATACCAAAACCAGATAAAGACAACACAATGAAAGATAATTACAGGCTAATATCCTTCATGAACATAGATGCCAAAATACTCAACAAAATTCTAAGAAATCAGATGAGCAGTACATAAGGAAGATCATATACCATGACCAAGTAGGATTTATCCAAGAAATATATGGATGGTACAATATCCGCAAGTTAATAAATGTGATACATCACATAAACAAATTGAGAGATAAAAATCACATAGTCATAAGTTTATATATGATAAATCCACAGCTAACATCATACACAAAGGGCAAAAAGTAAAACCATTTCCCCTAAGAACAGGAACAACACAGGGATGCCCACTCTCACTACTCCTGTTCAACATAGTACTGGAAGTATTAGCCATTGCAATTAGACAAGAAGAAGAAATAAAAGTCATCCAAATTGGTAGAGTAAGTAAAGCTGTCCTCAGTTGCAGATGATATGATATTGTACATAACAAATCCGAAAGACTCCATAAAGAAACTAACAGACTTAATAAATGAATTTGGCAATGTAGCAGGGTACAAAATTAAGGCCAAGAAATCTATGGTTTTTCTATACACCAATAGTAAACTTACAGAAAGATAGACTAAAAAAGCAATCCCATTTACCATCACACACACACACACACATACACACACGCACGAACAAAGAAAATTAAGATACCTATAAATAAACTTAACTAAGGAGGTAAAAGAACTATACGCAGAAAACTACAGTACACAGAAAAAAGAGATAGCCAAAACTGATTTGCCTCAGTGGATAGAGTGTCGGCCTGTGGAATGAAAGATCCCAGGTTCAATTTCAGTCAAGGACATGTACCTTGGTTGCAGGATTATACCCAGTAGGGGGTGTGCAGGAGGCAGCTGATTGATGTCTCTCTCTCATCAATGTTTCTAGCTCTCTATCCCTCTCTCTTCCTCTCTGTAAAAAATCAATAAAATATATTTTAAAAAATACAAAAGAGATAGAGGAAGATGTAAACAGATGGAAGAATATACCATGTCCATGGATTGGGAAAATCAACATAATTAAAATGCCCATACTACCTAAAGCAACCTATAGATCCAATGCACTCCCCATTGAAATACCAACAGCATATTTCACAGACCTAGAAAGAACCTTCCAAAACTTCATCTGGAATAAAAATGGACCCTGAATAGCCATAGCAATCCTGAGGAAGAAGGACAAAGTAGGTGGGATCTCAATACCAGATTTCAAGCTATATTACAAAGCCACTATTCACAAAACAGCCTGGTACTGGCATAAGAACAGACATATAGACCAATGGAATAGAATAGAGAATCCAGATATCGACCCAAACCACTATGCTCAATTAATATTTGACAAAGTAAGTATGAACATACAATAGAGTCAAAACAGCCTCTTCAATAAATGGTGTTGGGAAAAGTCGACAGATACATGCAAAAAATAAAAATAAAAATAGACCGCCAACGTACACCATACACAAAAATAAACTCAAAATTGGAAACACCAATCAGAAAGGATTTGTGCAACCCTATGTTCATAGCAGCACAATTTACAATAGCTATAATTTGGAATTAGCCTAGATGCCTGTCAGCAGATGAGTGGATCAGAAAACCATGGTACATCTACACAATGGAATACTATGCTGCCATGAAGAAGAAGGAATTCTTACCATTTGCAGCAACCTGGTTGGAACTGGAGAGCCTTATGCTTAGCGAAATAAGCCAGTCAATGAAGGAGAAACACCACATGATATCACTCATTTGTGGATAATAAAGAACATTATAAACTGATGAACAAAAGGATAGATACAGAG
>JAAGEH010000029.1:9327300-9524491 GCA_011751065.1 Lasiurus cinereus
GATCAACCAAAGGACTTGTATGCATGCATATAAGCATAACTAATGGAAGCAAGACGCTGGGGGTAAGGGCATGTGTGGGAGTGTGTTGGGGGGGCAATGGGAAGTTATGTACATATTTAATACTTTAATAAAGAAATGAAAAAAATAAATTTATGTACTTAAGTTTTCATTTAATTTGGATTTTCAAGTTTTATAAAACTGTTCTTACCAATTTTAGCTAGAAGGGATTGCTGAGTAGTATAATGTTTAGGAATAACTGTTCTGAAGTAAGACTTGTTGGCATCAAGCCACTTCCTATTTTGAGGAATATCTCTATGCTTCTGGATGCACTAAGAGTATCTTCCTGAGCAGCCTAAGTGACCGAACGACCAAATGAACTCAATGACTAAACAACTGGTTGACCTGTCACTATGATGCACACTGACCCCCGGGGGACAGACACTCCTGGTGGTCAGTGCACTCTCACAGCAGGAGCATTGTCCACCTGACCAACCCATCCCTGCAGTCCACCATTCGAGCTGCAGCCACTACCTCCCTCAATAGTCTTGCAGGTCCAATCTCCGGACAACGGGCCAGGCAATGACAGACCAGCACCACTTGCGTAGTCCCGCCAGGACCACTGGCCTCATGGAAGTCATCTTTGTGATCTGTGGCTGCTTCCCCTCCCTAGGTGCTCCACAGTCCATCACCAGGCAGGAGGTTGGATGCCCTTGCCAACCCAGGATCAGAATCCATCCCACTGACATTTGCACCCATCCTTGGGAATCACCTGATGGCCAATCACGTCCTGCATCTCCCAAGCACCTCAGGTGGGCACCAAATGCAGGGTTCATGGATGTTGAGCCCCTCCCAATTGGGATTGACTGGGCTGGGCACAAACCCACAGCAGATGCAGCAGGTCCAGGATAAATGGAAGTGGCAGGCAGGAGCAGCATGAGGTGTTGGACTATGGGTTTTGGCCTTATCCCTGCAGGTTACCACAAGGGACCCCATGTACAAATTCGTGATACAGGCCTCCAGTGCAAATTTTATTAAAAAATCAAAATCAGGTCCAATCAGTGTAGCTCAGTGCTTGAGTGTCGACCTATGTACTAAGAGGTTATGGTTTGATTCTCGGTCAGGGCACATGCTCAGGTTGCATGCAGGAGGAAGCTAATCAATGATTCTCTCTTGTCATTGTTGTTTCTATCTACCTTCCCCTTCCTCTATGAAATCAATATAAGTATTTTTTAAATAAAAATCAGAATATACATATAGATATAAAATGTGAAATATACAGGGACATATTACTTTATGTCATTATCTTTATAATTTTCAAAAAGTGACAAATAAGAATATAAACTTAACAAGAGAATTTAAAAATAAAAATATTTCTTTTGAATGAATTGGTCACATTAACCCTTGTTCCATGCTTTAAATGAAAATTTTAAATCTTATTATACTTGAAAATAAACTTACCTTTAAATAATATAAATAGTATGCCATCACATTAGCTATAAAAGTAAAAACTAATAATTAGCAACAAGCATCTGATGAAAAAGGATTGTCCCTATTTTTCACTATTGGTATAGTTGCCTTTCTATTACTGACTGCAACAACAACAAAAAGTTCTTCCCCAGTAATTTTAGAATCCACTTTATTCTCAAACATGAAGATAATTCTGTTTACCATGGAAATTATCTTTTTTGCCTCAGATATCTCCATGATAAAATTTTTAATATATTTTCTACTTAAATATCTTCAATGATGAAAAGCAATTTTCTTTGAGGCAAATGACCTTACTGCTAGATATCTTCAATTTTAAGAATCATTAACAAAATTCAAATACGTTTTTGTGATTTGCATTTTTTGAGGTTAAAAATTTTAGCATCACACCTGAATGTGGGCTACAGATTCAATGTCTTTCTGAAAAAAAAGAAAGAAAGAAAGAAAGAAAGAAAGAAAAACAAAACATTTCCTAAACATGTTTACTGTGGTATTTGCAAAACAATCATTGGTGTTGAGTCTATCACTCAATTTAGATTATGTGCTAAAACAACAAATTACAAAATCTCAGTATCTTAGTTCTTGCTTTTGCTATTTGCTCATTACACTACAGCAGGTATGACCATATGTTGTCACTGAGGAGGATAGTTTACATTATCTGTCCAGAGGTGTTATAGGTAACTTAAATTCACATTCCATTTTTCTTTTTATAAATTTTATTTTTCTTTTAAAATTATAATTTGCATTCAATATTTCCAGTGCCACTTGGCACCATACATAATTATAATAATATTAAAGGTCCAGTGAACAAATTCATGCACAGGTGGTGTCCTTTGGCCTGGCTGGTAATCAGTACTGATTGAGGCTGTCTCCCACCCCAATTTGGGCCCAGGGCCTATTGGGATGTACAGATCCAGGAGAGGGGCCATGGGAGGTTGGCCTTGAGAGCTCAATGATCTCTGGGGGCAGCTTCTGCATTAAATGTCTTCCCCCTGGTGATCAGTGTGTGTCAAAATGAGCAAATGACTGGTTGTTCAGTTATTCAACTCTTTGGTCGTTCAATCACTTAGGCTTTTATATACATAGATTATAGACTAGATTTCTATGCTATACTTTACACCCCCATGACTGTTTCATAACTATAATTCTGTACTTCTCAATCTCTTCATCTGTTTTACCCAGTCCCTCAAATACCCCCTGTACCCCCCAGCAATCATCAGTCTCGTTTCTGTATCTTGAATCATTTTTATTTTTATATTGCTCTTTAGGTTACACATATAATTGAAATCACATGATATTAATCTTTCTCTGTCTTATTTCACTTATAACACTCTCTAGGTTCATCCATACTGTCACAAATGGTAAAATTTCATTTTTTATCACTTTCCATTCTTTAGCATATCATATACTTAGACCTATCTTCAAGTGGGTGGGGACATGTGTCAAGAATGAGAGGCAGGCCGAAACCGGTTTGGCTCAGTGGATAGAGCATAGGCATGCGGACTGAAGGGTCCCAGGTTCGATTCTGGGCAAGGGCATGTACATTGGTTGCAGGCACATCCCCAGCAGGGGGCGTGCAGGAGGTGGCTGATCAATGTCTCTCTCATCGATGTTTCTGGCTTTCTAGCCCTCTCCCTTCCTCTCTGTGAAAAATCAATAAAATATATTTTAAAAAAAAGAAAGAAAAAAAGAATGAGAGGCAGAATAGCTGTCAACAGCCATAATGACCACCTATTTGTATTTATTTATTAGAGGCACAGAGAAAATATAATTTATATCAATCTCTTAATTAAATATAAACTTTCAAGATATTTGTCTACATGAATTAGCTAAATATTTATAAGCTAAGTTTATAAACTGTGATTTATTTATTTTTGGTCTTACAGCAGGAATGATTATGCCACTCCATAATTGGAACCTGATGAGAGAAAATAAAATAATAAACTCAATATCAAAGAGCTCTATGTAAAACCCTGGCTTTTTTTCTTGGTATCTGGAGACTTAATAGAAGATTTTAGATCTACCCAGCCCTAGATTTCCTCAGGAATATGGGGTTGATATGATCTACCTTATTAGGTTGTTGTAGTGATTAAATGAGCTAATGTCTACATATACAGAGGGCCTACAAAAGATGGCCTACAAAAAGTTATAACCTGCCAAAAGCGGTTTGGCTCAGTGGATAGAGTATCAGTCTGCACACTGAAGGGTCCCAGGTTCAATTCTGGTCAAGGGCATGTATCTTGGTTGCGGGCACATCCCCAGAGATAGGTGTGCAGGAGGTGGCTGATTGATGTCTCTCTCATCAATATTTCTAGTTCTCTCTCTCCCTTCCTCTCTGTAAAAACAATCAATAAAATATATTTTTAAAAAAGTTATAACCTATCCCTTTTTGCTTTAGAATATTCTTTTTTTAATTAATTTATTTTCCCCTATTTCCCTCCCCACCCCCCAGTACATGCCCTCATCCGGCGCCCCCGCCCCCCATGGCCCTGTATACACTGGCTATGTCTACACACACATGCATACAAGTCCTTCGGTTGATCTCCTATAGGCTCCTCCTTCCCAACTTCCCCTGCCTTCCCACTGTAGCATGACAGTCTGTTCATTGCTTCTTTAAAAATTGATAAGAAGGTATAGTTTTTCAAAAGGTCCATGAATTTGAGTATGCCAACAAATTAAAGAGAAGACTTGGTGATATAAGAAGGTATAGGCAGTTGCTCTAATTCTCCAACTTATACATAAGGAAGAGCCTCAAAAAGAAAGATCTAAGAAAGGTATAGCCTGGGGGTGAACAGGTAAAGAACAGGGAGAGGTAAAGTTGAGAAAGTTTAGATTAATAACTGGAACATGTTTACATAGCAATTTTGACAATTAGTAGATTATCAGACATTGCTTTTTCACACTCACAGTTGATATTTTACATTTACCTTTTCCTCAATATCATTTTTACACTTATATTTTTAGTAAATTTAAAAGATATAAATATATCTGCTTGGATTCTGGCTTTTTCTAGTTCCTCAATAATGTTGATATTTCTGATGATTGTTTAAATGTAGTAGCAGTTGTACTTAAGTAGAACATTTCACATCCTACAGTATGAGAGAGTTTCTTTATTTATGCTCAATTCCCAACCTGAACCAACTGCAGACAGCTAAGCAGAGACAGTGAATACTAATCAAAAGAGGAAGAATGGCTTGGTTGTGGTCATGCCTTAACAAGAAAGTCCTTTTCCAAAAAGGCTGTTTTATATGCTACCTACATATTCCAAGTGAAAAGAACCATTTCACAGCAACTGTAGAGTGTACTTGAAGAAAAGATTTATAATTTTCTTTTCATGGTGCATAAACTAGAATTGAAGCCATCCAGTATTTTATTTATTTTTTTGTAAATGCATTCAAATTAGCACACATTAGATTTCATTACACATAACACACACCCAGAACTCTTTTACTAGTTTGAAGCCATCACTGGCAAAGGTAGAAGTTTTCTGTTTTCAATGAGAAAAATTTAATTCAACAAAAGGCATGAAATCAACTATCTATGCTAAAATTACCCTGTAAAATTTTCAGTTTCTCTGTGACTAAAATCTTCCTGGTTTGCTGATAAGGAAATTTGAAACAAAGCTAAGTGCAGATATAGTGGATATTTAAAATTATCAGGGATATCTGGGTTCATGGAAGATCTGGCAGTAATTGCTTTATCTTTTCTTTACTATTTAACAGTGAAAACCTCAGTAATCTAATCAATGGAGGTTAAACATAATAACTGTGTAGCAGGTACAGTGTACGAAACCAAATATTTCTAAGATTTAGGGCCAGTTACATTACCATTGTGGTTTCAGAGACAATGTCTTTCTTGCAATAAAAAAAACAACTAACAAGATACAATCACAAACAAACAAACAAACAAACAAACAAATAAATAGATAGAAAGAAAGAAACGAAATTAAAAACAAAGAAAAAAAAACCCCAGTATCTATGAGTTTCTTCACTTTAGGGAGTGTGTATGAAACCAAAGGCAGTATTTGCTAGAAGTAGAAAAGCAAGATCACTCACAGCCAGTCACATCTGGTTTACGAAGAAGAATGGGTTTCCACTCTAGTAATATTACTTTTGGAAGTAAGTATTAATTTACTTTGCAATAAGGCCTTAGGACACATACTCATTCATTCCATTTTAAATCTGCATGAACCTTCTCAGAGTATTAACTGGGGACTTTGATAACTCCATTAGACAGGATCAGGTGGTTCTCTAAATAGTACAGTGGTACCTCGAGATACGAGTTTAATTCGTTCCCTAACCTTGAGGTGTGGGAAACTATGAGACACTTTAGTCACAGTAAACTGGTGGGTCCTGTGCAGCCGGCCGATCCGCGCGATTACTCGTATCTCAAATGTTGCTCATATTTCAAAGCAAAAATCTCTCGCTCAACGGCTCCTATCTCAAAAATCTCGTATGTTAGGGCACTCGTATCTCAAGGTACCACTGTACTTTGCTTGGAATAGTTTTTCTTTTAAGGAAGATATACAAAGCATAATGATACTATGATGTTGTGAAATATTCTATAAATTATAAACAAAACATATTTCTTATACAATTTGGATTTAACAAAATTAGGCTTTAAGGTTTTTTTCTTATCATAAAAAAAACTCATAATTTAAATACTGCATCAAATCTCACCACATCAGAGATTGAGTATAAATATATTAGACATTGTTCTTTTAATATTATTTTCTATACATAGACATTTAAAATTATATATATATATATATGTAGTGTATGATGCATATATTTTTTTTAATATATTTTATTGATTTTTCACAGAGAGGCACAGAGAGGAAGGGAGAGGGATAGAGAGCTAGAAACATCGATGAGAGAGAAACATTGATCAGCTGCCTCTTGCATGCCCACTACTGGAGATGCGCCCGCAACCCAGGTACATGCCCTTGACAGGAATCGAACCCAGGAACTTTCAGTTCACAGGCCAATGCTCTATCCACTGAGCCAAACCAGTTTTGGCAATTTTTAGATTGTTATTATATGATCAATATCCTATTTAATAAAAGAGTAATATGCAAATTAACCATCATTCCTTTACACCCACAAGCCATGCCCACCAGGCACACAAACCAGCCAATCAGGAGAGAGTATGCAAATTAATCCCACTAAGATGGCTGCAGCCATGGAGAGAGCAGGAGGGAGGCTTGGGTTTCACTGGTAATGGAGGAAGCCAAGCTTTCTACACACCCTGGCCAGCCCAGGCCTCTACTCAAGGCTACAAAGTTCCAATTATAGAAGAAAAATAAATTGAAACAAAAATGGTGGAACCCACAGAGCTGGAGAGACCAGAAGGCTAGGGTTGCCCCCGGTGATGGAGGAAGCCAAGCTTCTGCAGCCCTAGTCTGCCTTGGCTTCTGCTTAAGGCTACAAAGTTTTAATTATAGAAGTTTAATAAATACCAACAAAAATGGTTGCTGCCACAAAGCAACCAGGAGGCTTGTCTCTGCTCCAGGCTACAAAGTTTTAAGTGTAGAAGATAAATAAATCCCAGATACCAGGGCCTCTGCTTGGGTTGCTGGGGGGCATGACTGGCCTGCAAACCAACACTGGCCCTGTATCCAGGCTGCCCCATGCCCCAAGGGAACCCCCACCCTGATCTGGGACACCTTTCAGGGCAAACCAGATGGCCCCCACCCATGCACCAGGCCTCTATCCTATCTAATAAAAGAGTAATATGCAGATTGACCATCACTCCAACACACAAGATGGTTGCCACAATGTGGTCAAAGATCTTGCCCCCATGTGGACACAAGATGGCCACCACAAAATGGCCAGCAGGGGAGGACAGTTCAGAGGGACCAGGACTACAAAGGAGAGCAGTTGTGGGTGATCAGGCCAGCAGGGGAGGGCAGTTGGAGGGACCAGGCCAGCAAGGAAGGGCAGTTGTGGGTGATAAAGCCTGCAGGGGAGGGCAGTTAGGGGTGACCAGGTCTGCAAGTGAGGGCAGTTAGGGGCAAACAGACTGGCAGGGGAGCAGTTAGGCATTAATCAGGCTGGCAGGGGAGTGGTTAGGGAGTGATCAGGCTGGCAGGCAAAAGCAGTTAGGGGCAATCAGGAAGGCATGCAGGTGAGCAGTTGGGAGCCAGCAGTCCTGGATTGTGAGAGGGATGTCCAACTGCCCGTTTAGACCTAATACTACCAGTAGGAGAACAGTTGGGAGGGACTAGTATTGTTGGGCTTAAATGGGCTGTCAGAAGTCCCTCAAGGGGTCCCAGATTTTTAGAGGGTACAGGTTGGACTGATGGACACCCCCATGCAGGAATTTTGTGCACCGGGCCTCTAGTTCATTAATGTCAGTAAATATTCTTGAAAACATTTTAATAATTGCATAATGTTCGATTTCAGTTATATATCAAGATTCATTTAACTGATCACTTATTTGCCAACAACTGAGCTATTAAATGTTTCCTTCTTTTATCCTATTAAAAAGAACAACCTTGTCTATATTATTTAATCATATCCTTAGGGAAGAGCCTCAGAAGATAAATTGCTGGGTCAAAGGATCAAATATGCTTTTTATGCACATTGCTAAAGTGCTTTCAAAAACCATTAGACTGATTTATAATCCCACCAACAAGAAAGGGCATGTCCACCTCACTGACTGCTCTGCCCTACTGACTATTTGCAATTTGATGGGTAAAGAAATCAAACCAAAACAAACAACAAAACCTACTTGCTTTAGTTCTTCTATTAATCATTTGAACATATGTTCATATTCATTAATATTTATATTTTTGGTGAGCTATGTATTATCTTTTCACTTTTTTATTTTTCTATAATTACAATATTGTATATTAAGCCAAAATAAAGCAAATATGAAAATAAACTTCAACTAAGAATTATGGCTATAACAACTTGCAAATTTAAAATTATGCCATAGTGCCAATTTTTAAATAGGGCATCAGATTTAGCACTATCTCCTAGGTAATTTGAATATGGGATATGAAGAAATACAAATGGATTATATAGATAACTAATATGCTTTTATATTACCTGGATATTTATCACATTAAATTGATTTGATGTATTTGTTCCCTCTCTTTTTAATCCATTTTAAAAATGTGTTATTTTTCCACTAAGTCAGAGAATTCTTCAGTAATTACTTATTATATATACTAATACATGTTTTTACCTTATTTATAAATTTTAGTATAACAGAATACAAAATGATATAAATATTATATATTATATCTGTTTATAAAAAGCATCCAAAATAGAGACTGATATTATCTCTCTAGCATTTAGAAATCTGTAATTCATTTAGTAGAAAATAACAATGTAATATCAGTTCAATTGCTTACTTATCTAATTCACTATAAGCATGTATTCAAGAGTTTTCTCTTTTCCTTTATTTCTACATTATAGGAAATCTCAATCTTGTAAGTGACATTATGGACCATTAGTTTCTCTCCCATGGTGAAAATGATTAAATCATAGCAATAATTTAAGAATACACTTTATTTGACATCTCTGGTGATAGATATCAGCCACTTGAATGGCTGTGTACAGAGGCAAGCTGCAGAAGTCTCTACTCAAACATGGCTTCTGAAGAGTTAAAAATCTAAAAGGAAATTTAGTGAGGAAGAGAGACAGAGAGTAGCTCTTTTGGGACTACTATACAAAATTTTCTAAGAACTAGGCCCTGGGGATCACAATCTACTAGTCTCTCTGAGCCATATACAATAGATAGGTATTTCTGACTGATACATTATGGCTATGAGGCATGACATGAGATTGGGATGAGAGAGCTACAAAGAGCCATAGAGACAAGTGTCCAGCTTAACCTTTCTTCCCCTGAAGGAATTTCCTTTACCACAGTTGTGATGACTGGCCATTTACTCCTGTTTTAACACTGACCAGGAGTAGAAACTCTTGCTTTATTCTACGTGTTCCACTCATTTTAAAAAAGTTGTATTGGTTTTTAGAGAGATAAAGGGAGAGGAAGAGGGAGAGAGAGAGAGACATGTATGTGAGATCCTGCACACCCTTGCCAGGGATCCAGTCCAGAACCATGGCCTGTGCCCTGACTGGGAACCGAACCAGCAACCTTTCAGTGCATGGGATGATGCCCAACCGACTGAACCACAATGGCCAGGGCTAGAAATGTTTTAAACGAATTTATATCAAGGTCTTAGGATACACAAATAAAGATGTAATTCCTGACTCACAACATTTCCTGTTTAAAACAAGGGACATAGATATAAATAATTTAATATGCAGTGTATTTGGTTGAAAAATAAATGTGGGATTTCCATAGAGATGATTATAGAAGCAGGGCTGTGGCAGAAGTGGGGGGCATTGAGGTAAGATGGTAAAAGTCCAAGGCACTGCAATACTCAAGGTATATTCAGGTGGAAGGTGACAGATTCCATATGTCTGGATCAAAGGAATATAAGTGTAATGTTGGAAATGTGGTTAGAGAAGTAAGTTGAGGCAATAATGAAAAGTCTTAAGTAGCCATAAAGAACCAGACTTTGATACTGAGTACAGAACAGTAGAGTTCAGGTATTTAGAACACTGACTATGTTTGAATGTGCCATAAAGTAGCTGGTGACTTTGGACAAGTTGCTTAGCTTTTCTAGACCTCAGTTTATTTAACTGAAAAATGGGGATATTAGAATATTTAACTTATTGGATTATTATGAAAATTGTCTGACAATTTTTATAAAGTTCTCCAATGTTATCTCTTTAATAACATAATTCATTAAATAAGTGCCAAGTATGGACTAGAGCAGATTCCAGATGATAAGCTCTGAACTCCAGTAGTGATTATAAAAATAGAAAAGCACATAATACATGTTCATTTTAACTGCAGACACAATATACATTATACAGTTCTTTCTATGGCAAAAGTAAATCCAATAGCCTTCATGTAAAGAATTCTGTTTCTCCTTGTTGATTCTAGTTCTACCTATCACATAAGAGACTTACATATAATACAAATTCAGATGTTATAATGTCTTGCCGATAATACATATATATTTTATTGTATTTATTGGGGTAACACTGGATAACAAAATACTACAAGTTTCATATTTTTTAATTCTGAAAAATATGGGAAGATAAAAAAAAATTTGTATTTTACTCATGATTAGGCTTCAGAAAGAGAACAAGATCAGAAATGTTACTGAAATAACTTATAGCTCAGAGAGCAGGCAGCAGAGAGAGCCGAGCCCTTAGTTCCAGGGCAGAAAGCAGGAAGTCACAGGCAGAAATTCAGCAAAGTCAAGAACAAAAAGCATTCACTATTTAGCATTTGCAATAACATGAAGGACCTTGAGAATATTATGCTAAGAAAAATAATTCAGTCCAAAAAATTCCATTTATTTCAAATTGATTTTTGCCACATCCTTTACAAACTCTGTAATATTTTGAACACCAAATTTTTCAATAAAATTTTTAAAATGTAAGGAACACACACACACATGTCCAAATGTTAGCCAGTACTGAGTAAAGTTTGGCTATTATTTTACTAGAAAACACATGGATAAAGTCTATGTTTAGACATTCATGTCTGTGATACTCCCACCAATTAACAGTTGATGCACACTGTCATTTACCCTGAATGTGCCAGAAACTACAAGCTACATATGCCATTCAGTAAACACTTCTTTCAAAAAGTCCATCTATGTCAGACATTGTTCTTTTTTATTATTTTTACTTATTTTTTATTTACTTCAGAGAGAAAGGAGAAGGAGAGAGAAATATAAACATCAATGGTGAGAGAGAACCATTGATCAGCTGCCTCCCGTATGCCCCACAATGGGAATTCAGTCTGAAACCCAGGCATGTGTCCTGACCAGGAATCAAATGGTGATCTCCTCGTTCATAGATTGACACAACCACAGCCTGACCAGACACTGTTCTAAAAGCTAAGACTAATGGTACATCTACACAATGGAATTCTATGCTGCCATAAAAAAGAAGGAATTCTTACCATTTGCAGCAACCTGGATGGAACTGGAGAGCCTTATGCTTAGTGAAATAAGCCAGTCATTGAAGGAGAAACACCACGTGATCTCACTCATTTGTGGATAATAAAGAATATTATAAACTGATGAACAAAAGGATAGATGCAGAGGCAGGAAAGCATCAAACAGAGTGTGAAATTACAGCAGGAAGGTTAAGGAGAGGTGGGGTATATAAGAGATCAACCAAAAAATTTGTATGCATGAATATAAGCATAACCAATGAACACAAGACACTGGGGGGTTAGGGTATGCCTGGGAGGGTTGCAATGACAAGATATATATCACATTAATAAAAAAAATATTTAAAAAATAAATAAAAGCTAAGACTAACAGTGTCAATGGCACAATGCTCCCTACACGCCTCTCTGCAGGTCTATTTGCTGCTGGCTTAACTCCTGCCTGAGTCCCAACCCAACCTTGACATTTTCCAAGTAAGGATCACATTCCAAGGTCACAGACATATAAATCTTTTGTAGTTAAAACTGTTTTGAGATTTTAAAGGAAATAAGTCTTCTGAGTAAATCGTGGAGTTATATTTAAATAAAATGAAACTGGTTTAAAAAGAAAAACAGAAATTACTTTCGAGTATCCTGAGGCAAACAAAGTCTTTGTTTATAAAACCCTTTTAAAATATTTCTGCAAGATGTTCCTTATAGGAAAAGGCAAGTATTTCTAGCAGAAAAAAATGACAACTATCTGTTTACAGAAGTAGGCTCTTACTAATTGTGCATCTTCAAAAGTTCCAAAATGGATTTTTTCTCTCGCCATTTTTTCCCCTGATGTCCATTCTACAAATGGTGAGTTTATTTATAGAAATGAGTCATAACTACTCCATTAAATGCTTCATTGTTACTTATTACTGGAGGAAGGTTCATGATGTTAATTTTGGAAATTCTAATATTTTCTTAGGTGCTCCAAGATTATTACATGAAATTAGACTCACAGCAGGGGTATCCGTACAGTGTGCTATTTGTGAGTAGGTTGTCAGCCACCACAGACTATTTGCTTATAAGAGCTGGGCTATCTCCAATATAAACAAACATGTGAAACCACATAGTCAGTAAACATTTTATAGACAAGAAAAGAAATGAAATGACATTCATTTGGCCTTTGGAGAAGATGCATTTGGGGCGTTTTTTATTTTTTTATTTTATAAAGAACTGAATTCAAACATTATTCACAAGGGAACACTAAAATACTAAAAGTACACAAGAGAGCCAAGTGAGACTTTTTAATATGTATATGTTCTTTTAGGGAAATTATTCTGGTTCTTGCAGATGATTAATAATACCTGCTGTATTTGCATAATTCATGGATCTAAATAATTAATAGGATTATAATTATATTCATAATTCTTTATCAATTGAAGTTAATAACTTTGGTCTACTCTGATGTGTTATGTTATTGAACTAAAATCTGTACTTCAAAAAGATGTTCCTAGTTAATATTAGAAATGCACATTGCATATCTAACCCTTTCTTTATATGCCCTAGTTAATTTTGATAAATGAATACTAGTATATGGTTTAAATCCCTTAATATTCAATGAGAAGAACAAAGGTATTTTAAAAATCTAGAAATCTGTCTGTACAGGGTGAGACAAAAGTAGATTTATAGTTGTTCTTATGGAAAATAATACAATAATTTAAAAAAGAACAATACAAGAATAAACTCTGTTTCATGTATTCACAACTGTAATCCTACTCTTATCCCACCTGTATGTAAGTATAAACATAAAGAAATATCTGTATTTCTAAAATCTATTTATGCATCTATACATAGATATACAGATCTGCATTCATTCTTTGACAAAGAGATGACACACCTTTTATTTCAGGATAAGTGACAGACAGGTCAACTTTTTTATTTGAAAATAATAAGGATGTGTCTGAGTATTTTGTCTTTGCTTAATCCCTTCACCTTTTCACCCAGATCCCAATCCCCCTCCCTTTGATAGCTGTCACTGTATTCTCTGTATCTATGAGTCTGCTTCTATTTTTTTAGTTTATGTTATTCATTACCAGAGGAAAAGGGTGATGGGGGAGGTAGAAGAGCTTAAAGGGGGTGCAAATGGTGATGGAAGAAGACTTGACTTGGGGTGGTGGACAAACAATACAATACACAGATGACATATTATAGAATAGTACTCCTGAATCCTATATAATTTTAATTACTATTGTCACCGCAATACATTCAATATTTTTTTAAAAGGATGTACAAGGTACAACAATTTGTATAAAATCTACCTACCAGGTTCTTCACTGACCTTTTGTGGAATGTTATTATTACCTTAAAACTTGAGCAGTGTGTTCTAAAGAAATTTTTATTATTATTATGCATGTAAGGAGTGACTATATTGCTAGAGTAAAAATTCAAACAATGCAGAATTATATGGGAAGCCTTCAAATAGCATGCCCCATTTTCACTTCCACCAAAAATGAAATATGAAAATGTTTATTGTGATATTTTGTTTTTATTCATTCATTTTATCCATGACTAAAATTCAAAAGCAAAATGGCCTTCACATTTATTATTATAATTATTAATAGGAGCCCGGTGCACAAAATTCGTTCACAAGTGTCCCTCAACCCAGTTTTCACCCTCTCCAATCTGGGACCCCTTGAGAGATGTCCGACTGACTGCTTAGGCCCCATCCCAATAGGATCAGACCTTAATGGGCAGTCGGACATCCCTTTCACAATCCAGGAGTGCTGGCTCCCAACTGCTTGCCTGCCTGCTTTCCTGATTGCCCCTAACCGCTTCTGCCTGCCAGCCTGATTGATGTCTAACGGTTCCCCTGCCAGCCTGTTTGCCCCTAACTACCCTCCCCTGCCAGGCCTGGGTCTACTACAACTGCCCTTCCCTGCAGGCCCAGTCACCCTCAATTTACCTCCTCTGCTGGGTCTGGTCACCCCTAACTGCCCTCCCTTGCAAACCTGGTCCCTCCCAACTACCCTCCCCTGCTGACCATCTTGTGGAAGCCATCTTGTGTCCACATGGGGACAGTCTTCTTATGTGTTGCAGTGACAGTCAATTTGCATACTAGTCTTTTATTAGATATGATTAGATAGGATAGAGGCCTGGTGCATGGGTGGAGGCCAGCTGGTTTGCCCTGAAGGGTGTCCTGGATCAGGGTGGGGGTTCCCTGGGAGTGTGGGGTGGCTTGGGCTGGGGCCAGTGCTGGTTTGCAGGCCAGCCACATCCCCTGGTGACGCTAGCAGAGGCCCTGGTATCTGAGATTTATTTATCTTCTATAATTGAAACTTGTAGCCTTGAGTTGATCTCAGCCTCCTGCTCACTCCGTGGCCACAGCCATTTTTGTTTGGATTTATTTATCGTCTATAATTGAAACTTTGTAGCCTTGAGTGGAGACCTGGGCTGGCCAGGGTATTTGGAATGCTTGGTTTCCTCCATTGCCAGGGAAACCCGAGCCTCCTGCTCTCTCTGTGGCCGCAGCCATCTTGGTTGGGTTAATTTGCATACTCACTAATAATTGGTTGATGGGTGTGGCTTGTGAGTGTAGCAGAGGTATAGTCAATTTGCATATTACTATCTTATTATATAAAATTATTTTGTTGTTAACCCTCATTTGAAGATATTTTTCCTTTGATTTTTTTTTTGTTTGTTTGAGAGAGTGGGAGGGAGGAGGAGAGACAGAGAAAGAAACACTGATTGATTATTTTCTGCAAGCACCCCAACCAGGGCTGGGGATCCTAGCCTGCAACCACCTGCAAACAAGGTACATGTCCTTGACTGGAATCAAACCCGTGACCCATCAGTCCAATGGCTGATGGTCTATCCACTAAGCATCTATCCACTGAGCCAAACCAGCTAAAGTGGGCTTTATGTTTAAAAAAAAATTAAGATAATTAATGTGTGGTTCCTGGGATAAACAAAGGTAAAACTAAGGCATTTTTGTTCTACTCAGAAGCTGTATGAGTTAGAATAACAACAATGAAAAGCTTCAACATAATTCAGTCTCCTTTCAAATAGCTTATAAAATATTTTGTGTTTTTCTTTAAAACATCAATATTGTTAAAATGGCATTTGAGTAGAAAAACAATAATTTTACTGTATATGCACTATATTTGAAAATGCATGGAACCAATTTTAGCTGCCTAATATTTTATAATATTTTTGTTGAAATTATATCATAAAGTCTTATTTTTAATTTAAATGAATTTTTATTGAATTTAAAAATCAATAAACGTATATGTATTTCAAGTGTAAAATTCCATAACATATCATTGGAATATTGTATTGTGTGTTTACCCCCCAAAGCCAAGTCCACCTACCACCATTTATCACCATTAACCCTCTTCTACCTCCCCCAATCCCTGCTTTCCCTCTGTTAATTACCATATTGCTATCTATGACTATGAGTGTTGTTTTTTATCTTAATCCCTTCACCTTTTTCATACAGCCCCCAGCTTCCTTGCTTCTAACAGCTATCAGACTGTTCTCGGTATCTATGAGTCTATTTATATTTTATTTGTTAGTTTATTTTGTTCATTAGGTTATACATATAAGTCTTATACAGTACATCCTTGATTAAATATATTCCTATGTATTTTTGATACAAGTCTAAATGGGATTGTTTTCTTTTTTAAAAAATATATTTTATTGATTTTTTTTACAGAGAGGAAGGGAGAAGGGATAAAGAGCCAGAAATATCGATGAGAGAGAGACATCGATCAGCCGCCTCTTGCATGCCCCCAGTGGGGATGTGCCTACAACCAAGATACATGCCCTTGACAGGAATCGAACCTTGGACCTTTCAGTCTACAGGCCGATGCTCTATCCACTGAGCCAAACCAGTTTCGGCATAGGATTATTTTCTTAGTTTCTCTTTTTTGATAGTTCATTATTGGTGCATAAACATGCAACTGATTTCTGGACATTTAATTTGTATCCTGATACTTTAGTAAATTAATTTATGAGTTCTAGTAGTTTTTTTTGTTAGTTCTCTATATATAATATTATGTCATCTGCAAATAATGACAGTTTTACTTCTGGATTTCCAATTGGATGCCTTTTAGTTCTTCTTATCTAACTACTGTGGCTAGCACTTGCAGTCTTATCCTATACTAGAGGCCCAGTGCACACAGTTGTGCAGCAGTGGGGTCCCTCAGCCTGGCCTGAGGGATCATGCTGAAACCAGCTCTCTGACATCCCTGAGGGGTTCTGGATTGTGAGAGGGTGCAGGCTAGGCCAAAGGACCCCTCTGGTGCATGATAGGTGCCAGGGAAATATATAGAAGGTGGGCCAGGTAGAGGACTATGGGAGGGCTCCAGGGCGTGTCTGGCCCATCTTGCTCAGTACTGATTGGCCCAACCCCAGCACTAAGCTAACCTACCAGTTGGAGCATTTGCCCTTTGGTGAACAGTGCACATCATTGCGAGCAGTTGAGTGGCCTTAGCATATCATTAGCATATTATGCTTTGATTAGTTGAACAGATGACCAGACCACCAGACACTTAGCATATTAGGCTTTTATTATAAAGGATAATAAAAGGCTAATATGCAAGTCAATGAACTGTGCAACAACTGTTTGCTATGATGTGCACTGACCACCAAGGGGCAGACACTCAATGTAGGATCTGTCCCCTGGTGATCACAACTGGGAAGGCGAGCACAGCAGTAGTGGTGGGAGCCTCTCCAGTCTCTGTGGCAGCACTAAGGATGTCTGACTGACAGCTTAGGCCTGTGGGAAGTGAGCCTAAGCTGTCAGTCAGACATCCTCCAAGGGCTCCCAGACTGTGAGAGAGCACAGTCTGGGCTAAAGGACCCCCTTCCCAAGTGCATGGATTTCATGCACCTGGTTTCTAATGTTGAATAGGAGTGGGATTGAAACCTCACACTGCTCAGACAGAACCATTGCTGCTGAGATATCCCTTAGGAAACTCAGCTGCTGTTCATAAGAGAAGAGCTATTCCTTTTCACATCTCTATTCTTCTTCCAATGTAGCTTTTTCTGTAAATCCATGGAAGAATGACAACCATACATTTATTTCTTGTTATTTGCAGTATTTTTGTTCTATAAGACTTTTCTTCAGCTAGTCTTCAGTCAGTTATTCAGATTTATTGCTCTATAATTTAGTTATAATTCAAGTTTTGTCCTTGGAAAGGTGAATGTAACTTTCACCTACTCCATCTCCATCTTAGGTCAAATAAAAATTGCTTATTATAAAAGACTAAATATTTTTGTTTACTACAAAATATTAAATTTTTTATATCAATGTATTAAATTTAAAAATTGTGACATAACATAACCACAATATTCTAATATATTATAGATAATCTGAGTTAAGTTAACTCCCTTCTCAAGTGGTTATGCTTAGAAAATTACCAGCCATTATTATGTTATGAAAGAACACAAAAGATCTATAATTACATGAAACCAGTGATTAAATAAATATTTTCTTTTTTCCAAAACAAGCTCATTTCTTTAAAATGGGCTTACAGCCCTGCCAGTATGGGCTCAGTGGTTGATTGTCGACCCATGAATCAGGAGGGCATGGTTAGATTCCTGGTCATGGCACATGCCCAAGTTTCAGGCTTGATCTCGAGTAGGAGGCATGCAGGAAGCAGCAGATCTATGATTCTCATCATTGATGTTTCTATCTCTCTCTCCTTTTCCCTTTCTCTTTCTGAAATCAATTAAAAAATATAAAAAAACTGGCTTACAATATAGATAATATAATCTAAATTATTTATTTTAATTGACATTTTCCATTTTTTTTTCTTAGCAGATACAGTGAATTAAGAAATTATTTATGTAGCCGAGACCGGTTTGGCTCAGTGGATAGAGCATCGGCTTGCGGACTAAAAGGTCCCAGGTTCGATTCCGGTTGGGGGCATGTACCTTGCTTGTGGGCACATCTCCACTGTGGGACATGCAGGAGGCGGCTGATTGATGTCTCTCTCTCATCAATGTTTCTGACTTTCTATCTCTCTCCCTTCCTCTCTGTAAAAAATCAATAAAATACATTTTTTAAAAAAGAAATTATTTATGTAAGTTTTGTATCCTAAGTATGCTCTAATTCTATAAAAATTGATTGTTCTTTCATTCCCTGTCTCTAATTGGTTAACATAATTTCAAATATAAAATAAAGAACATCAATCTTGGTTTATTATTTTAATTTAGTTGATATTTTAATATCAAGATGTTCTAAACATAATATTTAATAACAAAATATCATACTGAAATAACAAATGAAATGATTGAATTTCTGTTAAAGCAAATATCAATTGAACTAATATATTAATATTTGAGTTAAAGTGTTTTATATTGTGTGTGTGTGTGTGTGTGTGTGTGTGTAAAATTTGGTGAACTTCACAAGAAATTTCTTCAAAGCATTCTTTTGAAAGAGATAGAATATTCTAAGTTACTGGTCACCCACTCCTTTTTACACAGCTCAGTTATAGAAATGTACATATAAAGAACATAAATAAAAAGATAACTAAGAAAAAGTGTTATTTCCATGTACCAAATGGTGCAGGGGGTTCGAAATTAGGGATTTTATCATTTATGTGGTTAGCATAATAAAAACAGAAAAAAAACATAATAAGATTGAGATATAAAACAGATGGCTAAGAAAATAATCAACAGAAAAAGTGTGGGGGGGAAATAGTAAGGAGAAAGATCATTTAAGATGATAAATGAGATGAGCAAATGAGATTAAAAAAAAAACAAGTTTTCCAGCTAAGGAAAAATGTATTGTTTTATTTAAGAAACACAGAATTGTGCTGTTTCAGCTTTATGACATTCCTGGTACTGGTCATATAATTTCTATATAATGGAATAAAAGAATAAATAATATATACCTGGGGGCTTAACTGATGTATAACTTTATTAACTTCTTAGAAACTCAAATACAGCTAAATAATGAACCTGGGAAATCTGAATGCTACTGTATTTTCAGCTTTTGGAAGTGTGGACTCTATAATGTGCCAGTGGCTTGGGAGGAAGAATGACAACCATACAGTCATTTCTTGTTATTTGCAGTATTTGTGTTCTATAAAGTCACTGTGAACACTGATTTAGTGATTACTGAAGCATTTATCCTATAGGAAATATAGTGTTAGCTTCCTGCAAGCATCTGGGCACAACATTTTTGTGAATCGATCAGTACATAATCCTAGTTTATGTATGTTTCTGTTTATGGACACCTTATTTAATAAATGTTGATTCATTAACACTGAATTCACAGTCATCAGCACTATAAATCATGCCTGAACAAAGCTTTTATAACATGTTTCCTCTGTAAGTCACATTACAGCCTTGTACTGAGGAAGACTAGACAACAGTTCATCACCAGGCTTGGAGGCCATTTTAAACAGCAAAATCAAGAGCAAAATCACAAAAACTGTGTCAAATATGGCATTACATAGACCATGTCAAGGACATGTGTACAGCATGAGAGGTGAAACAGAACATAGAGTGTCATCCTATTTGACCTCAGCTAGGAGTGTGCATTCTGGGCACTCATTTTTTTTTTTGCTACTTTGTGCATGCACACACATGACAATGAAAGTTCCATGAATATTGATATTGGGTTTAAAAATAAATTTTAACAAGTCAGAGAATGTAAGTATGGAATCTGTGAAAAATGTAATTGTATAAGCTTTCCATCAGTGTACTTCTTGAATGTACCATATTTATAAAGCACAACATTGTTTTAAGTTGCAAATAAATTGTTAATACTTTTCATCCCTTTCAGTTATGGTATTTGTGCCAAAAAATGAAATTATAGACTTGTGTATATTGTTGGCTTTCTCTAATTACTCTTTTTGAATGATCTGAGCAGAGATTAACCACTGGGTTAAATTGTACACTGCGACTGTAATATCCAGGCTTTGTCAAGCACTAATTTTAAGAAATACTGTGATTTAAGGTGTACCAACATTTTAAGCAAAAGAATTACAAACTTCTCAATCTACCAAGTAGAATAAGGAAAAAAGATAATTTCAAGAGCGTATTTGTTACCAACTGAAGAACTATATTATTAATTCAGTCACACATAGAACTACTTAAAACATCAGTGTCTTCTTATTAAGCAAAGTAAATATAAGAAAAATGCAAATGAATGTAATAAACACAACAAATAGAAAGCTGAATTTCTAAAATGTGGAGCTTTCAAATGGACTATGCACAATTTATTTTTAAATAGGTATGAAATCCAGATTTTCATAGCAACTGTCACTTTGTATACTAAAACCTGTTCATCAATGAAAAACCTAGATATCCATCTGCTTTGATGATGTTTACCATGAATTTCATAATTCTAAATCAAAACCAATGTATTCTACTCACAAATTTGTGAGCTGTTATTGGAGGAAGACATATGACTGTGGTGTGTTATAGATCTGTGTGCACATGTGTGCACATATGTGCACATGAGTGTCTGAGAGTGTTTTGTTGTGTAAAGGTAAGATGTGCAAGTAGGAAGATAAGCATTTTAAAAAGTTTACCTTAGTAAAACCTCCCTATAAAGTCATCTGGACAAGGGCTTTTGTTTGCTGGGAGTTTTTATTTTTATTTTGTTATGTTTTGTTTTTAATCACTGCTTTAATTTTGTCAGTTATTAGCCTATTCAGGTTTTCTTATTCTCCCTGATTCAGTTTTGAGAGATTGTATTTTTCTAGGAACTTGGCCATTTTGTGTACATTGTCTGGCTTGTTGGCATATAGTTGCTCATAGTATTTACTTACAATCATTTATATTTTTGTGGTGTCAGTTGTTACTTCACTGCTTTCATTTCTGATTTTATTTATTTGATTCCTCTCCCTTTGTTTCTTGATAAGTCTGGCTAAAGATTCATCCATCTTGTTTAGCTTTTCAAAGAACCAGCTCTTGGTTTCATTGATCTTTTGTATTGTTTTTTAGTCTCCATTTCACTTATTTCTGCTTTAATCTTTATTATTTCCTTCCTTCTACCTACTCTGGGCTCTTCTTGTTATTCTCTTCCTAATTTTTTTAACTTGTAGGTGTAGTTTATTATTTTTTCTTAATTTTTAGGTAGGCCTATAATGCTATGGACTTCCCTCTCAATACTGTTTCTGCTGTGCCACAGAGATTTGGGGTAGTAGTGTGTTCATTTTCATTTGTTTTTAGGGAAATTTTTATTTTGTTCTTGATCTTATTGGTAAACCATTTATTCTACATAATAAAAGCACAATATGCTAAGTGTATGGTCTTCCATTCATCAAACAATGCATAACATGCTAATGATATGCTAAGGCTGCTCAACCATTCACTATGATGTGCACTGACCACCAGGGGCAGACCGACAGCCAGTGGACCAGTCTCTATGATGTGCTCTGTCCACCAGGGGGAAGGTGCTCCCACTGGCAATTTAGCTTGCTGATGGGGTCTGGCTGAGCAGTACTGAGCAACATGTGCCAGACATGCCCTGGATACTTCCTGTGGTCCCTCCCCAACTGGCCAATCTGCCCCATCCTTCCCTGGCTTTGATTGTGCACCAGTGGGGTCACTTGGCCTGGCCTACACCCTCTCACAATTTGGGACCTCCCAGGGCATGTCAGAGAGCCTATTTGGCCAGATCCTGCAGGCCAGGCCAAGAGACCTCACTGGTGCACCAAATTCATGCACTGGGCCTCTAGTTGTTTACTATAATAACATTCTTTTTTGTCTCTATTTGTTTAAATGTTTTTGAGTGTTTTACTCTAGCTAATTTCTAATTTAATTCCATTGTGACCTGAGAAGATGCTTGGTATGATTTCAATCTTTTTGAACTTGTAGAGACTTGTTTTGTGTCCTAACATGTTGTTTATTTTTGTGAATAAGCTACATATATCTGAGAAGAATGTGTATTCTGCAGCTTTGGGTTGAAATATTCTATAACTTTCAGTACTTCCATATGACTCAGTGTATCATTTAGAGTCACCTTGTGCCGGAAACCAAACATTTAGAAAGATGTGAACAGGAGACCAGAAGGCTGGTCAACCTTAATTGCTCTGAAAGGTCAGAGCTAATCACTTACTGTTTAGTTGAAACATTGTTGGCTGAAGCAGCCTCTACCCACCTGTTTGTTTCATGTTAATTTCTGTTCTTGTAATTTCCTGTCTACAGGCTATTTGTGTGTGTCCCAAAGCCTTAATAAAAGGGAGAAAAGGGCCAGAGTAAGGGGTAGTCCTTTCCACTAAAGGAAGGCTCCCACCTGGCCCCCCCAGTATCACCAAATTAATATTTTCTAATCTCTCTCTTCATTTGTGTGTGGCCTCCTCCAGAACCCAAACCCTGAACCAGGAACCCTGAACCATGCAGGACGTGGAAAGGGGCTCCCACAACCTTGTTAATTTTTTGTCTGGAAGATATATCCAGTGAAGTCAGCAGAGTATTAAAATCCCCTACTATGACTATATTGTTGTCAGACTCTTTCTAAAAGCCCTTTGAAGTTATTTTATATATTTAGGTGCTCCTATATTGGGTGAATATGTGTTTACCAGGGTTATATACTATCGTTGAATTGTTCCCTCAGTATTATGTAGTGGCCTTTATTGTCTCTGTGATGGCCTACATTTTGAAGTCAATTTTGTCAGATATACATATTGCTATCCCAGCATTTTGTTCCATTTCCATTTGCATGGAAAATATTTTCATCTCTTCACTCTCATCCTGTGTGAGTCTTTTGTTCTGAGGTGGGTCTCTTGTAAACAGCATATATTTTAGTCATGTTTTCTTATCCATTCAGTCTACCCTGCGGCTTTTGAATGGAGCATTTAATCCATTTACATTTAAGGTTATTATTGATAGGTACTTATTTATTGCCATTTTAACTCTTTATGCCAATGTCTATCTATCATCTACCTGTCTGTCTATCTATCTATCTATCTATCTATCTATCTATCTATCTATCATCATCTATCTATACTCATGACAGTAATCCCTTTATCATTTCTTGCAGTGCTGGTTTAGTGGAGATAAACTACTTTAGCTTTTTTTGTCTGGGAGTTCTTTATTTTACCATCTATCTTGAATGATAGCCTTGCTGAAAATAGTAATCTTGGTTTTAGATGCTGCTTTTCATTAACCTGAAAATGTCATGCCATTCCCTTCTGGCCTATAGAGATTTTTTTATGAAAAATCAGCTGAGAGCTGTATAGGAGGTAACAAAACTATTACCCAATGATATACTTTTGTATATAAATACACATGTCAAATATACACATGTATATATTTTCATATACGTAATACTTATATTTTACCCTGTTATTTTTCTGTTGCTTATCTAAATTATTATGAACTTAGTGACTTTCCTATAGTTCTGAAGGCCAGAAATCTGAGACTGGGCTAAAATTAAAGTGTCACCAGGCTTGTGTTATATCTAGAGACTGTAGAAGAGAATCCATTTCATTGATTTTCCAGCTTCTAGACTACCTGCATTTCTTTGGTTTAGGGGCCACTTTTCTCCAACTTCAAAGTCAGCCAGATGCATGACATTTTCCAATCTACATCATATTGCTCTGACACTGCTATTCTTTCTCATTTCTCTTTCCCTAACACTTTTAAAGATCTTTGTGATTGTATTGATCTTATCCAGATAATCTAGGATAATCTCTCCATTTCAAGTTCCTTAACTTAATCACATCTACAAAGTCCTCTTTGCCATTATGCAATAAAAATGCAGTCAGCAGGCATGTCTACTTGTATTCTCCACAAACTTTCAGGGTTGTCCAAACTCTGCACATTCTAAAAAAAGTACTTACTTTTGACTAGTTTCTGGGAGATAAACTCTAAACCCTGGAAATATCTTCACTGATACAACTGCCTTGTTTACCTCAGGTCTTGGGCCTCCATATAATTTATGCTAACAATATGATTTATAGTGTGGTCTTTGGGTCACACTTTATTCTTTTTACTTAGGGAGAAGCTGGGGACTTATTTACTAGAGTTAGTCACATGAATGCTCCATGACTACATTATCAACCTCAATATTAAGAATACAAGACTTGGTTAAATTTTTATTGGCAATACATTGTGTGTACTATCACACATCATTGTTAGGAGAGTTCAATGTTGTTTTATGACTCCATTAAGGGAGAACAAATGAAACCTAGCACCTGCTAACTTCTGGACTTTTTAATAATCTGTAACCAGGATTATAAAGCTTTTATGAATTATCTGAGTCTTAGTTAACCATTAAATCTGAGGGTGGGCCCAAAGACCCTCAACTACAGTCATATAAGTAACATATCCATAGATTCCAAGAATTAGGATGTGAATATCTTTGGGTAGCCATTATTATGCCTAATGCACTACATGAATGGATGTTTATTTCCTACAAACATCCTTAATTTCTGTGACTAGAAGAGTTTTAGAAATATTATCAAAAGATTTTGAAAAAGCATGTCCCTTTATTGAATCAAATTGTGTTTTCTATAGAGTTATTCACCACCTGTTTCATAGTGTGATAATATTTGCAAATTACTTTTTCATATACACACAATGAAAATTTTAAAAATAATTAAAAGCAATGTCATATTATTTTCATGTTAGTTATCCATAAATGCCTATGTAATCTGCTTTTGCCTAGCCAAAAACAATGAAAAAATACTGTGCTTTCATATCTGAGAACAAGAGGTAACCAAGGGAATGAGAATGCCCAATTAACTACCAGAGAATGAAAAATATCTACTTGGAAAACCAAATCCTCCCCCATAACAATATATTTAAAGACTTAGATTATTAATGTAAACTCTAACTAAAAAAGATGAAATGCTCCTCTTGAGATGCGTATGTATGTGGTTCAGGTACAATTAGAAGAATATTTTGAGTTTAAATAAATCAGATCAAACCTAGACATTATTATTTTGTATTTCTTAAAAGAAAAATATTGCATAGGTTTTAATTAACTGTGCCTGGATTCAAAGGCAAGGCATAATTCTAAGAAAGAGATGATCTATAAACTTTGTCCTGTGTAATTTCATGCTTAAAGATATTCTTGTTTGAAATTTTCCAGTAGTTCTAAGACAAGCACTAAGAACTAGACTAGAATATTTGTAAATAGATAACAAGGAAAGAAATGAGAATAAGATGATATAGAACAACCACTACTGATGTCAGTGTCACTGATAATTGAAAAGGGTACAGTAAAATATATCCTGTGTGAACTATATAGACTATGAAAAATAAATCCCAAATGGTACATGACTCCAGGATGGTATGAAAACACATGGACACACACACGTGTGCATACACACACACACACACACACACACACACACACACACTTTCTCCTTAATAACTATTTTGGATAAAGAAGCTTACCTAGTATCAGTTAAGATAATAAGACACTTTCCTTATGCTGGCTTCAACTGACTATCAATTTTGCATAACTTCAGACAGAACTTCAGTGAGAAGTGTGCAACACAGGCTTATATGACACTCAAAATGTATATTTTAAATTTTCTATGTGAGTTTCAACAGTGACTTTTCTTTTTTATTTAAGTGGAGGGCCTCAAAAATAGTCATCTAACCAAAAAAATTTCAATTGCTACAAAAGTCAAAGCTACATACGTGTTCACATACCTATACAAACAAACACAATCTTTTGTAAATGGGGAAAAAAAGAACCTACCATTGATTTACTTAAACATTTGGCTACTTTCATAGAAGTAACTCTATGAAAGACTCGTAAACTTCCATGGAAAACTCAAAATATTCTAAAATTTCAAGAGAATTCTATATTGACAATTCAATCCAGTGTCTACTATTGCTTTTTCTCATTTCTATGTGTTCTAGAATCATTCATATTCTCAGAAGAAAACACTTCTCACATTTATAAACCTGGTCATGGTGCTGTAGTGATGATTTTTCAGGAGTTCTCTTTTAGTTGCCCAGACTTTCATCAATTTACTCTTATATAAAGACTGGTGACCCGGTGCATGAAATTTGCGCACAGAGTGGGATGGGGGGTGCCCTCAGCCCAGCCTGCACCCTTTCCAACTGGGGACCCCTTGGGGGATGAATGACTGCCAGTTTAGGCCCTCAAACATATGGGACTGCTAGCTCATAACCATTCACCTGCCTGCCTGCCAACCTGATCGCTCCTAACCCTTCTGCCTGCCTGCCTGATCATCCCTAACTGCTCTCCCCTGCCAGCCTGATATTTCCCCCAACTTCCCTCCCCTGCTTGCCTGATATCACCCCAATGGCCCTCCCCTGTCAGCCTGATCTCGCACCTAATTGCTCTCCCCTGATGGCCTGATTGCCTCCAACTGCCCTGCCCTGCTGGCTTGATCTTGCCCCAACTGCCCTCCCCTGCTGGACTGATAATCCCTAATGGCCTCTGCCTTGGCCCCCAGCACCATGGCTTTGTCCAGAAGGAAGTTGAACATCCGGAAGATGGCCAGTTGACCTGGTCTAATTAGGATATTACCCTCTTATATTTTTAATAATATAGATAGATTATATAGGATAGGATTACTTAACTGGGGGTAAGCCTTTTTAATCAGAAGGAGATGCTCTTGGCAGACAAAAACATATAATCCCTATATCTGGACTGATAGGCAACCATATGCACTATATTGTCAAATTGGTCATTAAAAAATTGAATCGCTTTCTTACACCTTACACCAAAAAGCTGTTGCCCTTAAACTCCTCCTCAGCTCCCATCTTAGGCTCTGCCTTCATATTTCACCCAGATTAAGTTCTGATCGGTCAGTTTCTATGCCAGACAGTGTCAAAAGCTCTGCCTCCTAGTCAGCAATTGGCTCCTCACAGCTCACCCATATTTGGTTCTGATTGGTGGATTTCTATGCCAGTCAGCATCTCCGGGCTTATCAATGGCCTGCTCAGAGAGGGAGAGATGATTAGCAGCCCCAGCAGAGGCCCAAGAAAAAGAGAGGTGCAGATCCTGCCCAGGCTGGGAGCTAAAGAGAGAGGCAAGTGCTGATCAACAGCTGCCACAGAGGCTACAGTTCAGACTTTGCTTCTCTCTCCAGGCCTTTCTTCAGGCCTAATCCACAGCCCCTTCAGCAGTCAGTCCTGTATCTGGGCACCTGCAGTGGTGGCAGTCAGTGATGGGTCACCATGGCAACCCAGCACTGACTTCTGGTCAGTCGAGCCTTTGGTCATTTTGGATGTTATGGACCCTAGGTGTTTATATATTAGGATATTAGTAGTAAGAAAAAGATAGCTTAAAACAATATTTAAAACATCTATCGTTACCCCTTTTTCCAATGAATAGAAGCAAGCCATGTTGTTTTTAATTTAACATTACTTGCTTTTGACTTCATACCTGCAATGCCTAATGATTGTCACAGCAGTTTCAGTAAATAGCATTGCTTTGATAAGTCAAGGTAAACAAATGTTTAATTTCTTTATTTTTGATTTTTAATTTTTTACTTTTCAATTACAGTTTATCTTTAATATTAGTTTGTATTGGTTTCAGGTGTATAGCACAGTGACCAGACAATCACATGCCTCACTAAGTGTTCCCCCTGATATTGACAGTGCCCACCTGGTACCATACATAGTCATCACAACACTATGGACTATACTCTCCATGCTATATGTAATTATGTAACCTACATCCCCATGACTATATGTAACTACCAATCTGTACCTCTTAATCCCTTCACCTCTTCCACTCTCCTCACCTGCTTTCCTCTGGCATCCACCAGTCCACAGTTTTGTTTATCTTGCCCTTTAGATTCCACACACAAGTGGAATCATATGGTATTTGTCTTTCTCTGGCTTATTTCACTGAGCATAATGCCCTATAGGTCCATCCACATTATTGCAAATAGCAATTTCTCTTCTTAAGCCTGTTATATTCAACAAGGGAACCAAGTTCAGGATAAGTTTCCTTTAATTGCCACATTCTATACTGTAACTAAACACTGTATATTTATATGCTTTCTAATTATTTCTCTCATTCTCCATCTCTAAATCCTTCTCTCCCTCTTCCTATTCTCATCTCTTCATTGCAACTTTTATTTTGAGATAATTGTAGATTCACAAGAAGTTCTAAGAAATAGAGAGATACCATGTACCTTTCACCCATTTTCCAGCAATGGCAACATCTATAGCATGAAAACACAATGTGGGAAGTTAACAATGATACAATCCACTAACCCACCAATTTTATCTGTACTCTTCTCTGTGTTTGGGTGTTAGTGTGTACTCTAGTTCTATGCAGTTTTATCATATGTGTAGATTTATATGAATAAAAGCACAGTTAAGATACAGAATATTTCCATCATAAGGACCCTCTGCTATCCTTTTATAGCCACAGAACCCTGGCAGCAATAATTATATACTCTATATCCATAATTGTGTCATTTCAAGAACATTATATAAATGGAATAATAGAGTATGTAACCTTTTGAGATCGACATTTTGTATTCAGCATGATTCCATTGAGATCCATCTAAGTTGTTCCATGTGCTAAGGCGTTTTTTTTTTCTTTTCTTTTTATGCTGAACAGGATTCCATGGTATGGATGTATGCAATTGTTCAATGATTCACTCATTGAATAGCATTTAATTTTTTCCAGTTTTGGGGCTTTGCACATAAAAGCTGCTATGCACATTAGTACAGGTTTTCATGTGAAAGAAATTTTCATTTCACTGAAATGAAAAGGTCCAAGACTAATATCTGGTCATGTGGTAAGTACATGTATACTTTTAGAAAATGTCCTCACTCTTTTCTAGAGTGGATGTAACCATTTTGAGTTCTACCAGCAAGGCATAAGTGATACAACTTTTATGCATTATCATCAGCATTATTGTCATTACTTTCTAATTTCATACATTTTGATAGGTAGGTATGCAATGACAGCTTATCATTTGTAAAACACTATGTCTTTAATGGCAGTAATATTACATTTGCCATGTGCTATTTTGCCATCTGCATATCTTCTTTAGTAAAATGTCTGTGCACATATTAGCCCATTTTCTAATTGGATTTTTTTTTCTTTTTTCTTTTTGAGTTTAGATTTTTTTTTTATTCTAGAGAAAAATATTTTCCCAGATGTATGGTTTGCATATGTGGTCTCTCATACTGTACCTATATTTTTTATCCTCTTTGTAGGCTCTTTCACATAAAAAAAGTCTTTAATTTTGATGAGAACCAATTTATCAATATTTATTTTTATGAATTGTGCTTTCAGTGTCAAGTCACCAAGCCTTTTTTTTTTACACTTTTTGACACGTGGGAGTGCAAGAACATTTATTTATGCTCACAAAATACAAATGCTCATTGATTGATCCTAATAATTCCAACGTTGCTTTGAGAGTATAGTTGTGGTTAGAAATCATACGTTTACTCCTTGAAGAGAGCTCACACAAAGTTGTTTTTCTAAACTGATTCCTTTAGTTTCCTTAAGTCAATGGAAATGTTAATGTACACAGGGCGGTTTGGGGGAGGGAGATGGATGAGGGCATGTACTGTGGGGGGAGGGGTAATAGGGGGAAAAATAAAAGAAAAGGGTTACTAAAAAAAAAAAAGAATTAGCATTACCTGGGGTTGCTCACCTTCCAGACTTGTTTATTTTTGCCTTGTCTGTAATTTGCAGCCCCCAAATTATAACTTTTAAAGTATATTTTTTATATCATAAAGATCTAAAAAACAAATGCTGTGACAATTTTAGAGAAGTTTCTAAGAATTTAAAAGTCATCAAGACTTTTATTTTAAAAGTTCTATCCTATTTTTTTTTCTAGAAGTTTAATATTTTTACAATTTACATGTATTTACATGAATCATTTTGAGTTAATGTTTCAATTAGATGTGATTTTTAGTCAAGGTTCCCTCTTCTGCCTATATAAGTCCACTTATTCCAGCCCTATTTGTTAAAAATAATATCTTTGCTGCTCTGAATTGCGTTTACACCTTTGTGAAAATTCAGTTGGGCACATCTGTTTAGTTCTATGTCTGGGCTCTTTATTTAGTCCCACTGATCTCTGTGTTTATCACAACAACTAAATCACACTGTTGATTTCTGTACCTATATAATATTTGATAATATTGAGTAAAGTGATTCCTCTCATTGTTGTTTGGAAAGCATTAAATATAAAGTTAAATTTTGGGAGAAATGACACATTTTTACTAGGTTGTGACTTCTAATCCATGAATGTGGTATGACTCTGTAATTATTTAGGTCTTTCATCAGCATTTTTATCATTTTCAGAATGCACATCCTATACATATTTTGTTTTGCTAGATTTATACCTAAATATTTCATTTTACTTTAAATAAGTGTAATACAACTTTAATTTTGTCTGACTCCTTTAAAAAGATTACCTAAAAATCAAAATATCATATTCCTATTAGCAGTAATGAAAAAAAAAATAATACAAACTTTCTTATTTTTTTTCTTACAGGTGGTGTTGAACCTCACTACTAAAAAATCTTGGGACTGATTTGAACAGATTCAGCATTCTAATTGCTCTTAAAGTGAATATATTGCTCCTTTACCAGAATCCATGCTCTAAAAGAATGCTGGCCTACAGAAGTCTTTAAATTTTAATCATTAAGTATGTATTGTCATGCATTAAAATATTATCACACTGCAAATACTGTAATGTTTTTATAACATATAACATTTAAGAAAATAGCACTTTTTAAGGTAACAAATTTCTTGAACAGTAATATTTTCCCTAAATATGGTATGGTAACTTAATTCCTTTCATTAAAATTTTCCATACTCTCTAACAACTATATTTAAAAATAGATGATTGCAGTTAGAAACAGGTTGTACTCCTCAAATTATGAATTATATTTTATATCAGGCCCTTTTCCAATAGTCTGTTGGTTTAAAAACATACTAAGTGATATTTGCAAAATAAGCTATGATATTGTCTCAGAAGACCACAACACATAATAGAGCCCACTGTCTCAGTAGGAACAGAGTCTGCTTGGTTTCAGCCAAATTTATTTAATTTAAAATTAGGTAACTTTGATTAAATATAGAAAAAATTGATATCCATAGTTAACTCCCCAGTTGTCTGTTTCTTCACAGCCCTGTTTATTACTAATCATACAATGAGTGGCCAGATTATTATGATCTCTGAACGCATTAATAATCTGGCCACTCAGTGTATCTCCTATATAATAAAAGGCTAATATGCACATTGTCCCTTCAACCAGGAGTTTGACCAGAGGCAGGTTGGGCATCCACCCATGTCCTCTCCCCCTGGCTAGGTTGGCCAGATCCCACCCATACACAAATTCATGCACCAGGCCTCCAATATACTGAGTGGCCAAATAGTGTGTCCAGACTGAAGTGTCGCAGGTTCAGTTCTAGACAAGAGCACATGCCTGGGTTGCAAGCTTGATATCAAGTAGAGGGCATGCAAGAGGCAGCTGATCAATGATTCTCTCTCTTATGGTTGATGGTTCTATCTCTCCCTCTCCCTTTCTCTCTGAAATCAATACAAATATATTTTTAGAAAAAGAATTAGAGAATTGGCTCTACTCTCTTCTAAAATCTAATGTTTCTCTCCTTAAGATTCTCATGTTTACAGAACACTCCTCAGACATTAATCTAATTTGACTTACAATTTAATCATAGTTATTTTACAATGAGAAATAAAAAATAAATATCAATACATTTATTCATAATCAGAAAATGTAGAGGGGAGTAATAATTAAAAGAATCATAAGTATAATGTATGCAGGAAAATGAGACAAAATTACATGAGTTGAGTTGAAACCTGCCCTTCGAATACACACACACACACACACACACACACACACACACAAGCAATATGAGTCTGAAAATGCCTAGAGAGACAGGAAAAAATGTAAGGTCATCATCCTGGCCATGCTCTAAACTCCCATCAGAATCATTGATTGGCTAATTGATTGGCTACCTTCTGCATGCCCCCTATTAGGAACTGATCCCATAACCCAGGCATGTGCCCTGAGCAGGAACCAAGGAACCACCTGGTTCATGGGTGACACTCAACCATTGAGCCATACTGGTAGGATCTCCTTTTTTTAATGCTTACCACATTCTATCTGCTATTATAGTTATAAATTATGAGGAACCATTATCATTATCACCTTCATCATTATCATCTTTACTAACATCATTGTATACAGAATTGATGTGAATTATAGGGAAAACAAAATTTATAAGAAACCTGCACTCTGATAATAAGAAAACTTTCAACCCCTTCCCTCTATCAAAATCTGAATTTTGCAGAGACTGGTTTGGCTCAGTGGATAGAGCGTCAGCTTGCGGACTGAAGGATCCCGGGTTCTATTCTGGTCGGGGGCATGTACCTTGCTTGTGGGCACATCTCCACTGTGAGGCATGCACGAGGCGGCTGATCGATGTCTCTCTCTCATCGATGTTTCTGACTTTCTATCTCTCTCTCTCCCTTCCTCTCTGTAAAAAATCAATAAAATATATTTTTTTAAAAATCTGAATTTTGATGAAAGGGTGAGAGATCAGTTTAAACCTTGTATGGAATGTAAAGCTGTTTAATAATGTATGTGGCAGCATCAGGAACCACTCCAGCAGCTCTCACGATAATGTATGGAGACATGAAAATAGTCATGTAGGACAGTAATAGGAGCTATAATACTTCTTGCTTTTAAAATTTCAGTGAAAGCTTTTCTCTAAGTCAGGCATGAACAAAGGAGGACATGACGATTGGGATGGCACAACTGATACCATCTGATGATATTATAAATTGTATATCTTTTCCTACACTGATTCTTTAAAATATACTTTTATTTATTTCAGAGAGAAAAGGAGAGGGAGAAAGAGATATAGAAACGTCAATGATGAGAGAATCATTGATTGGCTGCTTCCTGCACGCCCCCCCCCCACTGGGGATTGAGCTCACAACCTGGGCATGTGCCCTTGAATGGAATTGAACCCAGGACCCTTCAGTCTGCAGGCTGACACTCCATCCACTGAGCTAAACCAGCTAGGGCTACTCTGATGTTCTGTTTTACCATGATGTAAATAGCAATGACCACAACAGCCGGAGTGAGGGTAAGGGGGTAGAGTGGAGATATATCATAGTAGTCATATATTTTCTGTGACTTTTCTCCCTGACCACTGTCAGTTACTGCACTTGGTGTGATGGTAGTTTTTTATGTTTCCTATTAATTTATTTATTTTATTTAACTGTATGTGATCTAATGCTTTAATTTTTCATATGAAAAATAAAAAGTACAATACGGTAATGACTACTATAAAATCACAATGTGGTAAATTTAATGTCTCACATCTAACAATTTCCTTAATTCCCAAACCATGTGTTTTTTGATGGTTTCCCTTACATTCTCCCCAAATACACTTCTCTGATGAAAAGGATAAAGACAATTAAAAACAAAACTATGTATAAAATATTAATTTGGGTTGGGTTTCCCCAGATGTAGGTCCCAAGAAAGGGATTCAAGTACAAATAATTTACTTTAGAGTTGATCCCCAAAAGCACAGTAAAAAATGGGGGTAAGAGCAAGTGATAATAGAATAAAACCAGTACAGTGTAGGCTGATGAGCATGTTGTCACTCTGATAAACTGATGCTCAACATAATTTGGGACCTCAAGGAGAATAAGTTATCTCACCTGAATGACCAGAAATATGGGGTATTTTACATCACCTCTCATCTGTAATGAATTAAGAGCAATTCCCAATTATCTTATCTCTGGGACACTTTCAACTAAGCCAAAATCAAATAGAAAACCTGAGGCAAAAACGCAAATTACAGTAAGACGTCATGCCATATATGGGAAAGGTGATTTCCCAGATTAGAGGGGAGGGCACCAAGACCATCTTTTATAAGGAGCTATTAATTTTTCATGTATTGTGAGAAATATGCCACTTTAATTTACTTCAATTGAATTAAGTAAATGAAATAAACTTTAAAACAATTTGGTTGAAATGTTAGTATACGTTGAATCAAATTTTTATAGACTTAAATTATCATTACAATGTTAGCTAATTCATTACTAATTAATTAATTGTAGTTGTATTAGGATGAGCCTTAGTGCACACAAATTTTCTCTACCTTCAGGGAAGGTTCCATTCTACATTTAAAATACATTTCTCATAGACAGGGGCAGAAAGTGAGCCAAGATGGCAGCAGCCATGAATGTGAAGTTGAAAGCCTGCAAGCCACAGTTATTGACACACAACAGAAGGTAAAGCTTGCAGAGATGCAGGTTGAACAGCTAAACAGAATGAAAGCATACGTATTTTAAAGATACAGAGATTATGACTTGGATAGGTGTAAGTAACATGTATGAAGGTATAGGAAGAATGTTTATCATTCATTCCAAGGTGGTAATTCATAATAAGCTGTTAGAGAAACAGAAAGTAGCAGAAGAAATTAAAGAATTGGAACAGAAAATAATTCTACCTGTAGTTCAGTGTGAAGAAAGCTAAGGGTAACATCCAGGAGATGCTAATGACACAAAGGACACAATAAGAAGCTTCTAGGAAGGCTTTTCCTTCTGACTCCTCCCACTCATGTTTAAGATGATGGATGTTTTATTTGGAAGGTCTGGTGACCCCCTGTTTTCTGCATCATCCTGAGCCTCTTTCAAATCTAAGGCCTGTATTTTTTATCCTGGCTATGCCTGCTACCTATACCCAAAAATACTCCTCTCCCCTTGGGGTGAGTCATGAACTCCCAGGAGAGGGAAGATGGAAGTCAGGACAGATAGTGGAGCTCTGCCCACATCCTCTACTACTCATGCTGGTTAGACCAATAAAAGGCATCTGTACCAAAAAGTAACATAAAATGTTTCTGATAAAAAATGGAATCCACCTTCAATTAATTAAAAGTATTAGCAGGTCCAATTGCTTGAAAATGGTTTCTACCTGGATCCCATACTACTATGTCCCATACTGGTTTATGCCATAACACTGGCTGACTCAGTGATGGAGGGCATTTATCTTATGATACATTCCCTCACTTTCCTATATGGACTTTAGATCATTCTTCATTCTCTATAATTGCTATGTTAAAATGTAAACTTTTTTCTTGATTCATTTGGGCAAAAATGAATATCAAGATGGCATTATTTTCTCAAAAATAGAAAATATAAACAAGTAGTCATCTATAGCCTGTTTCTTTAATGTGTAATTACAGGTTTTAAATGCATTCCCATTATAGGTTAATAGAGGCCCGGTGCATGAAATTCTTGCATGGGCAGGGGTTGTTCTTCAGCCCAGCCTGCACCCTCTCCAATCTGGGACCTCTCAAAGGATGTCCGACTGCCCATTTAGGCCCAATCCTAGCCGGATCGGGACTAAACAGGCACTAGGACAACCCTCTCACAATCCAGGACTGCTGGCTCCCAACTGCTCAACTGCCTGCCTTCCTGATTGGCCCTAATCACTTCTGTCTGCCAGCCTGATCACTCCCTAACCACTCCCCTGCAAGCCTGATTGATGTCTAATTGCTCCTATGCCAGTCTGTTTGCCCCTAACTGCCCTCCCCTGTGGGCCTGCCCCCCCAACTTCCCTTCTCTGCTGGCCTGGTCATCCCTAACCACCCTCCCTTGCAGGCTTGATCACCCCCAACTGCCCTTCCTTATAGGTCTGGTCCCTTCCAACTTGTGTCCACATGGGGGCAGTCATCTTGTGTGTTGGAGTGATGGTCAATCTATATATTATTCTTTTATTAGATAGGATAGAGGCTTGGTGCATGGTGAGGGCCAGCTGGTTTGCCTTGAAGGGTGCCCCAGATTAGGGTGGGGGTTCCCTTGGAGTGAAGGGTGGCCTAGGGTGAGGGGCCTGTGGTGGTTTGCAGGCTGTCCATGCCCCCTGGTGACCCAAGTGGAGGCCATGGTATTGAGATCTATTTATCTTCTACAATTGAAACTTTGTAGCCTGTAATGGAGCTAAGTCTTCTGCTCCCTCCGTGGTGGCTGTCATTGCTGTTGGAATTTATTTATCTTCTATAATTGAAACTTTATAGCCTTAAGGGGAGACCTGGGCCAGCCAGGCTGTGTAGAAAGTTTGGCTTCCTCCATTGCTGGGACAACCCAAGCCTCCCTCCTGCTCTCTGTGTGGCTGTAGCCATTTTGGTTGGGTCAATTTTCATACTCACTCCTGATTGGCAGGTGGGCATGGCTGGTGGGTATAGTGGAGGTATGGTCAATTTGCATATTATTCTTTTATTATATAGGATGGTTATACCTCCCTTTACCTTTCATTCAACCATATTTGTGCCCATGGTTAGTGTGTATATCAATAGAAGTGTCATTGTATTTGAATTTTGTAAATGTAGTCACAATATTTGATTTTCTTGAATAATATAATAAAATATATAATTTTCTCTGGCTACTATATTTCCTACAAACATTTGCTTCATTCTCAAATAATTTAATACTGTAATGTGCATGACTGAATTATGTAAGCCTCAATATTTTATAGATACAGTACATTAAATATCTTTATGTATGAAAAGAGCTGTGTATAAAAAAATAAATAGAATTTCAACAAAAGCATCAAAACAAATAATTAAATATGCATTGATTCTGGCATGTGGCTTCCTATCATAGAGAACTGTGATTTTAAAGATGTAAATTTTGGAACCAATTTTCTATAAACTTATGCATCTTTGAGATTTCCCTCCACAGAGATGATTTAAGATATTATAAAATATCTAAATGTGCTCTTTATTATTCCCTGATATCACAAAGCTGTGTATTAGAGCAAGTAGTATGTAAACAGCCCATTTCATTGGACACATCCACTGAATTCTTGCTCTCTTTGTAGCTGCAGGGAATCTGTGTTCTGGCAGACTGTACAGATATGGACCTGAGCTTTAGGCTATAACCCAATCACATATTAGCTCTACTTTTCCATTGCTGATATTGTATATCCCCTACTTTCTAATCTCATATTCCTTAGAAAGTAGTTTTAATTTTCTAATAAAAACTCAGTGAGGAAATGGAATTAGATATATGCTTTTAATTTCAGGTACACTTTACAATAACCATGATGCATACATAGCACAATTGGTTGACTGGTGAAGTCCAATATTTTCTATTAGTAATAAAGGAAGAAAAAAATGGCCAGATTTATACTTTGTGTTAATTTACTAAGATGCCTGAATTTGTTTATATCATAAACTTAACTGTCATGTTATTCTTCTATGATTTTACTTGATCATTCCATTAAATTATTTTTGTTGTTTTCTCAATGGGTAATTTAAATTATTTAAAATCTCAGTGGGAGGCATTATATAAATCACAAAGGAAATAAAGCTCAAAAATACTGTGCTCTATCCATTTCTAATATGTACAGTAACTATTAGACTATTGTAACTAAATATCCCAACTTCTACCAGCACAAAATACACCAAAACCATAACTTGGCTCAACTTATTTCCATAATCTAGACATACAAGTATTTTGAAAATCTATTATTCATGTACTATGGTAAATTAAATTGAAGAGAAAATGGATGCAATGGAAACGATGCTACCATAAGAATCAGAGCATTTTATTACCTCCAGTTGTGTAACTTACTACAACTTTAACTTAAAGTTGAGTCACTATTTCCCTAAGTGAAAGCAATAGGTAGAGCATAAAAGGAGAAACCACAATCCTCAGGCACCAATAATCCTATATAATAAAAGCCTAATATGCTTAATGTCTGCCCATTCAACCTTTCAACAGTCACTATGATGTTCACTGACCACCAGAGGGCAGACTCTCTGATCAGTAGGTTAGCCTGCTATTGGAGTCCGGCCAATCCATGCTGTGCAAGATGGGCCAGACACGCCCTGGTGCCCTCCCATAGTCCTTTCCTGGTCCCTATTATGCACCGGTGGGGTCCCTCGGTCTAGCCTGTACCCTCTCACAGTCTGGGACATCTTGGGGGGGGGTGACGGAGAGCTGGTTTTGGTCCAATCCCCACAGGCCAGGCTGAGGGACTCCACCATGCACCGGGTCTCTAGTCTATAAATAAACAAATAAACTGAAAAATATAGCACAGAAAGGCAAGTGTTGGGAGGAAGGGACTATGGGAGTATACACAGGGTATAAGATTCATCCAAAGATGAAGAGGAGGCACTATTTACACTATCTTGGAGGGTGTTAAGACATGTGACAAGTGAACATGTGGCAGTAAGAATTGTTTTAGAGTGGGGTCAATATGACTAAAGGACACAGGGCAGGGAACTGTGTTACATTCAGAGTACTCTGTATGTGAGGACAAGGCATTCATATGGTGGGTGAAAGATTAGACCTGAAAACAAAACAGAGAAAATGTTGTAAAGGGCTCCCCCCCCCATATAAGTGATGTGAATTATATCCTAAGAATAATGGGGAAACATCTATGGATTTAAGTAGAGGAATGACCTATTGACTTTGTCTTTTCAGAGAAACAAACCTAGCAGCCTTTGAAGAGCAAACCAGAGTCAAGGAAGATCACAGTTAAGTTAGAAAGCTGGTATTCAATGTGAGCTGCAGGAGTCAGAACTAAGACAGTGACTGGCAGCTAGTATGGAAATCAAATGGCAGAGCTAAAAGAAATGTAAGATACAAACGGACATGTATCTGTCTAAAGAGGAAATAATACTTCTTACCTAGGTTACCTCACATGTTTGTTTTTTTAAATATATGAGTAAATAAACAAGAAAGTGTTTTGTTAATTGTAAAGCTGTCTACACTTAATTACTATTACCAAATAAATACCTGTGAATTAGAGATTCTTGATGTAAAGCCATTCCTATTTTCCCAGGCGCAATGAAACAACTATAATTATAAAATATTTGTTCAAATGTGCTTCTCTCATACCTTAAGAGAATAATAACATTCTTGGTAACTCATGTGAATACAAATTTCTAGATGGAGGCAGCAGTGTGTATCTGCTTTGCACAAAACTAGGGAGGCGTGGCAAAGGTACTCACTCTGGACTAGACTAGAAGCCAAGGACTAGAATCACACTGATTCTCAGGCATCTGTGGAACAGCTCTTCCATGAAGAAAAAATATAAATATTCAGAACTAAAACCTATATGAGAAATAATCATATCCTAGAATAAATTGCTAAAAACAACAACAACCCTGAAATCAGCCTGCCAGCATGTCTCAGTAGTTGAGCATCTACCTATGAACCAGGAGGTCACAGTTCAATTCTGGTAAGGGCGCATGCCTGGGTTGTAGGCTTAGGGTTGTAAGGGCATGCAGAAAGCAGCCAATCAATGATTTGCTCTCATCATTGATGTTTCTCTCACTCCCTCTCCCTTCCTCTCTGAAATAAAAAAAAAGAAATAAAATTATTTTTAAAAGTAAAAGAATTAAAACAAAAGACTCTTATAATAGGTCTGGTATCTTAAAAAACAAAAATTAACTTGAGTCTCTGGATATGAACTTACCAGTATTTATGTTGTGTACTAATAAAAGCTTGTATCGTGGCCCTGGGCAGTGTTGCTAAGTGGTTAGAAGGTCAGCCCCATACACTGGAGGGTTGCGGGTTTGATCTAGTCAAGGGCATATACTTGGGTTGCAGGTTCGATCCCTGACACGATTCCATGTGCATGTGGGAGGCAACCAATCTATATGTCTCTCTCACACTGATCTCTCTCTCTCACTTTCCCCATCCCTTTTGACTCTCTCTAAAACTCAATGAAAAAAAAAAGCATCCTGGGGTGAGGCTTAACAACAAAAAAGCTTTTATAGTCAATAAAATGAATAAAATCAATGCCATACAAACAATTGCTTTGATTACCATGTTGTAAAAGGATACAAAATGAATTAAATGATGTTAGAACACATGAACATCAATAAGAATCACAGCAGAAGCTCTAAAAGCAGGTAGTGAAACAAATCTGTATTGTTAAATCTGTTTCCTCTTAAGCAGGTAGAGTGAAATCATGCAGAGTCTGATGTTTGAACTCTGATGAATCTGGTTCAATTTCCAGCTGTCTCAAAAATAGCTTAAACTCAGTGAGGCTCAGTTTCTAGACCAGTAAAATGGGGATAATAAAACATCTTTTGGAGTTGTTCAAAATATCTAAAATAATGGATAAAAAGTACATAGTGTTGCATCTAGAATGTAAAAAAAAAAAACACAACAACAATAGGAAGGTATTAGTTTATTTCCTTGTTTGATGAGACAAAAATATTAGAAAATGAATATTCTTATTAGTTCACCACAGAAAAACTGGACTTTCTTGGATTTGAACCAAATGTGTAACTGGAAGATAGAAGTAACAAGAATAAACATGAGAAGAAGCTGAATGTAATAATAAAGTTATAGAAGAGGAAAAAATAAAGTCTGATACCAAAAGAAAAACAATCTTAAATTTTGCATGGCCATGCTCTACAACAAATGGTTAGTTGGAGATATTTTGTTCACAGAATCAATGATATTAATCATGCAAAACTGTATTTTCTATTATAATTGCTATGCCATGAATCTTGGCCTCTCCAGATAAACAATAAGTTTGAGTCACTGCATTAGAAGGGTCTAAAAATTCATCATCATGTGGTTTAATAGAAAAAGTCATTACTTTAGTGTTAAGAAACTTCTGTTCTATTTCTGGTCTTACTACTTATCAGAGGAGGTTTTAAGCAAGTGACTTTATATCTATAGATTCCAGTTTCCTTACCTGTCAAATGAAAAGACTACACTAGGTATTCTTTATGGGTGTCTGAGCTTTAAATTCTAGGCTTCTATAAAATACATCCACCTATGTTTTGCAATAAATATAATAAAACAATGTTCATATCCAGAAAAAATAATGAACTCTTACACATCAATAAAAAAACATAGGTAGCACTTTAAAAGAAAAATAAAGGTAAAACTTATTAAAGATAACATATGCATGACCAGCACACATAAAAGTTCTCCAACTCAATAATCATTGGACAAAATGAAAATAAAAAATGCAATGAGATTCTACAGTACAGCAGCCACATGGATAAAGTTAAACACTGAGATAGTATACTAAGCATTGGCAAAAATATCCAGAATTTTCATATAGTGATGGCAGGTAAGTTTGTTTATCTACCTTCAAAAACTACTTGGCATTATCAACAAAAAGTGGATACTTGGCTATTCTGTGATCCAGCAATTCTACTTCGTGGTTTTTGCATAACAGAAGTATTTGAATATATATAAAATGTACAAAAATGTTCAGAATATTATTATTTTTAGAGGTCCCAAATGGAATCAATCCACATGTCCATGAAGAGGAGATATGATAAGAAAACTGTAGTATATTCATACCATGACATACTACACAACACCAATAATGATTGAACCAATACTATAAGCAACAGAATCGATGGATCTCATAACATCATGTTGAGAAACAGAAGTCAGACACAAAGGAAACTATACTGCAGTCCTAACTGGTTTGGCTTGGTAGGTAGAGCACCAGTCTGTGGGCTGAAGGATCACAGGTTTGATTTCGGTCAAGGGCATGTACCTGGTTGCAGGCTTGATCCTCAGCCCTGGTCAGGCAAGTGTGGAAGGCAACTAATCAATGTGTCTTTCTCACATTGATGTTTCTCTTTGTCTGTCTTTCCCTTTCCCTGCTACTCTCTCTAAAAATCAATAGAAATATAACCGTGTGTGAGGATTATATATATATATATATATTCCCAATAAAATATACTATTAGTTCAGAAATAGACTAGCCTAATCTAATGTGTGTTAGAAGTTAGTATGATGCTTATCTTTGGGGAATTCTTGACTGGGAAGGAATAACAGTAGTACAGTTTGAGGATGCTAGTCATATTATTTTCTTACTTTGAGTAATCACTGAGATATGTTCACTCTGTTAAAATTAATTACATTGTGCACTTATTGACTTATGAACCTTTATATATTTGTGGTATAGTTCAAAAAACAGTTTTAAAAACAAATCCAGATAGAATTGCTTTTACCTACCAAGGAACATTACTTCAATAATAAATGTTGGGAGGAAATTTTCCTTGTCTTGTGCCTATATATCTAAATTACTTCTGAGAGTCAGAAAAAAAAAATATATATATATATCCACACATCCACATATTATGAAGAGGGGAGGGGAAACAGGAATGAAATGAGGTACGAGGGGAGAAGAAAGAGAAAGATACAGAAAGAGAGGAAGGGGGAAACAGAGGAGAGAGTGACAGTCCAGAAAATTCAAGTGTTCAGAAAATGCCTTGCTTCTTTTTTATTGTAAAGGAACATATAAATTTATGTATTTTTAAGTTCCTAGGAGTCAGGAGTGAAGCTGAAGATCAATTAAATTGAATGCTGCTAAAGTTGGATGAAATATTCATGCTTATTTAACAAAATTTCTTCATGTTAGTCTATTTTTTTTTCTTAATACATTTTATTGGGTTTTTTTAGAGAGTAAAGGAGAGGGATAGAGAGAAACATCAATGAAAGCAAAAGATCGATCAGCTGCCTCCTGTACACTCTCCGCTGGGTATGTGCCCACAACCAAGGTACATGCCCTTGACCGGAATTGAATCTGGGACAGTTGAGTCCACAGGCTGATACTCTATCCACTGAGTCAAAACTGGTTAGAGGGGAAAAGAAAGAGAAAGAGACAGAAAGAGAGGAAGGGGAAACGGGGGAGAGGGTGACGGTCCAGATAATTCAAGTGTTCCTAAAATACCTTGCTTATTTTCTATTGTAAGTGAACATATAAACCTACGTATTTTCTTTGTAGTCTCTGAGCTCTGACTGTGATTAATTTAATATAGGTGAAACATTTTCAGGTAGCTTCTGAAGACAAATACGCACTGAGATAAAATAATATGATAATTTCTTTCAAAACAGCATAGGAGTTTCCAGAGATAGACATATATAAACTACCAAGAGACATACTTATTTGGATTTTAAAAGTCCTCCCAAGAGCAAGTTTGCATGACCATACTCATGTAGGTTTAAAAATGTTCAATCTCTGTCTGTAATTGAATTTTACAACAGTTTTTTATATCTTTGTTCTAGATTTTATTTCAATGAAGATCAGCAATGACTGGTAGGCACACTCCTCATCTGAAGTGAAAGTTTAGATATGTTACTTCACACTCTACTTTGAATTACTAACTATTTTTTCACTGAAATGGTGCTCTTTCCCTTCAGCTATCATTTTGCTCTTTGATAGACTTGCCAGTTCTCCCACATCACTCAAACCAGGATGCCTCGAAGCCTCTAACTCATTCCTGAGCTGCCTCTTCTATCTGAATTCACAGCTGTGCTGCCCTCTGGTAAGCTGTCACTGTTGATATTTTGCTGTCCTTATCCACGTAGAGCTCATTCATCTCTAAACTCCTCAGGGATCATATCTTAGTCATGTTTCTCTAGCACAGAGCCTGATATAATTTATCAATAAATATTTATTAGTTGAATGGAAAGCAGCAGAGAAAACCAGCCAATTCAGTTAGTGAGCTCTAATCCTGTTCTAGATTACCGAATGGAAAAATGGGATCCACTTTTGGCCACCATAACCAGTCCATAAATGGGTCGGCAGTCAAAAGGATATAAAGTTGAGATACTTACTCTCTATATTAATGTTTCTGCATTACAATCATGGGCAGGCATTTACTCATTCTCCTATTTAAAAAAATAAATTTATTGGGGTGACATTGGTTAATGAGATTATAAAGGTTTCAAGTGTACATTTCTATGATACATGACTCAAGTCATGAAAACAACCAAAATGTCCTTTGATAGATGATAAAGATGTGGTACATATATACAATGGAATACCACTCAGCCATAAGAAAAGATGAAATACTGCCATTTGCAACAAACATGGATGGACTTTGAGAATATTATGCTAATATCCTCTTTTTTAATACATGACATAGAACATAAATAAGTCCCAAAAATTGCCTAAAACCCATAAAATTTTAGGTTAACAATAGCATCGCTTTTCATAATCCAGCTTACAAACTATGTAAAATAGAAATCTGTGCCAGTAAAATCAGAATATGATGGTCCTTCATGTTTTATCTTGAGAGCACTACAAGAGTAGATTGATGATTATAGGTTTATTTTTCTTACTTGTCCTTCTAAGTTCTTCATATTTGCCTCTGGATTTCCAAGTAAAGACAATATTTCTTTGGGAATGTTGATAAGCACCATTTGTCTTCAAGTGCATATGGATACTGATTAATCTCTGTGCACTACCTGCCCTTGCAGTTCAGCCATCCTCCACTTTCTATATAAACATTTGCCAGAAGATTCTATCCTCATCTTTACTTTTCATATTACTTTTGTCTAGACAATCCTTTTACTCATTTGCTTATTCTCTATAATGAATTTTGGACTGTGCAAGCCCAAAGCCCAAGAAAATAAGTTCTCTGGAGGCCAGTCATGCTATAGCGACATACTAGTATATTGAGAACTTCTTACTTTTTAAATTGAAGTCAGTCGTTCTATCAGTGTGTGTATGTGTGTGTGTGTGTGTGTGTGTGTGTGTGTGTGTGCCTAAGTGACTGATTGACCAGCCAACCCGTTGCTGTGATGCACACTGACCACCAATGCATAGGATCAGGCTCCCTCCTGGATCAGGCCCTCAGTGATCTGGCAGAAACTCACTACCTGACATCCCCCAAGGGGTCCCATATTGCAAGAGAGCACAGGCCTGGCTGAGGGACTCTCCCAGTGCATGACCCTCCCAGTGCATGCACTGGGCCTCTATATTTAAAGTAGCTTTGCTTTACTCAGAAACCTCACTTTATATTGCAATTACTGTTTATGGTTCAAAATGTAGAGAGCTATAAATAAAGTTTTCTTTCAAAAATATTATTTTCTAGATTATCACAGAAGGCACTGCAACATTACAGTTAAGTCTATTTCATTTAATTTAAAGACAGTGTGAACAAGTCCTAAAAAGATTGTCTTATTTTTTATTAATTTCTACCTATACTGGATTAAATATGTGAAAAGCTATATCTGTACAGAAAATCTGTAAATTTCTTTAGATCAGAAAATAAACCATAAAAAGACAAATCCTTTAAAGCTTTAAACACTACACCTGTGAATAATAAACAAGTAAATATTTGTTAATTTGATCTTATAACTAAAATATCATTTGAATCCCCAAATGTAATTATGAAATTTTGCTCTCTTGCTGTTGTTTTATTTTTCCCTTTGACCCTAACAAACACTGTATAAAGACATCAGGATAAATAAAATACCAACACTATGTTAATGTATGTATAAGAGCTTCAGAGTGAGATAACCACCTCTCTGTCTATTATATTTTCCTGAATGATATATAAATTGCACAAATATTTTAAAAACTATTGCCTATTTGATAACTTTTAATATATACTTTTTTTCTTTTCTAAAAAAATTCAATTACACTGGGTTCTTATTTTGTTAACTAAAAGTAAAAGATAAGAAACAAGTGAAATAAATGGAAAACCAAATATTTTCAAACATCTGAATTTTTTGTTTCCTTTTTTATTTTAATAAGGACAAGTTAAACATGTAAAAACATAAAATTTTACATAATACACTCTTAAAAATTCTCAATTTTCCAATAATCAGTGTGCTTGTTTTATTTATTACAGGCCTTTAGGAGAAATATAACTAAAAAGAATACCTTGGAAGGACAGTGTACCTTCATTCATTCTCTGAGAAATTCGGGGATTATGAGGAAATGCCAATCAGAGCTCATCATTATCAGCCTTGAAATTAAGAAAAGAAAGTTCTCTGAAAGACCAAGATTCTTGATAGCAATAACAACAACTAAATGTGACAGGGTTAGCAACCCTCTTCTTACCAATGTCAGGCAAGAAGCAATCTTTTTCTCCAAAGTGAAAAACAAGGCAACTAAGGAAAAGATCTGTGTAACTTCAATTACATAAAATCAACTGGATGGTTGAAAAACAATATTTTTAAAGGTTATTTTTTTTAAACTGTACTTAGCACTTTTTTTTTATTTCACTCTGAGATAAAGTAGTAAAATTGTTATCATACACCAAACAGCTTCCTCATGACAGTTTTTTGTCTCTTTTGCCTTCCCTCAACCTTATCCTCTTCCTCAGTAAGTCTCTCTCATTGCTCCATATTTCTAAACCAATATGAAGAATTTCCTTCAGATCCTTAAACCTTGTATCTGTTACCATAGAGACAAGCATCACAAGATAGCTGCTCAGTAACATCCTCATGGAAATAAAATGAGAATCCTATGGGTTTTACATGAATGTCCAGTGTTACCAGTGAGAAGAAATGACACCTTTCCCTAAGAAAAAAAGTTCAGGGATTTTAGTTTCACAATCATCAAATTATGGGGAATGTCATATAATGACATCCAGAATCCCTTAACTTTATGTTTGGAATCTGATTATGGCTTTTCATGTGATTTGAAAAAACAACACACATCTCTCCTCATATCTACATGTTCAGGGAAATCATATAAAAAAGAGGTAATATGCAAACTGACCCTCACACCCTTGCATAAGATGGCTGCCCTCATGTTGTCAAAGATGGCCACCACAAGATGGCCAGCAGGGAAGGATAGTTGTGGGAGATCAGGCCAGGAGGAGAGGATGATTAGAGGCAACCAGGCCAGCAGGGGAGGGCAGTTAGGGGTGACCAGGATTGCAGGGGAGGACAGTTGGGGGCAATTAGGCTGGCAGCAGAGGGCAGTTAGGGCTGACCAGGCCTGTAGGAGAGGAAAGATGGAGGGACCATGCCTGCAGGGGATGAAAGTTTTGGAGGGGACCAGACCTGCAGGGCAGGAATGTTGGGGGAAACTGGGCCGGCAGGGGAGGGCAGTTAGGGGGGACCAGGCTGGCATGGGAGGGCAGTTTGGGTTGATTGGGCTGGCACGGTAGTATTTAGGTGTCAATCAGGCTGGCAGGGGAGTGGTTAAGGGGGGTTCAGGCTGGCAGGCAGGTGAGTAATTAGGAGTCAGCAGTCCCTGTGGGATTGGGCCAAAACCGGCAGTTGGATAATCCCGAGTGGTCCCAGATTGATGAGGGTGCAGGCTAGGCTAAGAGATAACCCCCAGCACATAAATTTTGTGTACTGGGCTTCTAGTATCTATAAATATCTTACTGCTAACTTTTATGTTCAGCCTTCTTATTATCATGTGCTAACAGTTTACATTTTTCTATTATAGTGCAATGTATGTATTTAATTTACATTTATTATTATATTTTTGATCCACTCTGGAACATATTTTATTAATTACACATGAGCACCTCTCCAGAACTCTAATGCAAAAGCTGCTCAGAGAGTTCATAAACCTATAAAGAGAGAAAATAGCAGGAGCAAGAAGCCATTCCACTCATTTTACCTTCTTTTCCATTGACTTCTGAACTTTCTATAAGTCCATTTAAATTACACAGTAACTAAACAGCAACAATAAAAATAATTGAACCTCAGCAAATAGGTAAGTTCAGCAAAATTACTGGGTTTAGGCAAAGCAGATATTATAATATCAGTGATTGTAAATACCTCCAATTTTCTTTCAGTGACATTATATAAATGATAAACATTCTTCAGGAAGTAAAATATCTCAGTAGAATAATAACCAAACTATTACCATGACCAACCCCTAAGTTATATTTTTGAACCACTTTTCAAAGTCTGTAGTACTAAAATACTATGGGTGGTTAAATTTCTATCGATGGTCTTTAGCTGATATTTCATTGTTACCTAGCTTGTTCTAGACAATTTAATGAGCAAAAAAGACACATTTCTCTTAAGAGTCTAGAGATGAGGCCAGAAAACTTTACTATCAAAGGCCAGATAGTAAATATTTTTGGATTTGTGACCCATATGGTCTCTGTCACAACTACTTAACTACTGTGTTTACATGAAAATAGCCATAAACAATATTTATACAAATAGGTATGGATATCGTCCGATAAAAGTTTATGAATAGACCCTTAGATTGAAATTGTTATGTGTCACTTAATATTATCTGTATTAAATATCATTTAGAAATGTAAAAACCATTCTTAGCTGGCTGGCCAAATATAGATTCATGTCATAAGAACCATAGTTTGCTGACTCCTAACCTGGAGGGTTCCAGAGGAGAAGCAGGGACATTTGAAGAAATATATGAAAAGGTAAATTTTTTTTTTCATGAAATAGACCCACAGATTCTTAAAATTAGAAATTTTCTCAGACATCTTCAATTACTCTATCCTCAGTGCTGAGTACAAAGAGTACAGTATCTCACAAAGTAGTCAATTCTCTGCTTATATAATAAATGGAAGAATATTTTTTCTTTATTATGAGAGGTACAAAGGAATCTCATTCCTCATCTACATTATAGCTTGTCTAATACTTGCAATCAGTTTAATTTTTTATTCTTATTCCTTAAGACATTCTTCAACTTTTCCCTTTTCTATTACCTTAAATGGCCTTCCCATGTAGTTTCTAGCACCTTTCACCATCCACACATTTTTTTCACTGAACACTATCCTAAATTTTAAAGTTCCTCTTATATCATGGTGTTCCTTTAAATTTTTTTCTTCCAAACTTTATCATCTCTTTCTTTTTCCTTCTGAAAGGATGCATATTTAACAACATTATTTTGTTTTAATGCCATGTGAGACTATCTGATACTGAAATTAAGGCCAACAAAATCATTAAGTTTTATTCAACGAGTCATTGTTAAGCTTTAACTCTCTCACATATTGTACTCATCAGATTGACTTTGAACCTTAGTGTAAGGACTTCATTTCTATTAAACTTCAACTTTTTGGCCTCATTATATTTTCTAGGTAGCCATAATTCTTTGGCATACTAATATTTGAAGGTGTGCTTTTTTTTTTTACTTTTCCAGTTTATGTTTTGAGTATTAATATTTCACAAGACAACCAGAGCCAAGGTCAGAATTACAGGGCACGCTATGAAAAATTCAGTCAATGTCAGATAGAACCAGTTGGATAGAACTACATCATAGTTCTGTGAGAGTCCTCCTTCCTGTTTTGCAATGATTAGTTAACACACCAAAGGCAGAATAATTTAGCATGTTAATTAATCTACCACACATATCAAATGGCAAACATTTCCCCATCTTGACTACATGATAAAAATCTTCAACAAATTTCATGGTATAATCAAGACAACTAGCTATATTACATACCATTTCATAAAATCTTAGGGTATTATGGCCTATATTACCTCATTCTAAACAATTCCATCTTCCTCAGGAGTTGTCCCTTATTCTCACAGAGGGGAGAAATATTGATATTTTTCTCAGAAAAAAATTTCCAATATGACCAGTTATTTAATCTCCCCATCCAAATTATGGATGTTCCATTCTCTTTTTCATTGTAATCTGTTAATTCCAGGTTCAATTTAAAATGTTGTGGCTTTCTCTTGTATAACAGGTGTTTGTATGTGTGTATTTTAGTATGTTTGTATTGATTTTAGAGAGAGAAAAAGGAAGAGGGATAGAGAGATAGAAACATGGATTGACTGCCTCCTACACACCCACTACTGGGGATTGAGCCTGCAACCCAGGCACATATCCTGAATAGGAATCAAATGGGGTTCTCTTGATTCATGAGCAGACCCTCAACCACTGAGCCACACCAGTTGTGTGTTTTTTTAAATCTTTTAACCACTGTTGATTCTCCCTCCCCTTACTACCCAGTATATATGTGTATCTCTGAGGGTGTGTGCACATGCTTGTGCAATTTGTCTTTATTTGCTTTTTCATTCTTAAGAGATAGATGAGATGAGAATAACAGAAAGGAGCAGGCTTCTCAGGAAAAAAACAATTCAAAGATATTTCTTTACTGAGGGTGTCTTCCCCTGCTCATTTTTCTGTATGAAGAGCAATATACCTCAAGGTGGGCAATTCAATCCCAAGTGAGAATTTTCAATAACAGTATTTCCATTAAAGGAGAAATAGGGGACATGTTTAAATTAAAAGCAATGATGTTCAATAAGGTTTTTACCTAAAAGAGACTAGTAGTTGCTACAGTTGTTTTTACAGTATAAATTCCTTATTTTTTTAAAAAAAATCTAGGTTTGTAGAGAATTGAGTAAAACTCACAGAGATTTCTGCAACTCAACAGTTTAATATTTAAAATATTTATATGATTACAATCCGTTCCATTCGTCCTACATCTCTTTCACACATTCTTTCTATTCTTATGCATATGTTTTTCCTTTCCTTTTTTTTTTCTGAATGTCTAGAAAACACAAAATTAAGCAACTGGGATTTGGAAACTTCATATCGTCTCGTCACTTTGCATGCTAATTATGTTCCAGAGCCAGAAAGATTTACAAGTATGCCTAAGTCTTACAAATGCATTTATCAATAAGGGTATGCCTGCTTTTCAGGTGTGTTGCCCAAAGCCTTGAAGATTTCATTAATAATCAACAGCTGGTGCCACCTAGTGTCGGTCCTCTCCATTCATCAGTGGAATCAAATACAGAGCACTTCCTAGTCACAACTGAAACAGTCTGAACTACAAAGAAAAGGCCATGGTTTGGGACCTAATGAACAAAATGAACTAAACAATGTAGAAACAGACTCATGGATACAGAGAACAGGCTGACAGCTGCAGATGGAGGGTGGGTGAAAAAGGTGAAGGGATTAAGAAAAAAAGAAAAAAAGAAAAAAACTTCACAGACAGACAACAGTATAGTGATTACCAGAGTGAAAGGGGAGGGCAGGTAGAAGAGTGGAAGGGAGGGATAAATGATGACAGAAGGAGACTACACTTTGTGTGATGAACGCACAGTGCAATATATGGACGATTTATTATAGAAATGTATACCAGAAACCTATGTAATTGTATTAACCAATGTGACCCCGATCAATTCATTTAAAAAGTAAAATAAATCCCTTTCATTGTTAAAAACAAACAAACAAAACAAAAAACCATGGCTTGGGGAATCCAGTGGCTGATTTAAATTATACTATCTTCATTGAAAGAAAAAGCCTTCTTTTTAAAGTAACTATGGTAACAGGAGGGTAAGGCTAACAGGAAACTGAACATTTTTCTCACAGGAGACAATTCACAAAATGAAAGTCCTACTAAAGAGGTAATATAAAAGAGTTTTTCTAGACTTGAATTGTCACTTAAAATGGTTATAAAGTTGAAAAATAAAATTGGCACAAGAGAACTGTATTTAAACAATAGTACAGAAATAAGACGATTTTTGTCAACCAATCAAGAAATAAGCCAATATCATCTGGATGCAAAATTCTCTGTTCCTGAGCTTCCCAAAGATTAAAGAAGTACTGTAAGAACTGAACACAGCACATACAGTACTCAACAGCGTTACCAGGAAATAATAAAGTTGCCTGAACTACATTATTTAAAATGTTTGCTGCTGAAACTCTATATGTAGAAAACTTTTGTTTCCTGCTGTATGTATGAATTATATATTCAGACACAGTTATGTATGCTTCAAGGTTACAAAGTACTCATCAAAATCTGTGACTGTTTTTCAAAACACACATTAGTGATTAATTTGAATGAATCCAAGTAGTATAATCACCCCATCAGTTTCTAATTAATTCACTGATATTTAAATACATGTTGTCTTAAGTCTTTCTTTCTAAGAGGAATGCATAATTGAAAAACATAGAGTAACATTCAGGGAATAAAGTTACATAACAGCCAGTAGTGTTCCTTGTCCAGATTTACGGGGATATTACAATTACTACAGAAAAGGTACAGCACAGATGAGCAAAGCTGTGTAAGCCTAAAGGTCAAATTAGATGTTCATATATTATATTCTATTAACTTGGATGATTTAGCTACTGGGGAGATAGGGAAGAGAGGTGACAAAATTCTGTCTTATATAGATAGTTGACAATCATGCTTTTTATACTCAGAAAAATCTATTTCTACTTTGACATCTGTTTAAAGCAATCACTTGTTAAAAATAGCTTTGAGTGTTTTATTTTCTTGTTATCCTACTGGTGATAAAGACTCATTTTAATATGTTTGATCCGATATATACTCACTGACACATCCCCATGACAGCCTATGAAGAGAAAATATGGAAAACCAGGCACAGTTTCTACAAAAAGCTTAAATTGTTTTCCTTCTCCCCAAAACTTTACTTTTGGAGCTAAATACAGTCCAGGCTCATGCTTCATTTATTTTAAAGTACTTATAAGTATAATCCATTGATTGTGTGGGAAAGAAATATTGCAAAACAACAAAAGGGTTCTAAAATTGTACGCAGGCAAGAAAGAATGTAAGACAAAAACTCATGAAGGTTACAAAGTAAATAAATAAATAAATGTTCCAATTTTCAGTAATTTATCATTTTCTGTCATTTTTATTAACAGCTTTTAAAGCCCTCTCTGAAACAAGCTGATACAGAGAAATTAAGAGCAGTAATCAAGCGAGAAATGATAGACCAGCTGGGTCGACATCAACTTGGCAAAACGTGAATACAGTTCAATAGCTGAAGCAGATGCTAGAGTTGTTGAAAAACCCTGTAGGAGATATTGATGTATTTTCTTCATATAATGCAGAAAGACTGAATAAATGTCAAAAGCTAGAAACTGATGAGGAGAAAAGATTGACAGCCAAACTCCTTATAAAACAGAAACCAAGTGTAACAATTTTCAGCCAATTCAAACATTCTATACATTTATTTCTCTCAATGTCTGAATATGTCAATATATCAATCAGTCCTTGTAACTAAACTGCATGTAACTGAGCTGGGGTAGATTTCCCCACAGATTTTTCTCTCCCCCTGTCATCATCTACCTGAAAAATACTTTATTTTAAAATCTTCTAACACTGATTTCTACCCTAGAAGTGTTTCCCTGAGGTTGGAGGCAAGCACACCCCCCAAAAACCTAAGGCAGAAGAAGGAAATTTTCAAATCCATTCGGTAAAAGCAACACTGTTTGCAGAGTTTGAAAAGCTCGGCAACAAACCCAAGCTACCAACAGCTGCTTGTCCAAACATATGCTTTGTCATGGTCAGCTTCTAATTGTATTCATAATGATGTAATAGCTTTAATAATCCTACCTTCCATGCCAGCTGTTTTTCCTGTCACTCCATCATGCCAATAAGTTGGCTGCTGTAACAAATCAAGATAGTGCAAAACAGCATCTTTCTCCTGATTCTGTCATCTTCCTGAAAGCATTCTATTACTGCCGACTGCTGGGAACCAGAAAGTCAATAGAATTCCAACAGCTCCCCTTTCGCATGATTCAAGTTAGGTTAGGTGGGCATGCCTAACATGATTCTCTCAGTCATTTATTATGCAGCTGCTACAACGTCGATGTGGTAACCACTCTGACTATCTGATACGTCAGTGGAACAAAACCTACACCTCAGAGCAAACACAGGAGCCAGAGCAGCGTTCTGCATTTAACGAGCATTCTTCCTGCCTAAAAAAAAAAAAAAAAAAAACACAAGGGATCTGCAAATCTCTTTCAGTATCTGCTCGGTCCACTGTACAGAGGAAAGCCTTTGGATTACCTTCTTTTCTTAACTGTACCAAAGAGGAGTTCCTTTGCTACACATCATATCATTTACACTGAAATTTTGGCTGCTTTTCACTTATCATCACAGCCTTTTAAGGGTAAAAACTCTCTCTTCTGCTTGTACTTTTGAAATACGGATGCTGTGTGCTCAGCTCCACATCTCTGCTTTATGATAAGACATAGCATGCGCTTTCTCCAATAGAATTTGCCTTTTATGATTTTATGGAAAATCTTCTAATAAGATTTTTTTCAAGGAGACATTTATTGTATACATTGGACATTTAAAGTCAGAGACTCTGTTTCTCTCAAGAGTAGACTTTTTACTTGCTATTTTGACTTAGGGGGAGTGCTTTCTTGAGAAAGTAAGGAATTAGATTAGCTGACTCTCTTGCATAATTTATTTACCAAGTAAGTATCATTTTAGGAAAATTCATTTTGTATTATAAAAATACCATGTATGAATCAGTATTTTTAAAGTTACAGTTGCCATCACCAATACAGTGTTAATTTTATCTTAAACTTCTGAATATGCCTCTTTCTTGAGGGATTAAGCAATAGGGAAAAAATAAATTTAAAAAAAGATTTAAAAAAATAAAATAAAATAACTACTATAAAATAGTTAGTGGGGGTTGTGACAAGCACTTAAAATGCAATAAAACAAAATAGAATAGATAATATTAGAGTACATTATATGTAATAAGGGTTAGTAAAACTTCATAAAACTTTTTTATTAGATTGTAAATAAATAGTTATAGTTTGAAGTGATAAAACAGGAAAATTTAAGTGTTTTGGTGAGTAAAACACTTTAAATGAGAGGAATGATGAAATCTTATATTTGCTTTCAACCATCTAATATATATTCAGCTTGATATGGAAGCTATTCCCTGCCTCCACAACAAATAAATAGCTTGTTGGTAGCTTCATTAAATAATTAATCTAGCATATGTGAGAAAAACCAATGTCACCGTTCTGAAATACTTTTTTTCCTAAGTGTGTGTGTACACTTTGGCTATTCCACATCCATTTTAACTTTTTATGTAACAAACACCAATAATTACTAAATATAGTAGAAAAAACATAATAATCAGTAACTTATAGTTCATTACATTTAATTTACAAGTGCTGAAAAAACAAAGACAAATTGAGTCCCTCTGAACCCACTGGGTTTTTCAAAAATAATACATATATAATCCATATAACAATGCTGAAAATACTGTTTTATCAACTGTTATTAAAAAAATCATCTTGTGGTTATATCATATCGATCTTAGGGGTTGGGAAAGGCATAAATATATACCATGCAGTTTTCTATCTACCTTAGCCTGTGCTTACCTCTCCGGCTGCAATTCTTGCCTCTGCTTTCCTTCACATTTTATTTCAGGCACAAGGAACATTTTTTTCTCTCAGTACTGTGCTCTTTATTGTCTTGGAGATATTGCATGTTCTCTTTTACCTTTCCATAATCCTCCCCTCACTTTTGATTGCCTACCTTCCATCAAATCTTTAGATATCAGTTTGAAACATAATTTGCTATGTGAGATATTTTTCATTCCCTAGATAAAATTATATTTCCCTGCTATGCAATTTCATAGCACCTTATACTTCCATTCCCTTCATCATCATGGCAAATACTTAAACAACAGAAGGTGGTTGGTACTGTTCTCACACACACAACACAAACCTACATGTAGGTATGTATCTATTGCTACTATATTGATACTTATTTAATCCTCAGACTGAACCTATAATGGTGACTAATTTATTTCACTAAGCATAATATCCCTATTATTACATGCATTTTACACATGAGGAAACTGAGGCTCTGAAAAGTTAAAAACTTGGCTAGGGTCACATTATTTAATTGTTCATATTTTCTGTTAATATGATTAGTTCTTGAGACTCATGATTATGTTTGTGTTGTCAATTGCTAAATTCTAAAATTCAGTGAAGTATTTGATAACTGTGTTCCATTCCTCATTCATGCAATAGAACCTGTTTTATGAAATACACTGTCATATGGCAATGAACAAAATAAACACAAATCCAGTTTCATGGAGCTTACGGGCGAGGACAAGAGCCCTGAACTCAAGTTAAATGGGACATGGATAGGATTCACATATCTGTTAAACTGAATGAAAAAAATAACATCTTTCTTTTTATTCACATCTAATGCATAGACACAGACAGCAGTGTGGTAATAGCCAGAGGAAAGGCGGTGGGGGCTGTGTGGAGGTGGGCAAAGGGAGCAAAAATGGAGAGATCTGTAATAGTGTCAACAATAAAAAGAAAGTTAAAAAGTGCTGGAAACCAATAATTGTCTCACTAATAAAAAGTGGACAAGGAACCCGGAAAGCTGGTCAACCTTGAAGCTCTGAAAGATCAAAGCCAGCCACTCCTTATCTAATTGAAACAATGAACTTTCCCATGAAATAATCATGTAAATCCTGACTGATAAAGATAATCTACTTGTTACTGGAATTCCCTGCTTTAGGGCAAAAGGTGTATCCCAAACCTAAATAAAAGGGATGCAAGGCCAAAGGAAGGTGGTAGTCCTTTCCACTAGAGCAGTGGTTCTCAACCTTCCTAATGCTGTGACCCTTTAAGACAACTCCTCATGTGGTGGTGAACCTCAACCATAAAATTATTTCCATTGCTACTTCATAACTGTAATTTTGCTACTGTTATGAACTGTAATGTAAATATCTGATATGCAGGATGTATTTTCGTTGTTACAAATTGAACATAATTAAAGCATAGGGATTAATCACAAAAACAATATGTAATTGTATATTGTCAAATATTTATTTCTAATTACAAATAAATGAAATTTTGTCTTGAATCATGGTGTAGCATGCGTAACAGTTCATATGACAACAGTAAACTACATTGCTACATTTTGCTACACCAAGGAGCGGTGTGTTGGTTCCTAGGACCATGGAAAATAAGTGTTTTCCAATAGTCTTAGGCGACCCCTGTGAAAGGATTATTCTACCCCCAAAGGGGTCGCGACCCACAGGTTGAGAACCATTGCACTAGAGGAAGGCTCCTGCCTGCCCCCCCCCCCAATATCACCAAATTAATATTTTCTAGTCTCTCTTTTTGTTTGTGTGCGGCCTCCTTTAGAACCCGAACCCTGAACTGGGAACCCTGAACCACGTGGGACATGGAAAGGGGATCCCACAAAAAAGAAAGAATGATAGATTGAATTTCAGGAAAAGAAATTCAAGACAAAAAAAAACAAACACACACACACACACACACAAAAAAAAAAAAAAAACAACAACACAGCAACATCTAACAAAAGTTTTGCATTCTTACTCTGGCCTACAGTGCCCTAGCCCTGTACATTCCATGCCAGCTTCCATTGGGACATGCCTCACTCTGCCCCCATCTCAACTCCCAAGCCCTGTGGCCCCCAGTTGTCATTCCCTTTTATTCACCAGTAGTGGAACTTTGTGACCATCAATGATGTCCTGCAGGAACAGCTAAAGACGGAAGAGAAAAACCAATAATAGAAGAGGACAAGAAGATAAACTTGGTCTTCTATTTGAAGCTGTCAATATGGTATCCGATCAAAGACTGTTCAAAAATTAGAAGAAATATAATAACTTAATAATATATCCAATTAGGGACTAATATACAAAATTTATAAAGAATTTATAAAACTCAATGACAAAAACCCAGACAATCCAATTAAAAATGGGCTAAAGTCCTGAATAGACATTTCTCCAAAGAGGACACAGAAATGGTCAATAGATATATGAAAAGATGCTTTATGTCATCATCACGGGAGAAATGCAAATTAAAACCACAATAAGATATCACCAAAGACCTGTTAGAATGGCTTTCATAAATAATAATTTAAAAAAAGTGAGGAAGAAGATGTGGAGAAAAGGGAACCCTTCCCTCATACACTATTGGTAGAAGTAAAGACTGGTGCAGCCACTGTGGAAAGAAGTATGGAGTTTCATCAAAAAATTAAAAGTGGAACTGTCTTATGACTCACTTCTGGCAATATGTTTGATGAAACCTGAAACCCTGATTCAAAAAAGTATATGTACCCCTATGTTAATTTCAGTGTTATTTATAATAGGCAAGATTCCTAAATAGCCCAAATGTCCATCAATATGAGTGAATGAAAACGCTGGTGTACATTTATACAGTGGAATACTACTCAGTCATAAAAAAGGAAGGGGTTTTTATATTTTGAAACAGCATGGATTGAGCTGGAGAATATGCTAAGCGAAATAAGCTAGTCAGAAAAAGACAAATACCATATGATTTCACTTACATGTGGAATCTAATGAGTAAAATAAATGAATAAACAAAATAGAAACAGACTTATAGATACAGAGGACAGACTGATAGCTGTCAAAGGGGAGGAGATTTAGGGGGCTGTGTGAAAAACGTGGAGAAATTAAGCAAAAAAAAAAAAACAAACCCAACCTCATAGACACAGACAATAGTATGGTGTTTATCAGAGGGAAAGGGAACTGAGAGGTGGCAGAAGAAGGTAAAAGGGGATACATGATGATGAAAGGAGACTTGACCTGAGGTGGTGAACACACAATACAATATACAGACAATGTATTGTAGAATTATACACCTGAAACCTATATACTAGTACTTTTCTTAAGCAATTATACTCTCATGAGTTCATTTTTTTTTACAAGATTTAGAAGATCTTTCACTCCAAAGGCCATTGTAATGTGCACAGACATTTCTAAGGAAATTCTAAAGAGTCATTTGTCCCCCACCACCTGTTACCTCCCCAAAATTCATAACTTTATAGTTAAAACCATGGGTGCATATTGAATGATGTGACACTAGCAAGGAATTGGTTAAACACTGTACTCATATATGGAGTATTCTGTGATTCATGTATAAAAGACAAGTAAACTTGATGCCTAGTCAGCCTGCTCTGCTCCAGCAGTATTCTCACCCTGGGTATTCAATACAGTTTATGAAAGTGATGTCTTTTTACTGATACTTTTTTTGATAATTTTTATATAACAAAAGCCTTATTTTGTAACTTAAGATAATAAACTAAATAATAAATGAATTACCTAAAGTAATATATTTGTCTATTATTTTCCACTATTTTTATTAATTTTTGCAGAATTTTTAAATTCTTATTATTATCTCTGTCCCTTTCTTACTATTTTGTTTTTCATATTTAAATGTCAGAGAATTTCCTTTATTAGGAACAATATATGACCTTGCAATATTGAAAAATAAACCAATGAAACTGGCATGCCATATATATTTTTTATTAACTTTCTATTTTCTTTAGCCTGAGGATGTGTAAATATAAGTGCCTGATAGACACTGAGTCTCCCATTCTACCTTTGAGTGATCACAGCATCTCATCATGTTAATTCTATACTATTTCAAGGACTTGTGACTGATGCTTATTGGAGTATTTAGAAAGTTTTAAATTTGATAATGACCATATGTATCAATTTAGTATTGCCATGTAAATGATTTAATTTACCAATACATTTTAATAATTAAACATTTTATCTCTAAAAAAAGTGTTGCATTATTTTCATTTATGTTTGTAGGCTATAAACTGTAGCCTGTAACTCTGTCACAAATACAAATGAAAAGTTTTTTAGCTTGTTTTATAGATGCTGCATATATCTCACAATGTATTTTACACTTATCATTACTTTGAAATTATAGTTGCTATTAGGGCCACCACTATATCATATTATTCATATATTAATAAGGGAGTATGTATTTATTATTATATTAGAGCTTTAAAGTATTTAGAAAACAGTTTTTCAATACAAATCATTTCTGTTATATTCCTAAATATGTTATTTTGTGCATTCACAAGCATCACCAGCTGTCAGAAGTCTTAAGCTGTTAGGACTTTAAGATTCACTAGGTGCCAAAACCGGTTTGGCTCAGTGGATAGAGCATCGGCCTGTGGACTGAAAGGTCCCAGGTTCAATTCCGGGCAAGGGCATGTACAGTGGTTGTGGGTGCATCCCCAGTGGGGGGCGTGCAGGAGACAGCTGATTGATGTCTCTCTCTCATCAATGTTTCTAACTTTCTATCCCTCTCCCTTCCTCTTTTTGAAAAATCAATAAAATATATTAAAAAAAAAGATTCGCTAGGTGTCAAAGGAGTTCATACTAGAATTCCTGGCCTAGAGGGTGGGAGAATATACATATTGGTTAATATCATTGTCTTCCATGTCTGACAATTTGGGTTCATATCCCAAATCTATGGCTTAATATTGATGTCTTGTAAGGTAAGTTACTTATCCTCTATTTACTCTTCTGTAAGAGAGAAATAATAATTGCTCTTTTGTGTTCTTGCTGTGAGGATTAAGTAAAAGAATGGTTATAAAATACTTAGCACAATTCCTGACATCTGTTAAACTTTCAATGACTGTTGGGTATTATTACTGAAAAGGAAAGAGATTAAATTATTATGACAAATAATAACAGATACACAGGGACTTAGGTTTTAGAAAAAGAGCTGGAACTCACATACTCTAGTGATGGAAATGTAAAATGGCAAAATCTATTTTGAAAACAGTCTAGTAGTTTCTAAAAATGTAAATATAAGAGTCATCCACCCTTTCCACTCTGAGGGAAATGAGAGCATATATCTATCAAAAATCATTGTACATGAATATACATAGCAATTATAATAGCCCAAACTGGAAATAATAATGTATTCATCATTAAGTGAATGGATAAACAATCTTTTCTTTATCTATATAATAGAATACTACCTTGCCATGGAAAAGACTGGACTATTGATATTTGCAACACTATGAATGAAGTGCAAAACAATTATGCTGGTTGAAAGAAGATAAACCAAAAGATTAAATACTGTATGATTTCACTCATATAAAACTAGAAAATGCAAATTAATCTCTAGTGAGAGTAAGCAAAATAGTGGTTGCCTGGGTAAGGTAGGATGAGGAACATGGAGGAGGGGTTATAAAGAATCATGAGGAAATTTGGAGATGATGGATATACTCACTATCTTGACCTTGGTACTGGTTTCATGGAGGATGGCTGGCTAGATGGATGGATACAGAGATATCAAAACATCCCCAGTTTTACATTTTTAATATGTATAGTCTATTACATGTTAATTATACCTCAATAAAACTTTTAAAAAATTCCTTTTTACTAGACTTTAGACATATTAATTTAATTAAAAAGTTAAAGTAATACTCTATCACTTCCTTAAAAGAAAAATTAATCTACAAAACTTCATAATTAAAAGTGTATGCTCTGCCCTAGCCAGTTTGGCTCAGTGGATAGAGTGTCAGCCTGTAGACTGAGGGGTCATGGGTTGGATTCTGGTCAAGGGCATGTACCTACCTGGGTTGCAGGTTCCATCCCTTGCCCTGGTCAGGGCATGTAGGGGAGATAACCAATTGATGTATTTCTCTCACATCGATATGTCTCTGTCTCTCTCCCTCCCTTCCACTCTCTCTAAAAATCATTGGAAAAAATCCTCAAGTGAGGATTAACAACAAAAAAGTATGTTCTAAATAATTCTATCAACTGCATAAAATAATCGTGAGCATTCTAAGAAAACAATTTTCCCAAAATCTGCTACTGATATCCCTTTGTGTTATCTCTGAACAGCTTGGAAACTGGTTTTTGTTCAATTCCAGAGAAAAATTTTGTCCTGTCCAACATATACAATTTTTAAATCTTCACCTGAGGATATGTTTTTATTGATTTTTTTAGAGAAGAAGGGAAAGCAAAGGAGAGAGGGAAAGAGAGAGAGAGAGAGAGAGAGAGAGAGAGAGAGAGAGATAAGAAACATCTATCGGTTACCTCTCGTATATAGTTGGTATGAAACCTGCAACCTAGGTATGTGCCCTGTGCCCTGACTTGGAATCAAAACCACAAAACCACAACCTTTTGGTGTATAGGACAATGCTCCGACAAACTGAGCCACCCATTCAGGGCCAACATATCCAATTTCATTTATTTATTGTGAGCATGTAAGCCATAAAATATAGAAACTATCAGACTGGTTACAAAATGATCATCTGTATAAAATATAAGGTTTTTATCAATATTAGCTTATTGTCATATAATCCCACATTACATTCACTTTGGAATAAGCTTATTTTGTTAAGTAATGATAAAAATTAAAGAATAGATATTATAAATTACCCTCATTTCACAGCAAAGAATATTATGTCAAACTCAGTGAACAGTGTGAAGGGAAGATGACTAAGAACCAATTGAATTAATGTGACAATAAGACTGAAAATATTAACACACACTTCCATATAAAATTTTCTTATTGCTATATTAAAAGTTTTGAGGTGGTAAAATATTTGGCCAAGTCACTAAACATTTAAAAATTTTTACTATATTAAAATTATGGTTGGATCAATGCAAAGCAGAAAATCTTGGCTTTATAATTTGAATCTAATGTAGCCTCCTCCCCAGTCTATATCAAAGGATATTAACATGTTTCTAACACACACACACACACACACACACACACACACACACACACACCAGATCATGGCACTGTCTCATATCTCTGGCTTCTCATCATCTTTAGAACAAAAGCCACTGTTCCAGCCTTAAGACACTTAGTAATATGCCCCTGATGCTGCTTTCTTATCTCTTCTCCCATACTACCTCCTATACCTTTTCTTATTTTTCTCTAATTACACCAACTAGCCTTATTTCTCCTTACATATTCCAAACTGATTCCCACCTTGGGACATCTTATTTTTATTTTCATTTTTAAAAATTTTATTGAATTCATTTGGTATTTTACAAAGTGGATATATCATTTTACATTTCCACCAGCAATGTATGAGAGATACTTTTTTCTCTACACCCTCTGCCAGCATTTGATCCTGTCATTAAAAAATATATATTTAGTGCTTTTGATAAGTGTGCAGTGATATATCTGTGAAGTCTTATTCTGCATTTCTCTTATTTTTAGTGTTGTTGAACATATTTTTATGTGCATTTTGTCATCCATATACCCTCTTCAGTGAAATGTCACTTCATGCCTTTTGCCCATTTTTAAATTGGATTTCTTTCTGTGAAGTTGAGAGAGTTCTTTATATATTCTAGCTAAGAGTTGTTGATTTTTAAATCAGATATGTGGTTTGCATATGTTTTTCCAAGTCTAGAATCTGTGTTTTCATGTTCATAACTGAATCTTTCACAGAGCCAATCTGTTTTATATTTGATGAAGTCAAATGTATCAATATATTAAATTTATGAATCCTGCTTTTCATGGCATAATTAAGAACTCTTGAACAAGCCCTAGAGTCAAAAGACTTTCTCCTATGTTTTATTCCACAAATTTTATATTTTACACATAAATACATGCTTCATTTTGAAATGATTGTTTAATAAAGTATCAGGATATGAAGCTAGTTACTTTATCTTCTCTCCTTTCCTTCTTTCCCTTCCTTCCCCAACTCCTCCCTTTCTTCCTTCTTTCCTCTTGTCATATAGATATCCAATGGCTTTAGAACATTTGTTGAAAAGACTATCCTATGACTTGTTGTAAATTTTATATAAATTATCAACTTTATGAGTGTAGAGTTTTTCATAATATTCCCTCATCATCCTATTTTGGCATCTTTAGTGATATTTCTGATGTTGGTAATTTGTGTGTTTCATTATTTATCAATCTTACAAGAGGTTTGTCAACTTTATTGATTTATTATATTTGATTTATTGACTTACTTTATATATATATATATATATTTTTTTTTGGAAACAGCCTAAGTGTCCATCAGCAGATGAGTGGATTAAAATCCTATGGTACATCTACACAATGGAATACTACGCTGCTGTAATAAAGAATAAACTCTTATTTGCAATAGCATGGAAGGGCCTTGAGAGCATTATGCTAAGTGAAATAAGGCCTTCAGTGAAAGATAAGTATCACATGATCTCACTCATATGTGGAATCTAATGAACAACATATACTGATGAACAGAACTAGATCCAGAGACATAGAAGCATCTAACAGTCTCTCAAACCTTAGTGGGAATGCAGGGGAGGGTGGACGGGTGGGAGGAAATCAACCAATGAACTTGTATGCATAACCAACCCATGGACACAGACAATAGGGTGGTGAAGGCCTGGGGTAGGGAGCAGGAGTGGGCTGGGAAAAGTCAAGGGGAGGAAAGAAGACCTATGTAATACTTTCAATAATAAAGGTTAACAACAAATTTTATTTTAATTTTCACTGTTTTCTGCTCTCGTTTCTATATTTCTTTTCTTTTGCTTGCTTTGAATTTGTTGCTCCCCCTAGTTTATTGATATAAGAGATTAGGCTGTTGATTTGAGACTTTCCCACTTTCCTGATGTATCTATTTAATGCTATAAGTTTCCTCTACAGCACAGCTTTAGCTGAATCATAGAAAAAAAGTGTGTATTATCATTTATACTCAGTTCAAAGTATTTTAAAAAACTCTCTCGAGACTTCCTTTTCTAAATTCATGAATTATTTAGAAGTCTCTTGTTAGTTTCAAAGTGCTTGGAGGTTTTTCTGTTATTCTTCTGATTTTGATATCTAGTTTGATTCCATTATTGTAAGAGAAAACATTGTGTATGCTTTCAAGGTTTTTTGTTTTTTTGTTTGTTTTTTGGTGTGTGTGTGTGTGTGTGTGTGTGTGTGTGTGTAGCGGGGGGTCAGGATAGAATCTAATCATGGTATATATTTTTTGTGCACTTAAAAAGATTATGTAGCACTTTTGGTGCTAGATGGTCACTATAAAGTTCAACCCTTTCCTGGCCTGGGACTATAGCAAAAACTGCAAACGCCCCTTTAATGCCATCAAAGGTGTCTTCCCCAAAGGGACTTGGTAGGAGTGAGTGGAGGTGATGGGGATCACTGGGGAAAAAAACAAAGTAGACAAATGTAATACTTTCAATAACAAAGATAAATTTTTAAAAATATGTATTCTATAGTTGTTTTGTGTTCTATAAACATTAAATAGATACTATCAGTTAACAGCCTTGGTAATTTTCTGTGTAGTGGTTCTGTCAATTATTGAAAGAGGTGTTTGAAGTCTGCAATATAACAGTGGTTGTGTCTATTACTCTTTCCAGTTCTATAAGTTTTTACTTCACATATTTTCCAGTTGTGTTTTTTGGTACAATGCACATTTAGGATTGATATGCGTCTTGGTGTACTGACCCTTTTGTAAGTGGGGGTGGCTGAGGGGTAAAGGAGACATATGAAACACTTTAAACAATAAAGAATCTAAAAAACTCATACCTATCTCTTGTAATTTTATTTGTTCTTAAGTATATCTTACCTTTTAACTTCGCTACTCCTTTCTTTTAATTAATATAGGCAAGAATATCTTTTAGTATTTTTTTACTTCAACCTACCTATATCATTAGAGTCTGAGTTCATCTAGATAGCATATTGGTGGATCATCTTTAGTCTTTTTGTAAATATCAGTATTGTAATTATTTTACTTAGACTACTTACATTTAAGATGGATATTAATGTGTTCTAGCTTAAGTTTACCAGTTTACTACTTTTTTGTGTTCTCTGAGTCTGTTCCTCTATTTCTGTTTATTTGGGTTACCCACATAATTTTTAAGATTTTAACTTTGTTTATTTCAGTATTTTTTAGCACATTGCTCTGTAAAATGTACTTAGTAGCTGCTTTAGATAGTACAATAGATGTTCATAAGTTTTCACAATCTACTGGTTTTAATCTTTTACTTCTGCAAATGAAGCATAGATATTTTACTTCCATTTAGGTTCCTTTACCTTCCACACTGTGAAAATTGTCTTAGCTATTTGTTCTACACCCATTAAGCATCACATCAGGTGGTTACAACTTTTGCTTCAACCATAAAATATGAGTTAAGGAACTAATGAGAAGGCTAGTCAATTAGACTTCTTTTTACCTTTTCCAACACTCCTATTTCCATTCCAAATTTCTAAACCTTTTTTTGTCATTTCCTTTTGTTTAAACAACTTCCTTCAGTCATTCTTTAAGATTAGGACTGCTATCAAATTACATTAGTTTTTCTTTATCTGAGAATGTTTTCATGCCCCTTAACTCCTTCAGGAATTCCTTCCTTGTCATAGGAAGTACAGTTCACAATCTATTTTATTTGAATTTTCAAGTTTATAATTCTTTGTACCTGTCATATACTTAGTGCTATATAAGTATTATTTGTATGAATTAATGTTCTTTCACTGCACTCATATAATCACTGCTTTAATCAAGGCTCTGATAATCTTTCCTCTACATAAATTGTTTCTTCCTGGTTTGTCCAAATTGCATACTAGAATATTCATCCTTCAAGTCCCCTGTAAAAAAAGGGGGTGTTTATTTTATGCATTAATCAAATAGATATCTGTTGAAGACTCATGATATACTTTGGAACTTAGAGGATTAGTTTTGAAATAAATAAATAAAACTGTGTCTTTTATCATATTGCACTGTAGCCAGAAGACAGTAAAGAAACACATGAAACAGTTTATCAATAATGAATAGCAAAAATCACAGGGACTCCATTCCTCTCTTTAAAGCTCCTTATATAAGAAATCCATTTTAAATTTCTACCTTCATATCTTATTATAAATAATACTATTAGAATACTATTTTAAGAAGGAGGCTATTTTATTTAATTCAGAGTTCATTTCTTTTTAATATTATCAAATTTTCCCAAAAACAGTGAGACAAAGAAGATACATGTTCTTTTGATTCCTCAGATTCATTTAAGACATAAAATATAAAGCTTAAATGCCACAGGTTCTGGCATCTACTCTTTTGTTCCTTCTTTCCAATCTTCATTTTATTATCCTAGCTCTCTGCCAATCTCCCTCATTCCTCTGAAGTGAATTTGCTAATGGCCTTTCCTCTAATTATTGTAAAATAAAATTAATAAAATAACTATTACTCTAGATTTATGTAGAATATTGTCAAATCTTACAGAATTTGGTGATTGTCCTTATGATTCACTCCAAATTGTGTCCAGAGCTAATTTTATCACTTTCTCCCAACTAATTGCAAGAGAAAGCAATACTCCCCTTCCATCTGGAATTCCAACACTGGCCATCCCACTAATGGTTTTGACATTTTCTCTATCACATTCTGTCCCAATTAACTGGAACACCAATGGTAACATCATCTTCATTTTATGTGGTCAACGTAATGTCAACTGCTATTCTACATGAGATGATATATCTGGGTCCTAGAGGCGAGACTTTTTTCTCCTATGCATGCACCCTGTCTTCTGCTTATTATCTTTTAGAGGCTACCCTGTAGTACTTCCCCTTTCTGGCTCTACTACTGAGAACCATCAATCTCTCTAGTTAGTAAAATTGGTCCAGTATCAATTGAAGTTCTCTGACAGTTTCAGGCTGCAGACTCTTACACCTTTTTAATTCCAAATATATCTGACATCATTCTTTCACTTAGTTCTTGTCTCTGTGCCCTCCAATGTAATAACTAACTTACCTAATTATTTCCATTAATATGGGGAGATTCTATATACACAAATAACATCACTACCTGGTAACATCAGCCTATGTATTTATAGCTGTTGTTTAAGAGATTAAGTAATTATCCTTCTTTCCTAAAAACCGTGACATGATTCCAATGTTGGAAATTCAAATTCTGTAATAATAAATAATAATGTCATTATAGGCTAGCTATTTGTTACAAATGGGTCTTTTAAGTATTTCTCAAATCATGCAATGCATATAACACCAATTCTGTCAACATCTTGGGTTGCTCTGCCTAAAAAAAGTGGCAAATCATTTTGACTAACAATCCTTTTCAAGCTTGAAATCTCTGAAGAAATTATCCAAAATTCCCTTGTAAACGTTTGATTGCTTTATGTATCAAGTGTTGGCTTATTCATTAAATCTGAATAAAAATTCCATAATAAATGCATTTATTCCTTGCAAATGCTTAACTCAGTTTTACTGATCATCACACTTTTCATAATACACAATGGCAACATATTAATCTATCCTAGGTTCACAATGAGAACTCTGATATTGCTTGAGTTGAACCTGGGTATTCAAATGTTATCTGGGAACAAGCAGCAGCGGGGAACCACAATCATATATGTCACATAGATGAAATCATTAGAATTTTTCCTAATTTTCCAATATTTCAAAGAAGCTCCAAATCACCTGAAAATATATGTTTATATATTGGTAAAAGCAAACTTTCAGTTCTTTCAGATGTTCTTATAATTGTAAAGAGCTCTTTTATGATAGATAATGACAAATCTGGTCAAAGAAATAACCTCAAAGAAAGGAGAAAATTTACCACCAGCCATGAACACTGTGCACTTAACAGTTACCTTACCTTTCATTTAACAGATATAATTTATAAATGACAAAAATTGTCCTTATCTTCAGATCACTGATAAAAATTACAGTCATTATAAATGCATCATATAAATTTGAGCAAGAGGGAATTCCTCTTGTGCATATTTTCAGGAGATGTAGCAACTTTACACTTTATTATTTCTGTTTTTGATGCAAAATAAAATAGTCAGATACCCAAAACCATTTTTTGCAACCCACAACCACCATTAGTTTATTGTAACGGGGTTTACAACTGTGCCCTGGGTCATTTAACTGCAGACAATTTACTTTTTGGATTCACTGCTGCTTCTCTTTGTCTCTTTCCTATTTCCTTTGAGCTGAGTTGCTAATGATTCATGAAAGGAAAAAGAGTAAAAATTCACAGGAAAATAGGTTAATTCAATAAAATTTGTGTTTTGTTCCAAATGCTTAAAATGATAGATTGTACATATATGATTTCTGAAATGTAAAGCAGCATCTCACAAATGAAAGATATTTTAATCCCTTCCACAAATAATGGTTTTTCTGTCCTCTTTTGTTTTTAAACAATCAAAAGATAATGTATTTTGAAGAATAAAAGACAGCAGCCAAACCTAAAATGAAATACAGGAAAAAAAAAATAGAACAGTAAGCAAAAAATGAACAAATAAAAGAAAAACTCATAGCACAGAAAACAGTATGATTGGTACATGAGCAAAGGGTGTGGGAGGTAGTAAAGGGTAAAGGGGCTCAAATATAAGGCGACTGCTGTTTAAAGGGACAGGTTTTGGGGGGCTGGGTGAAAAGGTGAAGGGATTAAGCAAAATGAAAAAAAAAAACCTCATAGACACAGATAATATGGTGATTACCAAAGGGATAGTGAGGTTGGGGAATGTAAATGAAGAGAAAGGAGGGTAAATGGTGATGGAGGGAAACAACTTGGGGTGATCAACACACAACATACAGAGGATGTATTATAGAATTGTACACTTGCAACCTATACAATTTTATTAACCAACATAACCCCAATAAATTCAATAAAAATTAAAGAAAAATAAAGTAAAATAAAAGTTTGTATGGACTATGTCACTTAAAGTAAAACCTATTTTCAAAGGATCACCTTTCATTTTGATTTCTAATTATGCTGAGCACTTGAATTAGTAAGACTTCCCACTAATGCAATATTGTGGACATTATTCCCTAACAAAAGTAAAAGTGTTACTTCTATGAGAAGCAGAGGACTTGTTTTTCATAACTCTGATGTATGTGACAAATCAGAATTTGTTTTCCATTTCAAAAATCAGGCTCTAGATACTCAGCTTCAATAGCTTTATTATAGGAAACACAGAATATCCACTTCTTATGTAGTTTTGCAAAGACAGGCACAGTGATGGCCCAGTAGCTGCATGCATGGCTCAGTTATTCACATGTGAAGGTGGATCCATCTAGTCATTCAGTAATGGATCTCTGGCCAACAATTAACTCTCTGAACACAGAATCAAATGTTACAAAAAATGAGGGACTAAGCCTCTAGATAATTTTGTTACATAAAGATAGAATCAGAGGATATTAACAAATGAAGGAACTGATCTTTCAGGTCATCTCTTTCAACCCTTTCCATTTATGGAGGAGAAAACTAAGGTCTCTAAAGAAAATGACAGTACAAGTAGAGTTAGAAGCTATGCTGAAACAAAAACTCTGAATACTTCTAATCCTTTAGGAGCTCCTAAAGGTCACAATTATTTAACAACCAGGGATTTTAACAGCTTTAATTGATCTGGTTTCTGGACAGTCTTCCTGTATATCATTTCAAATTCCCTCTGTGAAAATAAACTCTCCTCAAATTGTACTATTTTGAGTGTGCTGTTTTCTATTATGACCCAATGGGTATACTTAGTCATAATACACACATTTTAACTTCAATTTTTCATCTTTAAAAGAGGTGATAACAATATAGATCTCACAGAAATGAAGTGAAAATTTAATGAGATTATGTGTACCAATCATTTAAAATGCCCAATATGGAGTAAACACTCAATTAAGGCTCAATGAATGTTAATCATCACTAACTTTATATGATGTCTTATTCTTCTCCATAAGTAACAGTATATAGGGAATTTTAATATGTAGCATGTTTAGGGGATATAATACTATGGAAATTTTTGTAGCTGTTTAAGAAAATTGCATTATTATGTATTCAGCAACTTGGGTTGATAATTAGATATAGATGATCTAATTTTAATGAATCCCCATCTCCTACACCCAAACCTTCCCCAAATGAATACATTAATTACTTATATAAAATATCATTATAGTTATCAGAAGCCTGAAATTCTACAACTACAGCACCCATCGAACAGCTGCGAACACCAGAACCCTGGTGCCCATTGGTGCAAACACACGGATTCAGAAGGGCTCTACAATCCACCATGGAAAGGCAGATTTCGCCTGGGATAAGGTGAGGTCTCTGGTCCCCGTAGGACAGAGAAATGCATGCACTGTGGGAGCTGAATACCAGGGGAAGTCTGCACTTAGAAAAATCCATGGCTGTTGGGGCTGGAATGACCTGTGAATGTGGAAGGGGGTCTCAGAGCTGCTAACAGAAGGGATCTCTGAAAAGCAACCAATTTTGATCTGATGCAAAAGGAAAGCCTAAAATTTTTAAAAGTGTGCCAGCTGCTTAGACATAAGGGGGGAAAAAGCCTGCACAGACTTGCACACAGTCCCAGAGTTCGCACACTTATGGTTTTTCTTCTTTAAATCCTTGCTTCTGATTACTAAGCCCAATACATAGGATCACCCAATTGGGGACACCTAGGAGACTGCAGGGGAAAGTTGTTTTTCTGGAACCTGGGGATCAGAGCAGGGAATAACCATCAGAGATCTAGCTCTGGGGCAACCCACTCCCACAAACCAGTATTGAGTGCCACAGGGAAAGCAGGATCTAATCACAGGCTAAAGAAGACATATAGACCTGAGGTCAATCCAGAAACACTGCCAGCGAGGGCTGGAATCACAAAATGACTCTTGTGTAATTACAAATAAACGAATACAAGAAATTAAGACACATGGCCTGCTTAAAAATCAGGACTGGCTTACAACACTGAGGAGCAGTGGAATGCAGGGAACTGCAATACTGTCCTGAATGGGAAACAGGTGTGCCAAACAGAAAAATAGAGGAAGTGAATGACCTTCACTACTGCACTTTTATTTTATTTTTTCCTTCATCTTTTACTTAAGAAACTACTTTTTTCCTCGCTTGATTTTACCTTTTTTAAATTATTACATTTTATTTCCAATCAGTATTATTACTACTATTATTTTCCCATTTTTTTAAAAGTGTCATTTTATTTTCTCTTTATTTTACTTTGGGATTAGTGTTTTACATTCTATTTTCACCTTTCCTTCAGCATCATTGCACTCTATCTCAACTTTACCTTTATGCCAACACTCTCTTCCTAACTTATCTCCTTTTGTTGTGCTGTTTCTCTTACCTTTTCCTACTTTAGATTTTTCCCTATTCCTTCATTTTACCCCCCGTTAAAATTTCACCCTACTTATATATCTAATTTCCAACATCCTGCATGAAGTCCATACACACGTCTCTCTTCTTTGTCTTTACTATCCAAAAGATTGCTTTTCTCTCTGTCCTATTGTTGTTGTTAGCTTGAAAGTTGATTATATTGATTTTTATGCTTGTTTATAAAATTGTTTTGCTTATTCTTTATTTTTTAAATATATTTTATTGATTTGTTACAGAGAGGAAGGAAGAGGGATTGAGAGTTAGAAACATCGATGGGAGAGAAACATCAATCAGCTGTCTCTTGCATACCTCCTACTGGGGATGTGCCCACAACCAAGGCACATGCCCTTGACCAGAATCAAACTTGGGACCCTTGAGTCTGTAGGCCACCACTCTATCCACTGAGCAAAACTGGTTAGGGCTTTTTTGTTTTGTTTTTATTTGTGTTTTGCTTCTATTTTCTTTCACCTTGCTTGATAATAGTTGTTTGTAGGTTGTATTCATCTCTAGGTACTTGATACTGGCAACTGTTGCATTTAGTGGCTGTTCTATAGTTTTCTCACAATATATATATTTTGTTCCCCTTTTCTTTCTTATTCTCTTTCTTTTCTATTTCTTTTTTCCTTTTTCCGATTTAATTTTTTGTGCTCCTTTATTTTCTCTGCTTCTTTCTCTCGTATCCCCTAATTTGTCTTTCTCTGGGGGTCACCTTTATTTGGGGTTACTATTATCATGACTACATTTCTGCTCAGCGCCTTGTGTGTTGTACCTGGTTGTGTTTTATTTTGTGCCTTTAAATCAATGCAGGAAAAAGAGAACTACATTATCAGTCACCCAAAGAAGAGAGACCATGGGGAGACAAAGAAACAGCCTGCATATGAAAGAAAAACAGGCATCACCAGAAAAGGAAGTAAAGGAAATGGAGGCAAGTAACTTGCTAGAGAAATAATTGAGAGAAATGGTCATAAGGTGGCTGAAAATAATAGAAGAAAGTTCAACAAATGAGTAAGAACCAAGAATGAATGAAGAAGTACCAAGAAGAAATTAAAAATGACATCACTGTTATAAAGAAGTAAATAAAAAGCATCACAAGTAGACTAGAAGAAGCAGAGAACCAAATCAGTTAGCTGGAAGACAAGGTAGGAAAAGATACCCAAATAGAGCAGATTCTAGGGGGGAAAAAAAAGCAGGAGGAGAGCCTAAGGGAACTTTGGGACAACATGAAACAAAACATCTGCATAAAAGGGTTCCAGAAGGAGATAAAACTGAGTCAGAAATAGAAAACCTGTTTGAAGAATTAATGACAGAAAACTTCCCTGATACACAGAAGAAAAAACCCATAGAAATCTAAGAAGCTCATAGAGTCCCAAGCAAAATGAACCCCCAAAGGCTGATGCCAAAGCATATTATAATTAAATTGGCATATACAAACGACAAAGTAAGAATCTTAAAAGCAGCCAGAGAGAGACAGAAAATTACCTACAAAGGATCCCTCATCAGACTAGTGACTGATTTCTCAACAGAAACAAATCAGGACAGAAGGGAATGGAATGAAATATACAAAATTATGCAAAGGAAGGGTCTGAATCCAAGGACATTATAGCTAGCAAGGCTATCAATCAAAATTGAAGGTGAAATCAGGAGCTTCACAGACAAAAAAGGACTAAGGGAATTTATTACCACCAAACCAGCAATGCAAGAAATGCTAAAGGGTCTGCTAAAAAACAAAAAACAAACAAACAAAAAAAGACAGAAATAGGAAGCAAAGAAGGAACACAAGGGTAAAGAATACAAATGGGGACAAATAAGAACCTATCAAATAATAACTTTAAATGTAAAGGAAATAAATGCCCCAATCAAAAGACATATGGTAATGGATTGGATAAAAAAAAAAAAAGCATGACCCATATATCTGCTGTCTACAAGAAACACACCTCAGAAAAAAGATGCACACAGACTGACGGTGAAGGGATGGAAAAGGTTTTTTAGGCAAACAAAAATGAAAAAAAAAGCTAGGGTAGCAATACTTATGTCAGGTAAATTAGTTTTCAAAGTGAAGAACATAACAAAGGATATGGAAGGCCACTTAAAAATACTAAAGGGAGCATTCCAACAAGAAGAAATAATTCTGGTAAACATATACATACCCAATATAGAAGCACCCAGCTACAAAAACAAACAAACAAACAAACAAACAACAACAACAAAAAAACCTCCTGGATGATATCAAGGGAGACTTTGAGAGCAATACAATCATAGTAGGAGACTTTAATACCACATTATAATCATTGGACAAATCCTCTAAACAAAAAATCAGCAAAGAAACATCAATCCTAAATGACTCACCAGACCAGATGGAATTAATTCACATCGTCAGAAGATTTTACCCCAAAGCCACAGAATATTCTTTCTTCTCCAGGGCACATGGGTCCTTTCAAAGATAGACCATATGTTGGGTCATAAGCAAAGTCTCTTCAATTTCAAGAAGATAGATAGAATCTTCTCAGATCACAGTGGCATAAAACTGGAAATCAACTACAATAAAAACAATCCAAAAAAATCAAACCCATGGAGACTAAACAACAGTCTATTAAACAATGACTGGTTTATCAGAGAGATCAAGGAAGAAATAAAAATTATCATGGTAAGAAATGACAGTGAAAAAAAAAAACAACCCCAAATCTATGGGACACAGTGAAAGCAGTCTTGAGAAGGAAATTCATTTCTCTACAAGCCTGCAGCAAAAAACAAACAATGGTAATAAATTATCTAACCCTACAACTCAAATAGTTAGAAAGACAGGAACAAGAAAATCCCAGTGTAACCAGAAGGAAGGAAATAATAAAGGTCAAAGCAAAGATAAACAACATTGAGACCAAAAAATAATATAAGAGATAAACAAAACCAAGAGCTGGTTCTTTGAAAGGATAAACAAGATTGATGTACCTTTAGCTAGGCTCACCAAGAAGCAAAGAGTGAGGATCTAAATAAACATAATCAGAAATGATTTAACAAATGATTGTTAAAAAATACTATGAACAACTTTATTCCAACAAACTAGACAACCTTGAGGAAATGGAAATATTCCTAGATGAATATAAGATTCCAAAACTCAATCAGGAAGAATCTAAACATCTCAATAGGCCAATAACTATGGAAGAAATTGAAGCAGTCATCAAAAAGCTTCCAGCAAACAAAAGCCCTGGGCCAGATGGCTTCACAGGGGAGTTTTACCAAACATTCAAGGAAGAACAATAACCTATCCTCCTCAGACTATTCCAAATAATTCAAGAGGAAGGAACACTTCCAATCTCCTTCTATGAAATCAGCATCACCCTGAAAACAATACCATTAAGGACAACACAGTGAAAGAGAATTACAGGCCAATATTCTTCATGTACATAGATGCCAAAATCCTCAACAAAATTCTAGCAAATCGGATAGAGCAGTACATTGGAAAGATCATACACCATGATTTATCACAGGAATGGAAGAATGGTATAATCTCAATAAATATGATACATCACATAATAAAACTGAGAGATAAAAATCACATAGTCATATCATTTGATGCAGAGAAAGCACATTGGAAAATCCAAAACACGTTCTTGATAAAAAATCTCAAAAAGGCAAGAATAGAAGGATTATACTTCAACATAATAAAAGCTATATATGAAGAACCCACAGCAAACTCATACTCAATATGCAAAAACTAAAACCATTTCCCCTAAGAACAGGAACAAGACTGGGATGCCCACTCTCACCATTCCTGTTCAATATAGTATTGGAAGCATTAGCCATTACAATTAGACAGGAAGAAGAAATAAAAGGCATCCAAATTGGAAGAGAATAAGTAAAGCTGTCCTTATTTGCAGATGACATGATATTATACATAAAAAACTGAAAGACTACATAAAAAACTAACAAATTTAATAAATGAATTTGTCAATGTAGCAGGATATAAAATTAATGCCAAGGAATCTATGGCACTTCTATACACCAATACTGAACCTACAGAAAGCAAGACTAAAAAAGCTATCCCATTTACCATCACACCAAAAAAAATTAAGATACCTAGGAATAAACTTAACTAAGAAAGTAAAAGACCTATAAGAAGAAAACTACAGGACATTGAAAAAAGAGATAGAGGAAGAGATAAACACATAGAAGAACATACCATGTTCATGAATTCAGAAAATCTCCATTGTTAAAATGTCCAAAGTATACAAAGTAATCTATAGAATCATTGCACTCCCCATTAAAACACCAATGACATATTTTACAGACCTAGAACGGACTCTCCAAAATTTCATCTGGAATAAACAAAAGGTCAAATAGCCACAGCAATCCTGATAAAGAAGAACAAAGTAGGTGGGATCTCAATACCAGATTTCAAGCTTTATTACAAAGCCACCGTTCTCAAAACAGCCTGGTACTGGCACAAGAACAGACATATAGACCAACTGAATAGAATAGAGTATCCAGATATCAACCCAAACCACTATGCTCAATTAATATTTGACAAAGGAGGCATGAACATACAATGGAGTCAAGATAGTCTCTTCAATAAATGGTGTAGGGAAAATTGGACACATACATGCAAAAAAAATGAAACTAGTCCACCAACTTACACCATACAGAAAAATAAAGTCAAAGTAGATACAGGACTTAAACATAAATTGGGAATCCATAAAAATATTAGACAAATACACAGGCAGCAAAATCTCAGACTTATGTTGAAGGAATTTCTTCACTGATACTGCTTCTAGGGCAATGGAAGCTAAAGAGAAAATAAACAAAGGGGTCTACATCAAAATAAAAAGGTTTGCCGAGGCCAGTTTGGCTCAGTGGATAGAGCATCAGCTTATGGACTGAAAGGTCCCAGGTTCGATTCCAGTTGGGGGTATGTACCTTGCTTGCAGGCACATATCCACTGTGGGGTGTGCAGGAGGCGGCTGATTGATGTCTCTCTCTCATTGATGTTTCTGACTTTCTATCTCTCTCCCTTCCTCTCTGTAAAAAATCAATAAAAATATATTTAAAAAATAAAAAATAAATAAAAAGGTTTGCACAGCAAAAGAAACCATCAACAAAACAACAAGAAAACCCACTGTATGGGAGTACATATTTGTAAATGTTATCACTGATAAAGTTTTAATTTCCAACATCTTCAGGTAACTTATACAACATCATAAAAGGAAGATAAATGATCCAATAAAAAATGGGCAACAGGCCTAAATTGAATCTTTTTGAAAGAAGACAGAAGGAAGGCCAAGAGATACATGAGAACATGCTCAAAGTTACTAATTATCTAAAAGATGAAAATCAAAACAATGCTATACCATCTCACACCTGTCAGAATGGCAATCATCAACAAACGATAAGTGCTGTCCAGCATGTGCAGAAAAAGGAATCCTCCTGCACTGCTGGTGGGAATATAGACTATTGCAGCCAGTGTGGAAAACAGTATGGAGTTTCCTCAAAAAACTAAAAATGGAGCTCCCATTTGACCCAGTAATCTCACTTCTAGGAATTTACCCCAAGAAACTGGAAACACCATTCAAAAAGGGTATATCCACCCCTATGTTCATAGCAGCAGAATTCACCAGAGTTAAGATTTGTTAACAGCCTAAATCCCTATCAGCCGATGAGTGGATCAGGAAACTATGGTACATATCCACAATGGAATACTATGCTGCTATAAAAAGGAAGGAATTCTTACCATTTGCATCAGCATGGATGGGCCTGGATAGCATTATGTTAAGTGAAATAAGCCAGGCAATGAAAGAAAAATACAACATCATCTCGCTAATTTATGGAGAATGAAGGATATTATAACCTGTTAAATAAAAATATAGATACAGAGGAAGTAAAGTTCTGAACAGAATGTCAAATTACTGTGGGAAGGCTGGGAAGTATTGTGGAGGAAGGGAAATAGATGGACCAAAGGACTTGTATCCATGCATATAAGCATACCAATGGACAAAAAAACACTGCAGGGGTGGGATGATGGCATGCAACAGGGGATAGGGGAGGCTTGGAGAAGATCAATAGAGGGAGAAAGGAGATATATGTACTAATATATATAACACTTTAAACAATAAATAATAAATAAATAAATAAATAATCTCATTATATTATCATTTTCTATCTTGTATTGTAAATGAGGTCCTAACTTAAGAAAAAGTCCATAGTTCACATTAAGTATGTATTTTCAGAAAGAATAAATACTTTAGCACAACAGGCATAATGGGAGTCTGAAGCTAACCAGTAACTGGGTCACTTTTCACCATATAATTGATATATTCATTGGGAACTGAAATATTTTCACTAGAATGTCAAATAACCTGTCTTTTTTTGTCATTTAGAGGTTTAACATGTATTATACATATATACCTACAAAATCTGATCCTTTTAAGAGATTCAGATATCTATTTAAGGAAGCTCTTTCATTTCAATCAAATGTTGACATACATTCAGCAGCTTTGGTTTACATTTTGTTCAACAAGAAACTTTTAATGGTGATTTAAAACATGTACATTTTCTATCTATTTTTAAAGTAGACCTTTAAAATCAGAAAGAAATTTAGGTTCAAAAGAACATAGTGTTTCCCTTGGGATGAAGCATAGCTAAACTATGAATTTGAAATAACTCCCAGTTAGTGGAAACTGGCATGAAAATCATATTATTGGATTAATTTAGCTTACATCCACATTTCTGGCAGACTTTGTTTACTAGACATGTGATATAGTATCTTGGTAAACAGTCATGGCAGTGCTTATATAAATTTTGAGAGCATGTAGTTTTTACTTATTTCCTCATTTTCTTAAGCATTAGTTGTTTTTTCTCTCTGCCTACTTAGGAGATACTTTTTAATTTAGAGAAGTTCTTTTGAAAAGTTTTTCATAGATTGTGATCCTTTCCAAGGCTGCATGAAGTACTTGAAAAAATTTAACAACTTAATTTTAAGGAAAAATATCAAGAGATTTTGAGTGAATGCTACTCTTATCTAATAAAAGAGTGATATGCAAATTGATTGTACTTCCATTACACCACAAGCCACGCCTACCAGTGAATCTGGAGTGAGCATGCAAATTAACCCAACCAATGTGGCTGCAGCCACAGAGAGAGCAGGAGTCTTGGGTTTCCCTGGAAATGGAGAAAGCCAAGCTTTCCATCTGCCCTGGCCTGCCTTGGCCTTGCTCAAGGCCACAAAGTTTCAATTATAGAAGATAAATAAACCCCAATAAAAATGGAGGCAACCACTATGCTGGAGACAGCAGGAGGCTTTAGTTGCCCCTGGTGATGGAGGAAGTCAAGTTTTCACAGTCCTGGCCTGCCTTGGCCTTGCTCAAGGCCTCAAAGTTTTAATTATAGAAGATAAATAAATTCCAACAGAGATGGCTGGAGCCACTGAGCAAGCAAGAGGTTTGGCTCTCCTCAAGGCTACAAAGTTTCAATTATATAAGATAAATAAATCCCAGATACCAGGGCCTCCACTTGGGTCACCGGGGGGCGTGGTCAGGCTGCAAACCACCACAGACCCCTTGCCCAGGCCACCCCATGCCCCAAGGGAACCCCCACCCTGATCTGGTACACCCTTCAGGGCCAACCAGCTGGCCCCCACCTGTGCACCAGGCCTCTATCCTATCTAATCCCATCTAATAAAATAATAATATGCAAATTAATCATCACTCCAACACACAAGATGGCTGCCCCCATGTGGTCAATGATGACTGCCCCTATGTGGACACAAGATGGCCACCACAAGATGGCCAGCAGGGGAGGGCAGTTGGGAGGGACCAGGCCTGCAAGGGAGGGCGGTTGGAGGTGATCAAGCCTGCAGGGTAGGGCAGTTAGTGGTAATCAGGCTGGCAGAGGAGGGAAGTTGGGGGTGACCAGCCCTTCAGGAAAAGGCAGTTTGGGGAGACCCAGGCCTGCAGGGGAGGGCAGTTAGGGGTGACTAGGCCTTCAGGGGAGAGTAGTTAGGGGCAATCAGGCTGGCAGGGGAGCAGTTAGGCATCAATCATGTTGGCAGGGGAGTGGTTAGGGGGTGATTGGGCTGGCAGGCAGAAGTGATTAGGGGAAATCAGAAAGGCAGGCAGTTGAGCAGTTGGGAGCCAGCAGTTTAGATTGTGAGGGGGATCTCCAACTGCCTCTAGTTTAGGCCCGATCCTGGTAGGGTATTCAGACATCCCTCCAGGGGTTCCGGATTGGAGAGATTGCAAGCTGGGCTGAGGGACACACACCCCCATGCATGAATTTCATGCACTGGGCTTCTAGTCTATATCATAAAAGCCTAAGTGACCCTTATTACAGAACAACCAGAACAACTGGGCACTATGAAGCACATTGACCACCAGGGGACAGACCCTCAACATAGGAGCTGCCCCATTTGTAAGTGCACTCCCACAGCCAATCTCTCTCAGGAAGCCAACCTCCCACTGTCCCTCCCACTGGCCAGCAGGTCCTGATAGCCTGATTGAGGCTGGGCCTTGGGTTGGAATGGGGAACTGAGGGTGGGTGGCAGCAAATGTGGCCTTTTTCCCAGTGGGGCTGAGGGACAGCTCCCTCCTCAGGGCCAGTGGCTAACCTCCTGTTCTCTGTTCCTCCCCACAGCAAGCAGGACCCAATCAGCCCACTGCCTGCCTACCTTGGTGGCAGCGTGGTAGTGAGGGAAAGAGGGGTGTGAGGGGAACTGCATGGTGGTAGCCTCAGGCATCCATTCCTTCCAAGCCTAGCCCAGTGACTGTCACCTCCTTTCCCAAACAAGCCAGATCCTTTGGGCACTTATCTGCCAGGCCTTGATCACCCATACATGATTTTTGTGAACCAGGCCTCTAGTATAGATGAAGTAGGAAGTTGTCTAGTAAACACATTAAAATAGTTAAGATAGAAGCAGCAACATTAGCTAAGTCATATATGTTTTGGAATCTATAAAAAGTTTAAGTAGGCTTTGGGATAAGATGAGATTGGAAAAGTAACTGAGGAAATATCATTAATTATATAAATGCCAGGCTAATGACTTTGGACTTTAATCTACATGTCCTATTTATGCTATGCCATGGTGAACTTAAAATCACAGTGTAGAGAACATAGCAAGTCTTCCTCAAGCTTTCATTATATTACAAGTTATATAAAAATCAGCAACAGACCCACTGTAAAATGTAACATGATATTCATATGTCAAAATGAGACAAACTTTTGTCTGCTGGTAACAACTTCAGTAACAAATGTACTCACCTTCATAATTAGGATATTTAAGGAATTGGTTCTTTGTTCAATTATTGATAGGGATTCACTGAAAATTTTAGCTAAGCAATGCCATGTTCATTATGCATAGCAAGATTGCAGTTGATTAAGATAAAGATGTCAGTTTCTTAGCAATTATTCTTACAACAAATTTAGATTTTTAAATGTTTATTTTCCACATTAGAAACCACTTGTTTTTAGTTGCACTCCATATACATATGATTCTCTCATAATAGATACATCTACATTTTAGTAGTGGTACCTGGTAGCATTTTTGGCACTCAGATGTCTGCCAGGGAATAATAGGCCAGGTCAACAGCTCATGATTACATTTCTGGAGAGGAAATATGTATTCTGGAATTTCAATGAGAAGATACTCTTCTAGTTAACTCAAAGATAGTGATAGGTAGGTAGATAATAAACCGACCAAATAAATTAAAATGTTAATAAATAAAGGTTTTTCAGTGAATCAGTTCCTTAAAGTTGCCATAAATTAAAGCATCGCTATCTGATAATGATAGTGAATTTTTAGCAAGGTGAATCTAATGCATATAGGTGCCTTTTGAATGCTTTGATTTCTTGAGACATCCAGGAGGTGATAAGGAGAAGGTACAAGATCAACCTGTAACAGCCAACCTCTCCAGATATCTAAGCAATGTCAAGAAATCTGAGAGTGCATTTTTCATCCTGCTTTACTGTAATTCAAAATGCCATGTAAACATTCAAGGGCTAGATAACTTGTCTTCAGAAGACATTGAGCTGGGCATAAGTTGGGAAGTATCCTTGAAAGGGTTTTCATATATATATATTGAGATACAACTTTATTTGCTATAAAGGTAAAATAAATACTTACTGAATAGTATATAGAAAATCAGTTATTTGTCACATTATTAGAGCTAATAAATATAATGATTACTTAAATAACACCACCAGATAATATAACTATTTTACTGGTATTTCATAAGAATATTGTTGTCATAAAATAAATGTATGTTTGTAGGTATAAAGAAGTGATCTAGCTGGTTTGGATAGAGCATCATCCTGTGGACTTAAGGGTCCTGAGTTTGATTCTGGTCAAAGGCACAAACCCTGATTGTAGGCTCAATCCCCAGTAGGGAATGTGCGGGAGGCAGTTGATCAATGATTCTGTCTCATCATTGATGTTTCTGTCTCTCTCTCCTTCTCCCTTTCTCTATGAAATCAATAAAAATATTTTTTTAAAAAAGAAGTGATCTATGTTTATAGCAAAATAAAGTCTGCTATAAACTTTAATAGTGTATATGCACATAGATGGGATAGAATACATTTTGCAAACGGCCGTGTGTGTGTGTGTGTGTGTGTGTGTGTGTGTGCACGCGTGTATGCGTATGTGTGTGTGTTTTGCCCATTTATTTTCTCTAAACATATTCTTCCTTTACTCAATGAACTAGTGTAATTCATCAAATAAAATTTGGCCTCTGAGCTAAAAAAGGATTTTGAAATATAGAGCAGAGAAAAATCTTGTGAACCAAGTCATTTTATTTTCAAGATAAGTCTTACAGAAACTGGGCAGAAAACGTACACTAAATGATAGATTTGAAAGAGACAGAATAAGATTCAAATTACCTTATCTCCACAGATTATATCAAGCTGAATAAAATATTCCTGAGTGTGTGTGTGGCAGGGGGGACTGGTGTCATTTCAACATAGAAAGATAAAAATATCAGACAAGTTTGGGATGATCCAAGAACAGAGAATTGTGATTCATTCTCTGAGTGAAATCCAAGGAAGAAGCAGGTTTATAGGAAAATTTTTCATTCTTGTGTGGCGTGATATTTGTGGAGTATAATGATGTTAGGGCACATATAAAGAAATGGTGCTTGAGAGCAAAGAACATCTCTGGCCACAGAGAGCATCCCTAAATTTATTGTGCCATCTCAGAAGGGTGAAGAAAAAGCTAAGAAGTGAAGATGCATTTTTCCCATCAATAAAGTGTTATTATAGTAAGGTCCCTAGCACTCCCCTTCCTCCCCCCACAAATCCAGAATGCATATCCAATCCTGGGGAGAAGGGAGGAGGGAGAAATCACTAAACTGGTTGAATAGAAACCTGAAATGCTTGAGGGAGAATAAAACCAACAAAACCAAAAAATAAAGAAAAAGAATTATTGCACTTCACATGGAAGTAACTAGATAAAATTTTCTGTCAGGTAGAAGGAAAGGACCTTGAGAAAGATTATTGTATAATAGAAATAAGCTTAGCATATCTGAGTTTGATGTTTTAGCAAATTGTGCTACACAAACACAGTCCCTGAATTATGATTTGACTTACAAATTTTTGACTTTATGATGGCGCAAAACAATATTGTTATGTGTCACATAATAAATTACAACATTATATTCAACACTTTATTATACAATAGGTTCTGTGTTAGATGATTTTGCCCAACTATAGGTTAATGTAAGTGTTCTGAGCACATTTAAGGTAAGCTAGACTAAGCTATGATTTTTGGTAGGTTGGGTGTATTAAACGTATTTTGAATTATGATATTTTCAGATTATGATAGATTTATAGAATGTAACCCTGTTGTAAGTCAAGGAGAATTTTTATACAGATAGAGACTTAAAGATATACAATGGGTATTCCCATATTCCCTTTACTCTTGCAATTGCCTAAGCTATGCCTCTTTATAAACATTTTCTTAATTTCTTGCCTGACTCTATCAAAACTCTCATTCACCTCTGCTCAGGAGCATCTATTTTGAACTGATCATAATAACATGGTAATATTAATCTACACCAATTTATTATAAGGCTAATCTGAAGTCAAAGATAAAGAGAATGGTGGCATTCAAAAGAGTGGGTCTACATACTTTGGATGCCCAAATGGAAATGTATATAACTAACGCTGTGGTTCATAGTATTGTTATTTGCTATGCCCATCCCCACACTAAAAGGAGATAGAGAAAGAATCATGCTTCCTTCAATATTGCAAATGCCCTCACCCATACCAAACAGGGAGTTATTGCTCGGTAAATTTGAATTAGAATCATGTATGTTGAATATGTATAACATTATATGAGGACTTGTCAAATACATGGTTATTTTCCTTGATTAAAAAAAATACACCTACTATCTTAAAATAATTCCCCAGATACAGGTGAGTGATTAGAATATATAAATAGCTGAAGTGTGATCTTCTTTTTCTATATAATAAAATCCCAGAGACCCAATTGGTGAAATGATCAGAACAAGTGTCGACCGGTCACTATGAGGCGCACTGACCACCAGCGGGCAAATGGTCAATGTAGGAACTTTCCCATGGTGGTCAGTGGGGGTACTACTCGGCTGACCAGGATGAATGGCTGCTCCCACTGCAAACCCTGGGTCGAAGGGCAGGAACCCAGGCTGTGATTGTTGCCTCCTCACCCCAGGCTCCTCCTCCTTGCTCCCTGCTGTCTCCTCCAAATGCCCACAGGCTGTGCAGTGCCACTTCTGGGCTCTCAGAAGTGACCCCGGAGGTTGGGAGGGGGATTTGTGGCTGCTACAGGACTGAGGCCTACTCTGCTGCCTCTCAGTGCTATTGTCTCTGGGCCCAGCACCAACCAGACCCCCTGGAAAGGCTAGTGTCCCAGCTCCATGGAAGATGCTGGATCACGGAGCTGCTGCTCAGGGGGCAGGTCCACAGCTACTCAGGTGACCAGGATGAGTGGCGCTCCCACAGCGGGCTGATCCCCACAGGCCACACCCCCACCAGTGCATGAGTCCTGTGCACCAGGCCTCTAGTCTTCACAGGAATATTTATAAGGATAACAATACCTGTTTAAATATATATATTTGGGGGATTAAAGGAGATAAAATTAGACAAATCAGCTTAAAAATCTCAGGTCTCTATCCATGGACATATCTCTTTCATGTTCAGAAATGTCAAATCTATTTATATTTTAATGAAATTTGATATATAAGTAGGAAGAAATAGTGAAATAGGAGAATTAAAGGGCTGCATAGTCTCAATACATTTTGAGAAACTAGCTATGGGCCACCAATGATTTTAAAATATATATTGATTTCAGAGAGACAAAGGGAGAGGGAGAGAGAGAAATGTCGATGATGAGAGAGAATCATGGATGAGCTGCCTCCTGCACACCCCCTACTGGGGAAGGATCCTGCAACCCAGGCATGTGCCCTCATGGGAAAAAGAATCGTGACCTCCTAGTTCATGAGTCAATGCTCAAGTACAGAGCCAGTGATTTTGATGATATAAATTACTACGTGAGAAGAGGTAGAGTATTAAAATATATTCAAGAAGAAAAATTTAAGTAAATATCATGTTTATTCAGAGGATCTGCAAAAGAATAAGAAGAAATATATAAAAAAGCTTTTGGACTTTCAAGGTATGCATTTATATTGATTTTTTTTCTCTCAAAGATATAAACTATCATCAGATTACTGGATTTATTATGATTAGAGATCAGGCCTTATTTTGATTTTGTGAAACACTGTGGGATTGACCTGGTTCCATTCTGTACATCCCAAGCCCAGAGTCCTGAGAGTGGTGGTCCATTGATTTGGGATCTCATTTCAAAATTTCTACAGAACTTAGGGAATTGTTGAATGAATTAATTATTAGTAAAACTGTGAACACAAAGGTATTTCATGTAGAAACATAATCCTGCATTCATGAGTTATTTGTGTGGGGTATATATGTGTTCATGTGTGTGGCTGTACACTTTCTTAGTCAGGAAGCATTCAGTTAATAATTATTGTGGCAATTAACTTTGCTATGCACCTTTGAATATATACTTCTTCAATTGAAAACTGTTTCCAGTGTCTCAACCTAATGTATGAAGCCATGTAGTACTATTCTTTCAGATAGAGTTGGGGTATGTAAGAATACTATTACAAGACTCATCTCCTGGTCATATAATGACTTGGTTTTGTAATTTAGAAAATGATCTTATATGTTGGGAAAATAAAATGATGTGGTCATTAAAGCTTGGACATAGATGACAAGAATCTAGTTAAGCATGTTGCACCACAAGTATATATATATATATATAAATTAAGTTTTCCATTATTTTAAACAATAGCTTGATCAAAGTTGGAAGCTGCATTATGTTAATTCTCACATCCATAGCATTCATTTTTTTTAATTATATTTTTTATTGATTTCAGAGAGGAAGAGAGAGAGGGGGGAGAGAAGGATAGAAACATCAATGATGAGAAGGAATGATTGATTGGCTTTCTCCTACACATACCCTACTGAGGATCAAGCCTGCAACCTGGGTATGTGCCCTTGATTGGAATCAAACCAGGGACCCTTCAGTCCGCAGGCTAATTATGCTCTATCCACTGAGCCAAACCAGCTTGGATACATTTATAGCATTTAGATCTCCAATATCTGCTACATGCTCTTTTCCTGTGTCCATGCATCCAGTTGTCATAGGAACATAGCAATTGTTCTCTTATTTTCTAAAATTCATGGGAATAATTCAAGTCAAGATTCAATAACTAAAAATTTATTGAAACACTTTCCTTTTTCTCTAAAGCTTATCAAAAAGAACAACGCTTTCAAGTTGATATTTAGAAATCATAATTATTTAAAACTATTTAATAATTCAAATATCTATATCATAAGGTTGTGATGAATAAACTTGATACATGCTAGCTAGAAAAATGCAATAACTCATAGATACATTCAGAAATAAGGATCTCTAGCCCCATATCAATCAATGGGTCTTCATTTTCCTCCCGAAGGAACAGTGTTCTCTCCTAAATGGATGCAGGTCATATATCCCCTCCCAAAATGACATTGTCCATTTTGCATGGTTTTATATCAATTAACTGACTGAAGGAAAGGAAAACATAGGAAAATGTTGAAGGAAAGAGAAACAGCCATGTCAGCTAATAAATTATTTTATTCAGTTATTATATAGAGGTCACAGCAGCTAAAACAAAAATACTGTACCTTTCTAATCATCTGCATCAAATTGAGTTCTACTATATCCATTAAACTTTTAAAAAATGAATCATCTGAGAAATATGAGAGATATGCATATTATATGCAAGACAAGACAAAAAAGTTGTCAAAAAAAGGAAATCAGAGTGATGTTTTGAGTGGATTTGAAGATATCACCCCAAATAGGTTTGGTAAATCCCAAGGTATTCTCTCAATATGTCCTCAATCCTCATTGCACACACCATCCAGATTATCTGCAGCACATGTACCAAATTAGTACTGTCTACACTAGAGAGCGACTATATTATGGCTACACAGCCACTTGTGAGATGACTCAGGAACTTAACTGCCTTACGTGCCAAACAATTGATTTAGAGTTGGAAAATACATGCATGCTGGCTCAAGAAGGAATCCCACATGTAAATGTGAGGGAGGGAAACATGACTGCCAGGCATGCTGACAGCCAAGTTGGCCTCAGAGATCACCTCTGCATCCAATGTCTTTGTAACTGTATTGTTTTCCTTTAAATATGAAAATACAAAACTCAGGCACTGGAATCATGAGAAAAATAACACAGGAAAATAAGGACCTACAAGTCATCCTTGCCCTAAGTTATAGAATTACGTGCATTAAAATGATTTCACAAACAGAAGTAGCACCATCACCGAGTTATGTAACATACCTAAATGACAACAAATTATTTTAAGCACAGATCTATTATAAAGTATTCAAATATGGATATCATGTATGATAGAGCTATACATTAGGTATAAAAAAGTTCTCTTGCCAAGACAGTGAAAGAATCAAGTATAAATATAACCAAACATAAGTAATTTTTAAAGAGATAACCTCCAATTTTAGCCTCTAGAATAATTTATGACAAATCTTATGATGGGTCTTATCCAAATAAGTATATATTTTTATTTATTTGTTTTTAAATATATCTTTATTGATTTCAGAGAGGAAGGGAGAGAGAAAGAGAGATAGCAATATCAATGATGAGAGAGAATCATTGATTGGCTGCCTCCTGCATGTCCCCTAATGGGATCAAGCCCGCAACCCAAGGATATGCTCTTGATTGGAATCAAACCTGGGGCCCTTCAGTAAGCAGGCTGACACTCTACCCACTGAACAAAACCAGCTAGAGGGGAAGTATACATTTTTAGACAATGGTAACTTAATCACAGGAAAATAACATATTCACTTTTATTATAATCCAGAATTTATAAAGAAAATTAATCTTTTCATATTTATGATATTCAGTTAAACCTCTGAATTTGAGGATTTTCTCACAATGTACAGAATAATGGGACTCTAATGAGCTGTAGTTCTAATTTGGGAAATCTTGTTTTTTGTTTCTGTTTTAGTCCTAAGCATCTCCTGCAAAAAGTTGTGCCAAGATCGAAGTCATTTTGGATGAAACATTTACAATTGGAGAAAGATAAAAGTCAACACCTTGAATGGAGCCCAAAATCTGATTGGTAACTGATCTGGATGTAATTCACAGGTGTTACATGCTCCATGCTTTTGGACCTTCCATATATTCTACATCATTCTGATTTTGAATAGTTAGCACTTCTGTCAGTTTATGCTAGTTCAATATTACAAATTGGACACTGGGATCAGAAGACTAAACTATCTGACTTAAATGAAAAGACCAACATATCTTGGTAATATATGATTAAGTGGCTGTATGTGCATAGCAATGGCAGAAATGATCTTAGCCTTTTGATTTTTTTTTACAATGGAAAATGCATGCCATCATATATGCAACATTAATTTTCAATTATGGTCTCACAGAGCCCTGCACTGGGATATATTCTGTATCCACCAAAAGGTAATCTATACTAATTATATTTAAACCCAGGGCCATTCATGATATAGAAAATAAAGGTAAAATTATATTATCATTGTTTTTAAAGAGATGGAGACTAGTATAGTACTAGAATGTAGGAAAAGGTAACATATATGGCCATACCTATATGATATATACAAGATAAAACATAAATGCTAATACAGTGGTACCTCGAGATACGAGTTTAATTGGTTCCGTAACCTTGAGGCGTGGGAAACTATGAGACGCTCGAGTCGCAGTAAACTGGTGGGTCGTGTGCAGCTGGCCGATCCACGCGATTACTCGTATCTCAAATGTTCGTATTTCAAAGCAAAAATCGCTCGCTCGACGGCTCGTATCTCAAAAATCTTGTATGTTAGGGCACTCGTATCTCGAGGTACCACTGTATAGAGTATCAGATAAAGTCATGGTGGTTCAAAAGAAAGGAATACTCTGCTCATCACATCAGAACAAAGTGAGATGGAGATAGATTTCATGTAAGAGGTTGCATGTAGCAGAGTCTTGAATTAGCAATGATAATTTTAAAGAGGTGGTAATTTTGTAGTCATAACTTTGAAAATGATATGCCACTCTGAGGAAAGAACACATCTATAATAATAAAAGGGTAATATGCTAATTAGATCAGACATTCTTTCGGACATTATTCTGGACATCCTTCGTGATGAAGCCAGGGCCGGAGGTAAGCCAGCTTGGGTCCGGAGGTAAGCCAGCCTGGGTTCCAGGTGCCCATGGGTGGCCAGAGGAAAGCCAGCCTAGGTCCTGGGTGCCTGGGGGTAGCTGGAGGGGAGCCAGCCTGGGTACTGGGTGCTGCAGGGAAGCCGGTGCCAGCATCCTGCGGAAGGAAGGCCTACTCTTTCACAAATTTCATGCATTGAGCCTCTAGTATACACATACTGTAAAAATACTGAAATTTATCCTATTATTGTGAACTGAGGGGTGTGGATGTAGTTCATTTGAAGTAGGACAGATAAAAAGTGTCCAGAAACATAAAGATGGAAGCTCATTTTGATGTCAAGGCAGTAAACACCAAAGGAAAAATATTTAATTATTTAATACGTGAGGCAATATAGGAGTCATTGAAGATTAAAGAGCAGAAGGTTAACACTATTAGATCTACTCTTTGGAAAGGCAGCTTTAATTCTACTGAATATAATGAACAGAAATGGGAGTTAATTCAGGAAATGATCTATGTGACCATTTAAGAGGCTTTGAAAGATTTTGTGAACACAATATTGGTCAATTATACTGGTTATCGTAAGGGAAGAGTAAGATAGGGCGATATTAAGGCAGATTCTATGGACCTGCGCAATTGAATTGGAGGCTGAAAGCAGAGGAGCCAGAAAAGGTAAATTTTACCAGCCAAGGTTAAGTATTTGAATTTTGTTTTAAGATTGACAAGAGGCCAATAGATAGATATAATTCCACATAGATTTTAAAAGATATGAAGGGACATGGGCCACCATCTAATGTCTTGATACATGATTAAGTACTAAATGTTAATTCTGACGATAGTAATAATTTTGTCATATATCTTCCAGAAATTCTGACCTACATGAAGTCCTTGTGAGAAAGAAAGGAGGGAAGAAAAGTACCTTCCATCCCTTCCCCCAAGACGTACACTGATTTTTAGGCTGTTGGATAGACAGAGATATTGAGGAATTGGCAGGAAAAAATAATGAAAGTCATATTGATATGATAGTTTTCACATACTTAAAATGGATATAAAAATTCACAGCCAAATATGTCTAGAAATATAAATACTGGAAATATAAAAAGAGATTATGATATTTACATCCCTAGTAATACAATGTGCACGTTAATGTGAATAAAAATGTTAGATGAAAACGACTTTACTGAATTGTCATAACCATCTGCATTATTCAAAAATATTCAGGTTTTCTTTTGGTATTTATGAAAATGATATGACTGATGCATAAGAACTACTAAATATTATATATTATAAATTAAATGCACTGCTTAAATATACTTTAGTGTGCCCTAGTACATGCTTCTCTATAAATCCCTAATGCTATGTTTGTGGGAGAAAAAATAATTGTGCCTTTACCAGAAACAGGGTCATGAATATGAACTTATTTTGGTAAAAGATGATACATTCAGTTTTGGCTAAAGTTTGATGAACTACGTGGATATTTTAGGGAAAACAACCACTAGGAAATGCGAGGTTTGGGTTGTGAAAGACACCAAAATCAGAGATTTAAATCAATGTATAGAGAAACATGGATTAAATCACTATATAAAATAACTGAGTAAAGGAAGAAGAAAGGCCAGAATATTTGTTTGAGATGAAAAGCTTTTGGAAATAACTTTTCATCTTGATTCTATAATCCTTGTCATCAAATGTGCCTGATTCTGCCTTAAGGAATTCGTTGTGAAAACGTAATTCCAAGTAGCTTCCATTGGACATGCCCTAATAGAGTGTGTCTCTTTAGAATTCACTCCTTGATCAAACCAGTGATCAAGAGGAAATCATGCAAAAGAGGGCATGCCCTGACCAAACAGTTGCAGGATAACATTTACTGGCATCTTTCTAGCTCTGGAACAGAATTATTGACACTCAAAAAGATAAAACTTCGGTCTGGCAATTAATGTTCTATATATATTAGCAGTTCACTAGCAGCAGTCTAATGAGCAGAATTTCAAGCCACAAATGAGACAGGGATGCATGCTTTAAGAAGAGATACTGAAATAAAAGCCATAGATCCTCAATCATGTGTGTTTATGTGTGTGTATATGTGTAGGTAGACTCCATTTAAATCACCAAATTTCATATCACTGAAAAAACTAGGGTTCAGGTAAGGTGCATATGGAAAAATTGACTGAGAGAACCTTTGCATTTGCTGAAAAGAATACAGAAGGGCATGATGGCAAGAGAAATATGAAAAAATACTTCATTTTCTGGATTGTGAGGAAAAGGAAGCAGTGAAGAGATATTTCTCCATCCATCCATTCATTTATTCATTCAATATATACTAATTGAATACTTCTTAAGTGCCAGAGACTGTTTTGGCATGGTGGTCATAGAACTGAACAAATAATTTTATACTCTGAAGATGCTTGCATTTTGGGGTGGGGAGCCATCTATAATATAAAATGCTAATATGCCAAGCATCTCCCCTGGAGTTCAACCTGGAGACTCGGAGTTCTATTGCTCACTGTAATGTGCACTGACATAGTGCAGAACGAAGGAAGGCCCAGGCCAGGTGGCAGCAGAAGGACCCAACCAGCCCTAATCACTGGCCAGGCCTAGGGACCCTACCCATGAATGAATTTCATGGACCAGACCTCTAATATTATAAATAAATGTATAAGAACCAAATAGACAGTGTTTTGTTAGATAGGGTCTTAAGGGGAAGCCTGTAAAATCTCAATGAAATGAAATGGGCAATCATACAAAACATCTGTGCAGGGAGAAAGGTGATCATCCTCAACAAAAGAAAAATGTAGTGCAAAAGCCCTGAGGTAGAAATATGATTGGAATACATAGCTAATAAAAATCAAGAAGGCTAGTGAACTGGGAGGAGAGTGAGTCAGGGGTGAAATGGTAGGAAATGAGGTAGAAGAGGGAGCCGGGTTTGGTGAGCTTCACTGGCCAAGGTTAAGAATTTGAATTTTGTTTTAAGACAAGAGGCTAATAGATATAATTTGTTGTATATTTAAAAAGACTTTTTTTGGCTACTATGTGGACAGCAGGCTGAAGAATTAGAAGCAAGATAACAAGTCAGGTGGTTATTGCAGTTACTCATGAGAGCATGATGAGGATGAGAGTAGGATGAAACAATTAGTGAGATGTCTTAGAAGAATGGGGTTCAAAGGGTGGTCCCAGAACCAGCAACTAGAGACTGTTTACAAAAGCAAATTCTCTAGTCCTGCACCATCTACTGAATCAGAGACTCTGGGAGTGAATGGCAGCCAATGTGTGTGTTAACAAGCCCTGCAGGCAATCCAATGCACGCTGCAAATTCAAGATTACTGCCTTAGAAGTAAAGACTCACTTACTTGTTATGGGTTCTGAATACTTCCAGCACTGTTGCATCACATAGTCAATTAAATCATGTATGCAGTATATCATGTGATTGTCAAAATTTCTACCTTAGAAATCAGGGATTTGTTTATCCATTGAGGACATTTAGAGCAATGGGAAATGGGAAATTTTGCTTAAACATGGGGGGTGTCAACTTAAATACACATGGTTGCAATTCCTAAAGATGAATTTCTTGCTCTAAATTCAGGCCACAGTGTAATTCATCTCTTTTTTGTTTATTAATTGATGAGCAAGAGTTGTGGAAGAGAGAGAGTGAGGAGGGAAAAGAAAAAGAGGGGAGGGGAGGGGAGAGAAAGGGAAGGGAGAGGAGGAGAGGTGAGAGGAGAGGAGAAGACAGGAGAGGAGAGATAGATTTGTTGTCCCACTTATTTATGCAATCATTGGTTAATTCTTTTATGTGTCTTGACTGCAGATGGAAGTAGCAACCTTGGTGTATCAGGACAATGCTCTAACCAACTGAGCTACCTGCTAGGACTCTAATTAATTTTTAATACAGTATCAGGCTACTTAGTACAATTTTAATTTAAATTTCCAACAGACTTTAATGAAAGAAAAAAAAGAGAAAAATATAGCTAAATTTAATTATTTCATTATCAATGCTAAACAATTACTTGGGAGATTTTTCAGGGAAGCCATAACTTCAAATTTTAATTGTGATGAGCATCTAAATTAACAAAAACTGGAACCCCCAAATCAAGATGAATTGTACTTAATGAATGGGTCTCACAGTCTACAATGTTAAATTGAGAACTGCCTAAAACCTGAATATTTTGAGTGGCTATTTTGGGGTCAAAGCATTATTAGTCACAACAGAGACTTGAAGAGACGAATTTTTTTTTTTTGAAAAAGCTAACTACCAAAACTAAATCCATTGTGAGAGCCTCTCGGATTTGATGATATGAATTTCTACTTACTATATATAAAATGTTTCACAGAATCACTCTGCTGGAAGGAAAAATTTGAAGAGATATTATCTACACTAATAAAAGAGTAAGATGCAAATTGGCCATACCTTTGTGATACCCATCAGCCAATCAGGAGTGAGTATGCAAATTAACCCAACAAAGATGGTGGGGTAATTTACATACATCAGCACCGATCAGCTGCGAGCAGGGCGGGATGCTTGCATCATCATTATGGCGAGGACACAGGCGTTCTGTACTGCCCCACGTGCTCAGGGCCTCTGGGCAGTGTGGTGAGGCAGAAAGGTGGCTCCAGCAAGAGCAAAAATGGCTCCAGCCAGAGCAAAGGCTGTGCTGGCAGCCAGGAGAAGGAAGGCCCATTTTTGCATGAATCTTCATGCACTGGGCCGCTAGTTACATATAAAATGTTTCAGAGAATCACTTTGCTGGAAGCAAAAATTTGAAGAAACAGAATTAAAAATGACTAAACTTAATACAAACTTATTTTAAAACATATGTGTGTGTGTGTACAGCCTCTCTCTGTATTTTTTATTTTTAAATCTTTAAGACTTTATTGAAAGTATTACATATGTCCCCTTTTACCCTCATTGATTTCTTCTAGCTTGCCTTCATCCGCCACCCCCACTCAGGCCTTCACCACCATATTGTCTATGTCCATAGGTTATGCATATATGCATACATGTTCTTTGGTTGATCTCTTCCCACCAAGACATGCTCTGCCACCTTCCTTCTGAGTTTTGAAAGTCTAGTCATTGCTTGTAAGTCTCTGGATCTATTTTGTTCATCATTTAATTTTGTTAATTCATTACATTCCACATACGAGTGAGGTCATGTGATACTTCTATTTCTTTGACTGGCTTATTTTGTTTAGCATTGTACTCTGCAGGTCCATCCATGATGTTGCAAATGGTAAGAGTTCTTTTTTGTTTTGTAGCTTTGTAGCATTCCATTATGTACATGTGCCACAGCATTTTTGTCCACTTACCTGCTGATGGGTACTTGGGCTGTTTCCAAATCTTAGCTATTATAAATTGCACTGTTATGTCCTTTCTCATGGGTGTTTCTGATTGCTTAGGTTATATTCCTAGAAGTAAGGGCACTGGGTCAATGGCAGTTCCATTTTTGATTATTTGAGGAAACTACTTACTGTTTTCCACAGTAGCTATGCCACTCTGTATTACCATCAGCAGTGTATTAGGGTTCCCTTTCCTCCACATCCTCACCAGCACTTGTCATTTGTTGATTTGTTGATGGTAGCCATTCTGACAGGTGTGAGATGGTACCTCATTTTTATTTTAATGTGTATTTCTCTGATGATTATTTTTTTTCATATGTCTGTTGAACATCTGCATGTCCATCTTGGAGAAGTGTCTATTTAGGTGTTTTGCCCATTTTTAAATTGGATTATTTGTCTTCCTTTTGTTAAGTTGAATAAGATCTCTGTATATTTTGGAAATTAACCCTTCATAATATGTATCACTGAAAAATATGTTCTCCCAAGCAGTGGGTTTTCTCATTTTGCTGCACAGAAGCTTTTTATTTTGATATAGTCCCATTTATTTATTTTCTTCTTAGTTTCCTTTGCCCTAGGGGATATATTGATAAACATATCACTACAAGAGATGTCTGTGATTTTCTTGCATATGGTTTCTTCTAGGATTTTTAAGATTTCACTTATATTTAAGTATTTTGTCCATTTTGGGTTTATTCTTATGTATGGTGTAAGTTGGTGATCTAGTTTCATCTTCTTTTTATATGCTTGTCCAATTTTTCTATACCATTTGTTGAGACTGACTTCACTTCATTATATACTCTTTCCTCCTTTGTCAAATGTTAATTGAACATAATGGCTTGGGCCTATTCATGTGTTCTTCGTGCTGTTCGATTGATCTATATGTCAGTACCAGGCTGTTTTTAGTAAAGTGGCTTTGTAGTACTGTATAACTTGATATCTCATATTGTGATTCCTCTAGCCTTGTATTTTCACTAGTTTGGAATGACTAGTCAGGGCCTTTTATGGTTTCATATACATTTTTGGAGTGTTTGTTCTAGATCTGTAAAATATGCCATTGGTATTTTAATGGGGAGTGCATTGAATCTATAGGTTGCTTTGGGTAGTATGGGCATTTTAATTATGTTGATTCTACAAATCCATGAACATGGTATATTCCTCCACTTGTTTATATCTTCCTGTATCTCTTTTTTAATGTCCTGTAGTTTTACCAATACAGGTTTTTTGTTTTTGTTTTTTACTTCCTCGATTAAGTTTATTCCTAAGTATCTTAATTTTTTGTTGCAATGGTAAATGGCATTTTTTTTTAGTTTGTCTTTCTGATAGTTCATTATTAGTGTATGAAAATGCCACAGATTTTTATCCTGCTATGTTGCCAAATTCATTTATTAAATCTAGTAGTTTTTTATTATTGAGTTTTTATAGTTTTTGTATACAATATCACATCATCTGTGAATAAACACAGTTTTAGTTTATCCTTTCCAATTTGGATACCTTTATTTTTCCATCCTGTCTTATCACAATGGCTAGAACTTCTAGTACTATGTTGAACAAGAGTAGTGAAAATGGAAATTCCTGTTTTGTTCCTGTTCCTAGGAGAAATAGTTTTAGATTTTGCCCATTGAATATGATGTTAGCTCAAGGTTTGTCCTATATGACTTTTACTTTGTTGAGGTATGATCCCTCTATTCCCATGTTGCTGAGAATTTTTATCAAAAAACAGTGATGGGGTTTGTCAAAAATTTTTTGTGCATCAATTGATATGATCATGTGATTTTTGTCTTGCAATCTGTTTATGTGCTGTATCACATTTATTGTTATGCAAATATTGTATCAGCCTTGAGTTCCCAAAATAAATTTCACAGTCTAGGTGCATGATTTTTTAATGTATTCCCAGATCCATTTATTTTTTTATATTATTGGAGAATTTTAGCATCTTTGTTCATTGGGCGTATTGACCTGCAATTCTCTTACTTTGTAACATCGTTATCTGGTTTTAATTTAGCGTAATGCTTGTCTCATTGAAAGAGCTTGGAAGGGTTCCTTCATCTTTATTTTTCTGTAAAAGTTTGAGGAGGATAAATGTTATTTCTTCTTTGAATGTTTGGTAAAACTCCTATGAGAAACTATCTAGACCAGGGCTTTTGTTTGCTGGAAGTTTGTTTTTCTGTGTGTTTTTTTTTTTTTTTTTTTTTTTTGTTGTTGTTGTTTGGCTTTCATTACTGCTTCAATTTAATCAGTAGTTATTGACCAATTCAGGTTTTCTGATTCTTTTTGATTGACTATTTTTCTAGGAATATGTCCATGTCATCCAGATTGCCCAGTTTGTTAGAATATAGTGATTTATAGTATTATTTTATGATCCTTTGTATTTCTGTGAGGTCAATTGATACATCTTTTTCATTTCTGATTTTGTTTATTTGGGTCCTCTCTTTGTTTCTTGATTAGTCTGGCTAAAGGTTCATCAATGTTGTTTATCTTTTCAAAAACCTGCTCTTGATTTTATTGCTCTTTTGTATTTTTTTTTTTTTAGTCTGCATGTCATTTATTTCCACTTTGATATTTATTATTTCCTTACTTCTACTCACACTGGGCTTTTCTTGTTTTTCTCTTCCTATTTTTTTAAGTTGTAATGTTATATAACTTCTTAAAAGGCTTTCTTGGTTTTTGATGTAAGCCTGAAGTGCACTGAACTTCCCTCTCAGGACTGCTTTCACTGTGTCCCATAGATTTTGGGATATTTTGTGTTCATTTCATTTATTTACAGAATTTTTTAAATTTCCTCTTTGATCTCTTTGGTAATCCATTAATATTTTAATACTGATAGCATGCTATTTTGCCTCCATCTGTTTGAATGTTTTTGAGTGTTTTTACTGTACTTGATTTCTAATAACATTGCATTGTTATCTGAAAAGATGCTTTCTATTATTGAAATCTTCTTGGTCTTGTAAAGACTTAGTTTGTTTTTTAAAATGTGGTCTATTTTTGAAAATATTCCATGTGCATTTGAAAAGAATGTATGTTCAGTCGCTTTTGGTGAAATATTCTGAAAATATAAATTAATTCCATATGATCCAGTGTATCATTTAGGATCATTGTTTCCTTGTTGATTTTTTTGCCTAGAAGATTTATCCAGTGATGTCAGTGGGGTGTTAAAGTCCCCTACTATGATTATATTGCTGTCAATCTCTTGCTCTCAATATCCTCCAGAAGTCTTTTTTTTAAATATATATTTGGATGCTTCTGTATTGGGTACATATATATTAGCAGAGTTACATCCTACTGTTTTATCAATCCCTTTAGTATTATGATGGGACCTTTATTATCTCTTATTCTGGCTTTCACTTTGAAGTCTCTTTTGTCAGATATGAGTATTGCTACCCCAGCTTTTATTTTATTTATATGTGCCTGAAGAAACATTTTTTCCCATCCCTTTGTGGGTAAACATGAGACTTGGTTGGAAACTTTGTAAAGAGGATATTCTGAGGAAAAGGAAGGGCATGGAAGGCCACCCACCCTGTTTATCAAAATTACAACTTAGAGTAGTACTGAAGGTTGCACCCCTATCTGGTAATTATTCCTTGAACTCTCCTAACAAGTATGTGCATGTGCAGACCCCCAGGTGTTTCTGGAATCATTATGCTTAATCTTTGGATGTCCTTGATTAAAGTATACTACAAACACATGTGTCCTCCAAATATTACCCTATTGATTGTATCTAAAAGATAAATTTTATCTCAAACTGCTGCTACAATAAAAGCCTAACAAGGCAGGAAATCAAGGTTGTCTGGTTCCTTTAGCCAGGCAGTCCCTTATCCCTCTCTTTTCAGCAAACATTGTGTCAGAGTAATCCATTCATCTGTCACTCATGGTCTGCTGATCAGCCCCATAATCCCTTCATTTTCATTCTGTGTGAGTCCTTTTTTTCTGATGTGGGACTCTTGAAGATGGCATATATATAGCTCATGTTTTCTTATCCATTCAATTACCCTATTCTTTTCATTGGAATATTTAAGCCATTTGCATTTAAGGTTATTATTGATAGGTACTTATTTATTGCCATTCTTATTCTTTGTTGTTATCTTTCTATTGCTTCTTCTTACAACTGTCCCTTTAGCATTTCTTGCAGTGCTTGTTTGGTGGTAATAATCTCAGCCATTTTGTCTGTGAAGCTCTTTATTTCATCTTTGATTTTGAATAATAGTGTTGCTAGACAGAGTAGTCTTGGGTTCAACCCCTTGACTTTCATTACCTTTTACTGGTATACTTCATGCCATACACTCTAGCCTAAAGTTTTTATATTAAGGAGAGAGCTGGCACTCTAATAGGAACTCCCTTGTAGGTAACTTTATGTGTCTCTCTTGAAGCCTTTAATAGTCTTCCTTTGACTTTACTGTTTGCCATTTAAATTATCAAGTGTTTAGGTGTGGGTATTTTGGGGTTCATCTTAGCTGGCCTCTCTGTGTTTGCTGAAGTTGAGTGACTTTTCTCATCACCTGGTTCACAAAAAGTTCTTCCATTATTTCTCTAAACAGGTTCTCTATTTCTTGCTTGGATTCTCATTTTCTGGTATCCCTTTCATATGAATGTTGTTATGTTTCATTTTGTACATAAATATCACTTAAATTATCTTCCTACTTTTAATTTTTTCCCATTTGTTGCTCTGAATGGACATTTTTTTTCCTACTTTAATTTCTAATTCACTAGTTTGGTCCTCAGCTACTTCTAGTCAGGGTGTTCTTTATTTCAGCTATGTCATTCCTGATTTACAATTTATTCTTATTTATTTTTTCAACCTCCCTTTTCATGTTGGTATAGGTCTCATTAAGTCCCTTAATATTCTCATTAATTAATTTATAAATGTTATTAAGCTTTTTATAGTTCTCAGTTAATTGTTTAAGCACTCTTATTACCATTGTGCTCAATTATTTAACTGACTAATTGCTTGCCTGCATTTAATTTATTCCACTTCTGATGATCCCTAATTTTCTTTCATTTGGGGGTTGGTTATTTATTTCCCTATATTTGCTGTCCTTTAGTATTTATTTCTATGTATTATATTGAATTGCTATGCCTCCCAGATTTTGTCAGGTGGTTTTATGTAGTAGGTGTTTTGTGGAACTCAGTGGTGCAGGTTCTCTGATCTCCTGAGCTGGGTGCTCCAGGAAAGCCCCTTTGTTGAGTTATTTGTGTGATTTTGTTGTAGTTGGGTCTTTAATGTTTCTTGTCCCATTTTGGGATAGATTATCCTCTCAGGCTGACTGACTATGTGGCTCACCCTGACCACATTGTGCAAGCTATTGTGGAATGCTGACCAAAGAAAACATAATAAATCAAAACAAAACACAAAACAGAAGAAACAAAACAAAAATGTTCACAAGACCACTCCAGCACCAACAAAAGCAACCACCATAGAAGAAAGAAGTAAGCAAAAGAGAAGAGGGCATGATGATAGAAAAAAAAAATGAAAAAATACTAGGAGAAACAATTAAAACAAAACAAAAAATAATGTACAAACAAGACCAAAAAAGCAAAGGGAGAACAGAATATGTAGATTCATATCTGAAATAAAGAAAATAAGAATAAAGAATTAGAGGAAAAAGGGAAGGAACATGATTTAAAATAAAAAAAGGGAGAAAGTAAATAAAAATACAAGTAAAACATTTAAAAAGGAAAATAGAGGTGAATGCACATAGACCAAAAATAAGAAAAAGAATAAAAAGATGAGAAATCAGGAGAAAAAGTAAAGAGAGAAAAAAATCTACCAGTGAAAAAAAGAAAAAATGGAAAAAATGAGTAGTGTAAGGAAGAGGAAAATTGGATATATGAACAATACATCAGAGACTAGAATAATAAAAAAAAGAAAAAGATACATTTAAAAATGAGAAAAAGGAAAAGAGGAAAAACTAAATACACACACACACACACACACACACACACACACAAAATGGAGGACAAAAGAGTGAGTAAGAAAAAGGGAAAAAATGGTGTTTGTTTCAACTGAGCTTATTACTCCATGGCAGCTTGCTTTGGATCCTACTCTTCTGTTCTGTCTGATAATTCTGACAGTCATTGTCTTTTGGATTTCAGCAACCTGCTTGAAACTCCAAGTGATCCAATGATCCACTGCTTATGTCTTTTTTCAAAGGCCTGGTCCTTGAGCAGAAAGGGCCAATTTGCCCTCCAAAGTAGGTTTGTTAGAAGCACAGGGCCCAGGGCTGAGTCAGTAAACTTCCAGGTTCTCCTACTCTACCTCTGCCCATCTTTGCCTGTTAGCCAGCTGTCAATCCTAGTCACTCAAAACTCTTTTTCTGAAAAGGCTTTAGGCTAGGAGGCACTGTTTATCTTATAGGGTGTGTTTCTGTGTCCCAGAGCTATTCCTATGCAAGTGGCTCAAAATATTACTCTGCCCTAGGCTGTATATAGATTCTTATATGCAGACCAACAGGGAAGGCTGGAAACCTAGAGTTTTTATCAGTTCTCCCATACTGGGAAAATATTAGTTTCACTAGAGGCCCAGTACACAAAATCCATGCATGGGAAGAGGGTTTCACTCGGCTTGGCCTGCACTCTCTTTAATATGGGACCTCTCAGGACCTCTGGCTCCTAACCACTCACCTACCTGCTGAATTGATCCCCCTAACTGCTCTCCCCTGACTGCCTGATCACTTGTAACCTATTCTGCCTTGGCCCCACCACCATGGCTTTGTCTGGAAGGCGTTCTGAAGGTTGTCTGGAAGATATTCAATCTAATTAGCATATTACCCTTATATTAGTATAGATTTCACCTTGTCCTAAAATTGCAGGTTGTCCCCAGGTTTTGCTATCATGGAAGGGGAGCCCACGGTAGCATCCTGGGTTCTGACCAGGACTTATACATTTATACTTTATCTCAGCAGATGTAATTTCTAGAAGAAGACTCTTGGATGTACATTGAACATTTCTATCGAATTTGCCAAATCATCCTTCCAAAATGTTGAACCACTTTAAACTCCCACCAGCAACCATGCGTGTGCTCTCCATCTGACTTTGATGCCAATTTCATTGATTTCTCCCTAGAAGCTCCCCTCCTGTCAGCCAGGACTACTTGGTACTTTAGCCAACCTCATTGTTCAGTTGGAGATTTGATTTCATGAGATAGAATTATGGAGGAGGAAAAATAGTTTTCCTCTACCTTTCTGAGTTCTTAGTGGAGGCCCTTGTAATGAAAGACAGATCACTGAGAGAAAAACAAAAGTTCATTAACATGTGTACCTCATGTATATGTGGGTGATCCCAGTAACTTTCCAAGGTGACTTAGAACGCATATTTAAATACTTTCTTCCTAGGGAAATGGGACAGGAGATGTAGGCCTCTTAGTGGAGAGTAAATGATTTTTAGAAAAGATGAATGGGTGTGGGAGGAAATGGTCTGTAACAAAGTTTGGGTATGATGTCAACTTCTACTCTCCTGTCCTGTGACAGGAGTCAGTATTCTTTGCCTGATGACACTTCTCCCATAAATAGGAACTATGACATTTAAACTCCTTTTGGGGGTCCGATTTCAGGCAGATCAAGAGACTTCAGTGAAAGCCTCTGTATGCATTTGCTGTTTTTCAAGCATCTGCAGCTCAAGATCATCAATATAACAACACAGCATATGTTGAGGTGACATGTTCTCTGAGCTTCAAAATAAATTCAACCAAAGCTTGTTTCTTCTCTTAGATGATTTGCCACAGTACTGTTATCCCCTGGAGACAGTATTCTGACCAGACCTTCCTGGGAGTGTTCATAACATACCCTGTGCTTGTGGAAAGGTATGAGCCACATTACTAAATAAACCAGGGTCAGTTTTTTTTTTTCATCTTGTGGAAAGGAAGATAAAGTTATGATAGTTTCTCTCCCTTTCCACAGGTTTCTTGCTGGTTTGTGTCTCTGATACCCCCACACCCAGCAGCTCCACTGCTTTGTCAGTGGGCCTTGGGGCTGCTAGGTACCAGAAATGTGGGTGTGTGTCTCTGATCTGGCCCTCAGCAGCCCCAGTGCCACAGTGGTGGGGCTTGGGACTGCTTGGTGCTGAGCCTGTGGGTTTGTATCTCTGATCTGGCCCCCAACAGCTCCAGCATTGCCTGACTACTATGGGTGTTGCCATCTTTTTTTGGATTAATTTGCATACTCACTCCTAATTGGCTAGTAGCTTAGCAGAGTGATGGTCATTTGCATGTTTCTCTTTTATTAGTATAGATTCCCAGAATAGTGGTGCTTAAAGCTCCTAACTTAATCCAGTCACTGAGGGCTCCTGGAGACTGTTCAAACCTATAAGTTTGGCCTCTACTTTTGTTTCCTCAGAAAAGCTCAAAATACAGGCTGTGACAGGCAGGATTCCCGAGGGTGGGGAGGGCTCTATGACCTAGGACAGGTTTTGTTTGTTTGTTTTTACCTGCCTTCTAGCTGTTGGGAAAGGCTAGTTCCTCTCAGTTAAAATTAATGCTTCTGTTTTGGGTCCTAACACTAAATGCCCCTGGCTTCTATTTTCCCAAGTCTCCCCACAATGCTTCTCATCCCAGCCTCTCCTTAGGTATCTGGAATCCACATCTCCCTCCCTGCACCAAAACCTCCATAAGTAGTTACAAATGAAAACTCCTATGCTCTGGGTTTAGAAAACACACACATACACACACACACACACACACACACACACACACACACACACACACACATGAAATTATGAAATTGCAGCTTTCTCTGTAACCAGCTTGGTCTAGGGGCTCTAGGCTGTGCTACAGTCAGCAGCACTGTCTTTTTCACAGCTGGGGATTCAGGTCTCCATTCTAATGTTTGGGCTGTGTAGTTCAGCCTGGGTTATGGGCCTCTATCTTCTGAGGGGACATACTCTCCACTAGCTGGGAGTTCCTTCTCATAATTGGCCTGCCAGCCTGCCACTGAGTCAGCACCTCTCTCTACCTCACCCTTCCTACCAGTCTCTAGGTGTTTTCTATCCTTCCTTTATACAGGTCACCTCCTTAGCTGGACCTCAGTTAATAAGTCCAGTGAATTTATTCCAATTTAGTTGTATTTCCAGTCTGGCCCTGGGACAAATGCATGACAGGTCTGCTTATTTTGCCACAATTTTCTAAATGAAATTCAGGCACCAAAATGAAGCCATAGGAAAGCACTACCCACACTCCATTTATTTGTGTATGTACATAAAAGTGACTATAGATAAATGATAACTAAATTCTCCAAACTTTAAGCCTAGTTCATTCAATAGGATTCTTTTTATTTAACAGAAAACATAATTTAGTGATTAAATACTAGTCTACAATTTATCAAATCACATTGAGAATTGAGGCCAAGTGTTTTATATGTCCACTGACATACAAAATATACTGATGTCATTAGACACATGCATTTAAAACCTTGGATAATCCAAAATAACTAAATGGTGACTCCTATTAAAACTTCAGTGAACATTCTAGGCAAGAATGCCTGACCATGTAGAATGTTAAGAGCTGAGGACATATACCAAAGATCTTAAGCTGTAGGGTAGTTTTGCTCCAAAGTTGTTTCACACAGCATACAATAATTTTATAAGTTATAGATGTACAATGTACAGCATGGTAAAAATACTTAGTAATACTATCTATATTAATAAAAGGGTAATATGATAATTAGATCAGGTAACTGGACATCTTCTGGATGTCCAACTTTATTCTGGAAAGTTAGGGAGTGACCAGGCAAGCAGGGGAAAACTTGGGGGAATACTAGGCAGGCCAGCAGGGAGGCAGTTGGGGGCCAACTAGGCCAGCAGGAGAGCAGTTAGGGAGCAATCAAGCAGGCAGGCAAGTGAGCAGTTAGGAGCCAGAGGTTCTGGATTGCAAGAGGGATGTCTAACTGCCACAGTATTGAGCCTACACTGGAAGATGGACATCCCCTGAAGGGTCACTGATTGGAGAGGTTGCAGGTCAGGCTGAGGAAACCCCCTTCCGTGCATGAATTTTGTGCACAGGGCTTCTAGTATATAATACTATTCTCCCATATAATTAGAGGCTAATATGCAAATAAACCGAATGGGAGAACAACCAGTCAATCTGACCACCAGGGGGAAAGATGCTCAATGCAGGAGCTGCCTCCTGGTGGTCAGTGCACTTCCAAAGGGGGAGCAGGCTCAGCCAGAAGCTGGGCTCATGGCTCAGAGCACAGCAATAGTGGTAGGAGCTTCTCCTGCCTCTGCAGCAACCTTAAAGACTTCTCAGGTGATGTCCACCTACCGGCTATCCCACAAGGGGTCCAGGTATGCAAGAGGGCAAAGACTGGCTGAAGGACCCCGCCCCAGTGTACAAACGTTGTGCATGGGACTTCTAGTATGCCTATAATTTGCTAAAACAGTTAATCTTATGTGTCCTCACCACAAAAAACTATGACTATATGAGGTGACAGATATACTAATTAGCTTGTATATGATAAAAATTTCACTATATATAACAAAGTATCGGGCCTAAATGGGCAGTGAGACATGACTCTCACAATCCAAGACTATTAGCTCCCAACTGATCCCCTATCTGTCTGCCTGATTTCCCCTAACTGCTTCTGCCTGCCAGCCTGATCAGACCTTAACCACTCCCCTGCCAGTCTGATAGATGCCTAAATGCTCCCCTGATGGCCTGATTGCCCCTAACTGCCCTTCCCTGCTGGCCTGGTCACCCCTCATTGCCCTCCCCTGCCAGCCTGATCTCTCCTCACTGTCCTCCCTTAAGGCCTGGTCCCCCCTGGAACTGCCTTCCCCTGCAGGCCTGGTCGTCCCCAATTGCCCTCCCTTTCAGGCCTGGGCCCTCCCCTGCAGCCATCTTGTGTCCACATGGGAGTGGCCATCTTTGACCAGATGGGGGTGGCCAATTGGTGTGTTGGAGTGATGGTCAACTTGCATATTACTCTTTTATTAGATAGGATTATATACTTAAAAAACTTTATTAATCAACATTTACTGAACATACTCAGACCCTTTGTCTCTCCTCTATTTCTCCTCTTGTGTTTAATAATTGCATTATGAGTTTATATTTTTTAAATCACTGGTCAATAATTAAGGAATTTAAAGGAAAGAAAAAAGAAGATTAATTGAGTAACTTACAAGGATCACATGGGAGTGAGATTATAAAAACACGTTAAAAAGGATTAAAATATCCATTTTAGAAATGAGAAATCTTAGATTCAAACACCTTACTTGCCAATATGCTGATAGGCTACTTGTCCATGATCATACAATTAGAAAGTATTAGAATCAATATTTTGAAAAAAATAGTGTTTATTGAAGTAACATTGGTTAATAACATTATAAAGTTTCAGATATAAAGTATTATAATTTCATATCTGAGTATAATATATTGTCTTCACCACTAAAAATCTAGTTTCTATTTTTTGCCATACATTTGACTTCTTTTAGCAATTTTCTCCTCCTCCTAGTCCCTTCCCCTCTGGTAATCACCAATCTGTTGTCTGTAGCTATCAATTTGATTTTGTTTGTTTGTTTGTTTTGTATATGTTCCACATATGATTGAAATCATATCGTTTTTTTTTCTGATTTATTTCATTTAATATAATACCTTCAAGGTCCACCCCTGTTGTCTCAAATTGCAATATTTCATTTTTTATCACCCACACCCAATAGAATGTCTATTATCAAAAAATATAAGAAATAACAAGTGTTGGAGAGGATGTGGAGAAAAGGAAACCCTTGTACATTTTCAGTGGGAATGTAAATTGGTGCCGCTACTATGGAAAACATTACGGAGGCTCTTTTAAATATTAAGAATAGTACTACCATATGATCAAGCAATTCCAATTCTGGCTATTTATCCAAATAATATAAAAGTACAAATTTGAAAAGATACATACATCATTATTTTTTTAAATATTTTATTGATTTTTTACAGAGAGGAAGGGAAAGAGAGAGTTAGAAACACTGATGAGAGAGAGACATTGATCAACCGCCTCCTGCACGTCCCCCACTGGGGACGCGCCCACAACCAAGATACATGCCCTTGACAGTAATCGAACCTGGGACCTCCCAGTCCGCAGGCTGATGCTCTATCCACTGAGCCAAACCAGTTTCAACCATCATTATGTTTGTAATATACACTATAGCCATGACAAGTATCACATGATCTCACTTAGATGTGGAATCCAATTAACAAAATAAATTAATGAAGAAAATAGATACAGAGACATAGAAGCATGGAGGAATCTCAGTAGCAAGACTGGGGTAGGTGGGTGGGTCAGGAGTGATTAATCAAGGGAACTTATAAGCATATTAGAGGCCTGGTACATGAATTCATGCAAAGGTGTGGTCCCTTGGTCTAGCCTGCAATTGGGGCTGACTGGGGCTGTTTCACCCAATCCCAACTGCCAGTTCAGGCCTGATCTCTGAGGGATGGGGCCTAACCCTGCAGTTAGACATTCTTCTCACAATCCAGGACCACTTGCTCCTAACTGTTTGCTTGCCTGCCTGCCTGATAACTCCTAACTGCCTCTGCTTGACAGCGTGGTCACCCCCTAACTGCCCCCCTGCCAACCTGGCCACCCCCTAACTGCTCCACTACTGGCCTGGTTGCCCCCTAACTCCCCCCTGCTGGCATGTTCAACCCCTAACTTCCCCCCTGCCAGCCTGGCTGCACCCTAAATGCTCCCCCGCTGGCCTTCCTGATCAACCCTAACCACTCTACCTGCCTGATTGATCACCCCTAACTACCTCTGCTTGCCAGCCTGATCACAGCATAACTCATCCCCTGCCAACCTGGTCACCCCTAACTGGTACCCTGATGGCTTGGTCACCCCCTAACTGTCTGGAGGAAGTCGGACTTCCTAAAGATGTCTAGTTGACCCAGTCTAATTAGCATATTACCCTTTTATTAGTATAGACTAGAGGCTTGATGCACAAAATTGATGCAAGGGGCTTGGCCCTTGGAACCCTGGCTTCATCCGAAAGGGCATCTGGAAGAACATCCAGAATGCCATTCAGCTGTCTGGTCTAATAAGCACATTACACTTTTATTATTATTATAGATATGCCTAGCCCATGGACACAGAAAATAGAGTGGTGAACACCTGGGAGGGATTGATGAGGGATGGAGGGAGACAATGAGAAAAATAAAAGGACATTTGTAATACTTTTAACAATAAAGAGAAATTTAAAAAAAACCAGATCTGTATATTACACTCTGTGTCCACTACACAAAGATAAATCTTCTCCTGTCACCATATATTAGGACCCCTTTTACCTCCTAACCCCTTCCCTCTGGAAACCACCACTTTGCTGTTTAAGTCCAAGAGTTTCAGTTTTATAGCCTACATATGAGTGAAATCATATAATTTTTAGGCTTTTCTGACTTATTTCATCTTATAGATTAACTAGAGGCCTATTACATGAAGATTCGTGCAAGAAGAGCCCTTCCTTCCCCTGGTTTCATTCCTGGCCACCTGGGAGCCTGTACATCCTCAACCCAGGCTCCCAGTCTAGTTGACCCAGTCTAATTAGCATATTACCCTTTTATTAGTATAGACTAGAGCCTGCAGTCTGGGAGCCTGCAGTCTTTGCTCCTGGCTGGAGCACCACTTCTGTAGCCCCCTCCACTCCTCAAACTCCCCCTCATAGCAGGCATGCCTCACCCTCCCACCCGGCCACTCTGCACCTGCATATGCAAATTAACCTGCCATCTTGGTTGGGTTAATTTATATACTCACTCCTGACTGGCTTATGGGTGTCATGGAGCTATGCTTAATTTACATATTTCTCTTCTATTAATGTAGATAGTAATCAATTGTGTATACGTATCAGTGCTTTTGAAAGGAGTAGGGTACTCAGAAATAATTAAATCTCTTTACATTCTCAACACCATATAGGCTTCTATTTTGACATTCTTTGGAATACTGGAGTCATTTAGCCAATGGTTATCTAAATATCCTCTAAAATGGACATTCCTCATGGAGGCAGGGGAAAGCAGAGAGAGAGGACATATCATTTCACTCTTCTTTCCACTGCTATAAAAATGATAGAATTTGAGTTCTTCTCAAGTTAAAGTGTGAAGGCAACCTGATCCCCACCAACCTGAATTCTGATGCATATGCTTACTAGTCCCAATATTTGCCCCAGTTCAGGGACTTGCCAGGTGGGGAAGTCAAACTTTACTGACTGGTATGTGAATGTGAGTATGAGAATCTATGTGAAGTGAAAGTTACCTTGTGACTATACTATGTCTCCATTCAACTGGGGGGGACTGTTCACACAAACATGGGGAGTATTTCCTCTACACACACTGCCTTAGAATGTATGCTAAATAATTTTAAGAAGATCTCATACCACGGCCTGCAATTCAAATGCCTCTTCTCAAAACCTGGGGCCCCCATCTTATGGCTGAGGTTGAAAAACAGAATTTCTAGGCCTGGGGCATACATTCTCCCAAAATAGTCCATTGGGGAGGGGAAGTTCACAAACCAGGGACAGAAGACATTGCTTTGTGTTGTAAACTTTTAGTGTGTTGTATGTGCCTGTATAAGAATGTCCAGTGATGTTTTGTGTCTCTTTGATGTTTAATTTGTTTAAAAATGGGGAAACTCCTGCTTTGGGGAAACCCAGTTATGTGTGGTGACACTGAACTTGTGCTAGAGACTCCAGGAAAGTCCCAGCTGCTGCCAAAAATTTTTTTATCTTGGGGAATCTTCATGCTCTCCCTCTCAAAATGTTAGCCACTGGAAACTCGTAGGTAGTAATATTTCTGTCTGTGTGTCTATAATGTAATGTTGTTTTTTAATCTTTTAGGGACTTTATTTTGTTTTTCTCTGGTTTCTGCTATACAGGCTGGGTTGGCAACAGGTTAATGCTTCCATGATAATGCGCAGTTCTTGAATGAGAATGAACCACATCCCAAGGGTGTCTCGCAGGTTCCAGGGGCATATGACTCCCAGCCAGGTTGGTATATCCTTTCTTTGAACAGAAAGGGCAATCATGGTTAACAGCATAATTAACATTTCCCAGAATTATAACTAGTCCCCAGTGTTCTGTTTTTGCCTATAACACTGGTGGGAACAGATCTGTAGAAGTATCTTCTAGCTGTACTGTGAGGGAACTCCTATTTTTATAAAGAAAAATTAAATGGTACTTCCACAATGAGTTATCCCTGTTACAAATTTGGTCAAGAAAATGCTTTAGGTAATAATTGGCTTTAAAATCTCAAAGTTTTTAAGATATATAAATAGTTGTAACTAAAATGAAGGGTTTGTGATAAAGCTATTAAGTAACAATTATAAATATATTAATAATAAAAATCCAGTAGCTCAAGAAGAGATTGACTATGCTCTCCATTGGAGGATGGGGCCAGTCGTACTTCTCCCTGTAAAACTAGAGAAGCTTAAAAGAGAACAAAGACATACAGAGAATGGGGGATCCCTTATCTTGCCTTCACCTCCCCATGCAACTGGGGAATAATCTGAGGGAATAGAAAAGATGGCTATTTACAATCCCAGCCTCCCCATCAGGAGGAGTGCTGTCCAAATAAGGCTTCAACCATCCCTGAGGCCTCTGTGCTACTGGAAACCAACTTTTCTAGGTTATGAAAGGAGTTGGAGCAGTGTAAAACAAAAGTTAAAACCTCTACCAGAAGAGCCATGTGGCTTTGCTGACCAGCTAGACCCAATTTGGGGCCCACAAATTTATACACAGACTTGAGTTCATGTCTATCTTGGGAATACTCTTCTCAGGAAAAGAAGGGACAATTATTTGAAGGTTGTCTATGTCTATCTGAGAAACCTGGCTGTGCTTCCAACAGATGTAAAATTTCTAAACCAGGGAGTCTCAGTGGGACCTTAACAACATGAGAGATCTTTCAGGAAACTAATAAATAAAGGAATTAGGGAATCAGTTCCCTGGTCTCAGAACCTAAATAAAGCCTTCAAAAGTCAGCAATGCAAAGAAGGCCCTTCCAAATTTTACCAAGACTAAAAGACCAAATGGGAAAGTATTCTGGGTGAGACCCCAATGACCTGTTGAGCCAAGAAATATTAAAACTTACATTTTGTCACCAATAGCTGGCATGACATCTCAAGAAAACTGCAATGTTAGAGAACGAGAAGGATAAAAGTGCAGAAGAGCTGTTAAAAGAGGGTCAGAAGATAAGAAAGGCAGAAACAGAAAGCTAACGTAATGTTCACAACTGTGGAACAAGTGGCCCAGGGAAGGGGTTGGCCTAGAGGGCCAGACATAGAAGCCACAACAGTACAGACAAAAGAAGGGGAATATATGGGTCACATAGAAAAAGGAAGGGACCTCTCACTGAACCTTCAGATTCCAAGGCCACATTCTCATCTGCTTCCCATGGAATAGTTTCTTTACTTAATAGTCTGGCCACTGTATAAAACTGAATTCATTATCACCCAAAACTTAGCATGTTATCTCTAAGAAAAAAAATGTAGCAGTTTTGAATCCAAGAAGCTAGAGGTCTGGGAACAGTCTGAAGGGCCTATTCCCTTCTCCCCTTGCCCCCACCATTTTCTTCAGCCTCTTAGGTCTACATATAATTTTCCAAAGTCTTTGATAACTTAAACGCTTTAGAGCATTGCTTGGTTAAATGATAAACATCTGAATATTTTTAAATAACAGGCTACTGAAACATTAATTAATCTGAGTTTGCCTCCTCTGGAAAATCTAGAGGATGAAGTTGAATCTATTAATGAATGTCTTGTGTTTTATTTGAAATCACTCTTAAAATAGGAATGTATTGTTAATCTGAGCAATGTTAATTACTTACACTGAGTGGCCAGATTATTATGATTTCTGAACACATAATAATCTGGCCACTCAATGTATATCCTATATAATAAAAGGCTAATATGCAAATTGTCCCCTCATCCAGAAGTTTCACCAGCAGGCAGGCCGACCAACCTCCCATGCACCAACTTCTCAGGTCCCCTCCCCCCCTGGCCAGGCTGGTCGGACCCCACCCATGCATGAATTCATGCAATTGGCCTCTAATATATATATATACTGAGTAGCCAAATTATTATACATTTAGACATTTAGAGATCATAATAATCTGGCCACTCAGTGTATATGACATCTAAAAATTAAGAATTCTAACTAATTGGAAAGAAAATATGGCTTTAATGTAATAAAGTATAGACATGAACATGTATTTTGAAGGAAAAAGAAAGTTAAAGTTACATGAATGTTTATGAAAATTATTAGAATGTTTGTGAAACTTACAGAGAGTTTGTAGGTAGAAATGTTAAAATGAATTTATATAAATGACACAGGCCAGTAAACCAGGACAAGCAGAACAGGGAAACTGAGATAGTCAACCATTTATAAAATCCAGATGTCAAGCAGTTTGGAGCCATCTAGTAAATCCCATCTTCCCTAAACTGAGGACACTTAAGAGTAAATGATTGTCATTTTGCCTCCCCAAACAGAGGGTAAATAGCTTATGTCAATTTCCTCAGGGAGACTAATAGCAGAAATACAACTAGTGTCATTTACTGTCCACACCCAAGGACAAATGAAGATAGAAAAGAAGCCTTATTTTGGTTAATTCTTTTCTAGTAAAATGATTGTTATATTAATCAGGTATTTCATAAAAAAGGACCATCTTTCAATCATGGGAACTGAAGTTTGCCAGCCTATGTTTGTGTCTAATTCACTTTGATATATGATTTTTTGGTAAAACCAAGTTTGACAATACTTCAAGGGTTTGAACTTTAAGAAACTTTCTCTTGACCTAGACTTGGCTTTTGATCATCCCAGTAGGCTTTAAAATGCCTTGAATGTTTGTTTTCTCTCTCATGAAGAAAAATTTTATGTTGAAGGTACATAGGAACCTTTGTCAAACACAGTTATAACTAATGGTTATTGGTTATAATATTATAGAATGTTGGGTATTACAGAAAGGACAACATTCCATGCCATCTGCATTTTAATGAAATCCATAACCATGTCATTTTAAATGTATTCTTGTCATTTGGAGACAGTTATGGTTTTGTTATAATGCATTTGGAAAAACATTACATCATCTGAAGAGTCCATGGAAAGGACTGGCAAGGAAAATCAGAAGATCTTAAAGAGGTTACTGTATTTTTCTCCCTATATTATCCCTCCAAAATTTGGCAATTCTTAATGAATGAATCATGGCAATGCATTTCTTTGAATAAATTCAATAATACCGGTTTCCAATGGTGATTTTATTGACAGAAAACTTTGACTGGAGTGTCATGTTTAAAAGGTATGCCTGGACTCTGAAGACTTGAGGCCAATAAGAGTGCCATGGAGAAATCCTGGTATCTTGCTTGGTAGCCTTGAAAATGGATGGTGCTAGAACATCAGGCCCATACTCTGCCATTGCTGGCAGTTGATCGGAGTGGAAGGGAAGCAAGGAGGGCACTTCTATGTCCCTGCAGAACGCCCCATGCACTCCAGGCCATGATGACAAGAAGGGCTGCTGAGGTGGTCCTTTAAGCCTAGGGTGTGGGTCCAGGTGGAGCCTCTGCAGGTACAGATCTTGTCGAGGAATTCACCTAACCCAGCTGATATTTCAGGCAGGAGTTATAGTAGCTGGATGGCTTGGCTTCTCTGCTCTACGGGGCACATTGAGACGCAATCATAAAATTCCAGCAAAGGTGGTCAGTTACCATTCTTGTGTTGATGCACGTGGTCAGGCTAAATTGAAACTAGATTTAATCTGATCGATGAATTGGTCTTAATTTAGCTCTTTAATAAAAATAAGGGTGATTTTAAGGAGAAAAATTCTATTTTAATAGGAAATTATTAGAACTGAAATGTTTTCTTTTCCCTTCCACCAGACCATTTGTTATAATTCTTGCTGTTCAAATTGCTCAATAATACTAAATTTTATAATACAGTTTGTCTCTGCCAGGTCACAAGTCCATCTCCTTCTGTTCTCAGGCCTTATCATCCATTTGACAGAGAGCAAGAATCTCTTGGTTATGAAAGAAACCTTCTTCCCTCCTCAGCATTGAAGCAGTTAAGTGGAGGTCACTGACGCCCACTTTCCCTGAAAGAATTTAGACCCAAGATCCTTGAGGAGATGTTTAGACAATTAGACAGACATAAGCAGAGCAAGGATGATGGGACAACTGCAGGAGAAATGGATGGGACCCTGAGATGTGCTTCTCACCACTCCAAAATGCTCTGAAGCCAGAAATGAAGAAATCTGTATAGACTCCCTCTTCCTTCCTCTAAGAAAGCCAACAGGCTTTATAACAGCTGATATAGAACAGACAAGACCTGAAGCCCCAGATGTTACTCCACACCAGATCTCTGGACTGCCATTACAATCCCTTGGGTGACAAAGATGAAACAGACTCGAGCTGCTGAACACCCTAACTCCTAGCTTTGAGTCTTCTATTGAATCCCCAATGCTGAAAATCAGCTAAAGGATCTTAAGGGGGCAATGTGAAGGCAGCCTGAGCAGCCCCCGCAACCTGCATTCTGATGCATATGCTTGCTAGCCCCAATCCCCTTTCTGCTTGTGCCTAGTTAGCCTTGCAGAACCTGTTTATCAGAAGGGGCAATAAACAGCCCCCGCAGAAAATTAACTATTGGCACCAGTAGCTGAGAGGATGGTTGTAATATCAGTTCCCCCATTCCAACCCATGGCGGGTGCAAAGCCCATGAAAAGTCCAAAAGTTCAGAAGCCTGGTTCATATTTGGGAGGTAAAGAAACTAAGGGGTTAAAATGGGAAAGCCTCCGCCCTCCACATTCAGTGTTCATGCTTTGGAACTTGACTTCCCTGAGTCACCACAGGAGTGCATCTGCAAATAAAGGGTTTTTCCTGAATCTTCTGAGGGCCCATTGTGTGTTTTCCAGTCACCTGGCAATTTCTGCAACAAAAATACTGATTAAGAAATAACAGTCGAGTAAATCAAATATGGCTAGTTTTTCATTATCTTGTACTATAATAGAAATGGTCTTATTATTTGCAAAGTCTATAAAAATTGACCAGTAAATTAGATGATCAATTCTGAGGAAAAAGTTATCTAACTGACTTTAGATGACAAGTTAACTCAACGTTGAGGTGATTTCTTATGGGTATTATACATACTTTTCCTAAATTATGCCACCAGCAAACTATATTCTATGTTTCTTACACATAGAAAATAGTTCTTCATAGTCACTTTGGTAGTCACTATTACAAGAAACATGTGGCAGCTTAAAATAACAATATATTTAATATTTTTTTCTATTTTTCTCTTTTGCTGATTACTTTTCTGCTCTGCTATATTATTTATATGCTAGGCAATTTAAATATCATCTCTAAAAATTTAAGAGAACACATTTCAGAAACAAGTGTATCCATCTCTATTACAAGGTACATAATGAATCTGAAACTATTAGAAGTTTTGTTTTTGTGAATAAGTTCAATGAAATATAGTGTTGATAATTGATCCTAAGGGCCCTTAGCATTTTCATTTTATATGCTTTCATGTTAAAATACAGATGAAAGAAATATTTTAGCCTTAGCACAAATACCTTGTTCATGAAGCCTTCTCTGGAGGAGACAACTCCTGTGATAAAATATTTCATGTGCTCAAATACATTCCTAGCTTCTTCTAGTTACATTGGGGTCATGTGACTAGTTCTGTCCAAGGGTCTGTGATGATTTTGAGACTAAGTGTAACAAACTGTGTAGCTAGTATATTGAGGAGAGCCACCTAAACTACAATAAGAAAAAAAGATACTTGATTATAGTAACTCAATGAGTTTCCAGTTTTATCTGTTTTGGCAATTAGCATTATTTATCTCAAATAATACCATTCCCTATTATTTATTTTTTAAAATTTATTTTTATTCTTGACAGTAGTATTACAGATGTCCCCCTTTTCCCTCACTGACCCCCTCCACCCTGCCCCTGTCCGTGTCCCACTCCAGGCCTACCCCACTGTTGTCTGTGTCCAGCGGTTATGCATATATGCATATAAGTTCTTTGGTTAATCTTTTCCCATTCCCTCACCCCCTTAGCTCTGAAATTCATTAGTCTATTCTATGCTTCCGTGTCTCTATTTCTGTTGTATTGGTCAATTCATTTTGTTCATTAGATTCCACATATAAGTAAGATCATGTGATACTTGTCTCTCTGACTTATTTCACTTAGCATAATACTCTCCAGGTCCTTCAATGCTGTCTCAAAGGGTAGCAGGCCCTTCTTTTTTAGAACTGCATGGTAGTCCACGTGTAAATATAGCACATCTTTTTTTCTCCACTCACCTGCTGATGGGCACGTTGGCTGTTACCTCCTCACTTTTCAGACCATCCAATCTTTCTTGCTTGCTTCATTGTCTATACAGCACCTATTACCATCTAACATACTATAAATATCACTTATTTTAAATAACCTTAAACTCTATTCAAAGCTCCCCCAGAATAGGAATGCATTTTTATTTCAGTTTAGTTTGCTGATATATCCCTAGTGACTTGAACTGTACTTGGAACATAGTAAACATTCCACACTTTGTCACTTAAAAACGTTACCTAATTGCTCAACCCTCAATTATACTTCTTGATCTGCAGTTGTAAAGATAAAATGGTAACATATGTAAAATGCTGTCTCACAAATTGTATAAATTCAATAGATTTAACAAATTCTACTTCCTATGAACATTACAATGGCTTTTTTTCATAGGAACAGAAAAAACAATCTTAAATTTCATATGAAATCAAAAGACATCAAATTGCCAAAACGATCTGAGACTGAGGAGCAAATCATACCACAAAGCTAAAGTTATCAATGGAGCCTAGTACTGGCAGAAAAATAAACATAGACACTATGGAAGAGAATTGAAAGCCCAGAAATAAGCCCACAAATTTACGGTCAATAATATTTGACATGTGAGCCAAGAACAATCTATAGGGAAAGGAAACTGTCTTTAAGAAATGGCGTCAGGAAAACTAGATATTTATCTGGGAGAATAGAGCTGTAGCTCTATCTCATACCTCTCACAAAAAAATAAACTCAATCAATTAAACACTTAAATGTAAGAGAAGTAACATTGGCATTCCTAGAAGAACACATAGAAGGGGAAAGCTTCTTGGCATGGTCTTGACTTTTAGACACCATAAGCACAACTACAAAAACAAAAATCAACAAGTGGGGACACATCAGGCCTAAAAGTTTCTGCATAGTCACCAAAACTGGTTTGGCTCAGTGGATAGAGCATTGGCCTGTGGACCAAAAGGTCCCAGGTTCGATTCCTGTCAAGGGCATGTACTTGATTACAGGCACATCCCCAGTAGGGGGCGTGCAGGAGGCGGCTGTTTGATGTCTCTCTCTCATTGATGTTTCTAACTCTCTATCCCTTTCCCTCTCTGTAAAAAATCAATAAAACTTTTAAAAAATAAATAAAAGCTTCTGCACAGCAAAAACAGATCAACAGAATTAGAAGGCAGTCTTCGTAACAGGTGAAAATATACACAAACCACATATGGATAAGTAGTTAATATCCAAAACATATAAGGAAACCACATAACAATACAGCCAAAAACAAACAAACAAATAAAAAAGTGATTTTATTAAAAATGGGCAAAGGCCTGAAGAGACATTTCCCCAAAGAAAATATTGAAATGGCCAACAGGTACATGAAAAGGTACTCCAATATCCATAATCATCAGGAAAATGTAAATCAAAACTATAATGAGGTATCACCTTGCACCTACTAGAATAACATTATCAAAAATACAGGAGAAAAGTGTTGGTCAGCAAATGTGGAGAAAGGAAACCCTTGTTTGTGGAAATGGTTATTGGTATAGCCACTATGTAAGATGGTATGGTAGTTTGACAAAATAATAAAAATAAAACTAGTATGACCCAGTAATTCTCACTTCTGAATATATATCTGAAAGAAATGAAATCACTCTCTTATAGAGGTACCTGCACTCTGATGTTCATTGAAGAATTATAGCATTATTCACCATGTCCAAAACATGGAAGCGATCTAAATGTCTTTAAACAGATGAATGAATAGGGAAAAAAAAGTGTATTTTTCCAGCCATAGAATAAAGAAAACTTTGCCATTTGTGACAACATGGATTCAACTTGGGGGCATTATGCTAAGTGAAATAAGTCAGACAGAGAAAGACAAATACTGTATCATCTCACTTGTATGTAAAATCTAAAAACATCAAACACATAGAAACTAAGAGAAGACTAGGGGTTGCTAGAGGTGGGTTTGAGAAGGAGGGTAAAGGGTGAAGGTTCTCCCAGTGTACACATTTCCACTGATAGGATGAATAACCTCTTGGGGAGTAATATATAGCTTGTTGACTGTAGTTAACAATACTGTATCATATATTTTAAAGTTGCTAAGAGTCAGTCTTAAGTTTCATCACACAAACACACACACACACACACACAAATGTAAATGTGAGTTTATGGATATGTTAACTAACCTTACTGTGCTAATCATTTTGCAAATATATATATATATATATATATATATATATATATCAAATATTATACACCATAAACATATACAATGTTATATGTCAACTATATCTCAATGAAACTGGGTGGAACGTAAAGAACTCTTTTTTTAAGGAAACCTTAGGACCTAGCTATGAAGTAAGTTCTATTATGAATTTTCTCAAGATTATCTGAGAAGAAATTTTGATCTATATATTATAGCAACCTAAGTCTGTCCAATAAATAGCACTACCACTTTATATTTGTAGCACTATCTTTTATCTTTAATAAGATACATACACTCATGTGAACACACACATATGTATGCACATATAAAACATATACATATATGTATAGGTAATGTATATATGTATATAAATATATATACATACAAAAACAGAATATATATATATAAACATAATATTTATATTATACACTGAGTGGACAGATTATGATGATCTCTGAATACATAAAATCTGGCCACTCCGTATGTATGTGTGTGTGTGTGTATATGTATATATATATATATATATTTAGAGGCCGAGTGCATGAATTCATACATGGGTGGGGGGTCCAGCCAGGGTGAGGGGACATGGGTTGTTGGCAGGTCTGCCTGCTGGTCGAACTCTTGGTTGAGGAATTTGCATATTAGCCTTTTATTATATAGGATATACACTGAGTGGCCAGATTCTTATGCATTCAGAGATGATAATAATCTGGCCACTCAGAGTGTGTGTGTGTGTGTGTGTGTGTGTGTGTGTGTGTACACATATATGAGAGGAAAAAAAATCTCATTTTTTCTAGGCTTCATCTAATAAGCAGGGGGTTTCAATTTCCAATGATATGGAAGAACAAAGAACTATAAATGGATGTAGAATAATCATTTTTTTTTTATTTTAGGATCAAACTGTGAGGGTCAGAGTATAGGTAGAGAAAAATTTGATATTTGAAAGGTACTTCTCTGAGTGCAACTCATGTACTCTATCTACAGTTATATTTGTTCATTTGGTGTATCAAATTTAAGCAGCATTTACCACTTTTCTAGCAGATGTCACTGCCTATCAAAAGATTATTTTTGAAGAGTGACTCAACCTAAAAAGAATATCAAAGTAATTCAGCATTATCTGCAGTGACATCTAAAACCCATTCCATTATTTTTAAATACTCCCTGAAAATATTTTCCACCTCAGAAAATTTATTCCATACTAAACACTAATATCAATAATACATTTTAACAAAATTAGTTCAAAATAAATGGGAAAACACAACAAAGTAAATTAGAATTATTAAGCAGCATAGTGGTCCTGAACTTCCAGAACAGAAACAAACTTTCTAAATGTACTCAAAGAGCAAACAAATATACAGATATATAAATGCCTTTTTTACTTTTCACATATTTTTGAATTTGAAGATGAAAACAAAAAGAAACCAAACATTATGAGTCATAAGTTTTAATTTGTGAACTGCCTTCAACTTCATATTGTTATTTATAGTTTATTTCAGGAGATAAAAAGCCAATGCATCTTCACTTTCATTTAACCATGGAAGAAGGAGGTGGGAATACAAAACTGTAAGAATAAAGAAAAAATATATAAGTGAAGAGAATGGTGGACTTTAGGTAAATATGTATAAGCAGAGAAGATAACATCTTAACCAATAAGTAATCACTTGCCTATAAGATGACCACAAATGAAAATATCTGAGGATCAGATCAGACACCTACATATGTAAGTAGTATTTGCCTTTTTGTAAATTAAGGTATTACAAATAGTAGTACATATGTCTCCTTTTTTTCCCCATTGACCTCTCCCCAGCCTCCCCTAATCCTTGATACTTGCCCTTACCCGCTCCCCCTCACCAGTGTCTTGCATCCATTGGTTGTGGTTATATGTATGCATACAAGTCTTTCAGTTGCTCTCTTACCCAACCCGCCCCACTCCTACAACCTTCCACTGCATTTCCACTGTAGGTTTTACAATCTGTTCAATGCTTCTTTGCCTCTGTATGTATTTTTGTTCAATCTGTATATATAAAGAGGCAGGGTCATAACATCCAAAACAACGGAAGGCTCGACCAATGCCAGGCTGCAGGCACAACTGGCAAGCAGGCTGAACTGGTGACCTGAGATAAAGCAGCTGCTTGGGTGGCCTGAAGAGAGTAGTCCTATCATTCTGCTTCTCTCTCTGAGTTTTGACAGCAGCCAAGACTCTCTGACACTCTCTCTCTCTCTCTCTCTCTCTCTCTCTCTCTCTCTCTCTCTCTCTCTCTCTCTCTCTCTCTTTCACAGAGGTCAGTTCAGCTCACTTGTCAGAAGCCTGGAGTGGCTGCTCACCAGCCCCACCTCTATGATCAGGCCCGGGGAGAGGTCTGAAGATGCTGACTGGCATCGAAACCACCAAATCAGAACCAAATCTGTGAGAACTGTGAGGAGCCAATAGTTGCCTAGGATGCAGAGCTTTTGACACTGACTGGCACAGAAACTGACCAATCAGAACCTACTCTCTGTGAACCATGAAGGCAGAAGCTAAGGTGGAGGCTGAGGAGAGGTTTAAGGGCAACAATATTTGGTGTAATGTGTAAGAAAGTGATTCAATTTTTTAATGATAGGCTTGGCAGTATAGTGCATATGGCTGACTATTAGTCCAGATATAGGGATTATGTATTTTTATCTACCAAGAGAATCTCCTCCTGCTAAAAAAGGCTTTTCCCCCATGTAAGTAATCCTATCCTATATAATCTATCTATACCTACAAAAGGGTAATATGCTAATTAGACTGGATCGACAAGCCATCATCCAGATGTCTGATTTCCTTCTGGACCAAGCCATGGTGGTGGGAGCTGAAGCAGAGGCAGTTACGAGCAATCAGGCTGGCAAGGGAGAGCAGCTGGGGTCAGGATCAGGTCAGCAGCAGCACGCTATTAAACAATGATTGGGTAACCAGAGAGACCAAGTAAGAAATGAAAAACATCATGGCAACAAATGACAATGACAACACAACAATATAAGATTTATGGGACACAGTGAAAGCAGTCTTGAGAGGGAAGTTCATAGCCCTCCAAGCCTACTGCAAAAACAGGAAACAATGGTGATAAATTCCCTAACCCTACAACTCAAAGAGCTAGAAAAAAAGCAACAAGAAAAGCCCAGTGTAAGCAGAAGGAAGGAAATAGTAAAGACCAGAGAGGAGATAAACAACATGGAGACCAAATGGGCAAAAACTAAAACCATTTCCCCTAAGAACAGGAACAAGACAGGGATTTCCACTCTCACCTCTCCTGTTCAACATAGTACTGGAAGTATTAGCCATTGCAATTAGACAAGAAGAAGAAATAAAAGGCATCCAAATTGGAAAAGAAGAAGTAAAGCTGTCCTTATTTGCAGATGACATGATACTGTACATAAAAAAACCAAAGGACTCCATCCAAAAACTAATATACTTAATAAATGAATTCGGCAATGTAGCAGGATACAAAAGTAAAGCCAAGAAACCTATGGCATTTCTATACACTTATAGTGAACTTACAGAAAGAGAGACTAAAAAAGCAATCCCATTTACCATCGCACCAAAAAAATTAAGATACCTAGGAATAAACCTAACTAAGGAGGTAAACGACCTATATGTAGAAAACTACAGGACACTGAAAAAAGAGAAAGAGGAAGATGTAAACAGATGGAAGAGCATACCATGCTCATGGATTGGGAGAATCAACATCATTAAAATGTCCATACTATCCAAAGCAATCTATGGATTCAATGCACTACCCATTAAAATACTAATGACGTATTTCACAGACCTAGAAATAATTCTTCAAAGATTCATCTGGAACAAACAAATACCACGAATAGCCACAGCAATCCTGAAAAAGAAGAATAAAGTAGGTGGGATCTCAATACCAGATTTCAAGCTATATTACAAAGCAACTGTTCTCAAAACAGCCTGGTACTGGCCCAAGAACAGACATAGACCAATGGAATAGAATAGAGAAATCAGATATCCACACAAACCACTGCTCAGTTAATATTTGACAAAGGAGGCATGATCATATAATGGAGCCAAGATAGCCTCTTTAATAAATGGTGTTGGAAAAATTGGACAGATACGTGCAAAAAAACGAAACTGGACCACCAAATTACACCAAATACAAAAATAAACTCAAAATGGATACAGGATTTAAACATTAGATGGGAAACCATAAAAATACTAGAGGAATCCACAAGCAGCAAAATCTCAGACATATGCCAAAAGAACTTCTTCACTGATACTGCTCCAAAGGCAATGGAAGCTAAAGAAAAAATAAACAAATGGGACCATGCCAAAATAAAAAGCTTTTGCACAGCAAAGGAAACCATCAACAAAACAACAAGAAAGCCCCCTGTATGGGAGAACATATTTGCAAATGTTATCACTGATAAAAGTTTATCTCCAACATCAACAGCCAACTTATACAACTTAATAAAAGGAAGATAAATGATTCAATAAAAACATAGGCAACGGACTTAAATAGAACCTTTTCGAAAGATGAGAGAAGGAAGGCCAAGAGACACATGAAAACATGTTCAAAGTCACTAATTATCCGAGAGATACAAATCAAAACAACAATACAATACCATCTTACACCTGTCATAATGGTAACCATGAGCAAATCAACAAATAACAAGTGTTGGCGAACATGCGGAGAAAAAGGAACCCTGGTGCACTGCTGGTGGGAATGCAGACTGGTGCAGTCACTGTGGAGAACAGCATGGAGTTTCCTTAAAAAACTAAAAATGGAACTCCCATTTGACCCAGTAATCCAACTCCTAGGAATATGTGCTAAGAAACTGGAAATACCAATTTGAAAAGACGTATGCACTCTTATGTTCATAGCAGCAGAATTCACTTTAGCTAAGATTTGGAAACAACCCTTGTGCTCTGCTGGTGGGAATGCAGACTGGTGCAGCCACTGTGGAGAACAATATGGAGTTTCCTCAAAAAACTAAAAATGGATCTCCCATTTGATCCAGAAATCCCACTCTTAGGAATATATTCTAAGAAATTACAAACACCAATCAGACGGGATTTATGCACCCCTATGTTCATAGCAGCACAATTTACAATAGCTACAATTTGGAAACAGCCTAGGTGCCTGTCAGCAGATGAGTGGATCAGAAAACTATGGTACATCTACACAATGGATTTCTATGCTGCCATTAAAAAGAAGGAATTCTTACCATTTGCAACAACCTGGATGGAACTGGAGAGCCTTATGCTAAGTGAAATAAACCAGTCAGTGAAGGAGAAACACCACATGATCTCACTCATTTTTGGATAATAAAGAGCATTATAAACTTATGAACAAAAGGATAGACACAGAAGCAGGAAATCATCAAACAGAGTGTCAAATTACAGCAGGAAGCTTAAGGAGAGGTGGGGTAGATAAGAGATCAACCAAAAGACTTGTATACAGGCATAGAAGCATAACCAATGCACATAAGACACTGAGGGGTTGATGTATGCCTGGGAGGGGGGGCAATGGGGAGATATGTATACATGTAACGCAATAAAAAATAAAGAAAGAAAGAAAGAAAGAAAGAAAGAAAGAAAGAAAGAAAGAAAGAAAGAAAGAAAGAACATCAGGTCAGCAGGGGAAGCAGTTGGGGGTGAGATCAGGCTAGCAGGGAGGGCTGTTATGGGCGATCACGCAGGCAGTCAGAGTGGTAATGGGCAATCAGGCTGGCAGGGGAGGGCAGTTAGGGATGATCAAGCAGGCAGGCAGAGAGGTTATAAGCAATCAGGCTGGCAGGGGAGGGCAGTTGGGGTCAAGATCAGGCCAGTAGGGGAGGCGATCAGGCAGGCAGGCAGGCAGGCAGGCAGGCAGGCAGGCAATTGGTTAGAAGCCAGTCATCCTGGATTTCAAGAGAGTTGTCTGACTGCTGGTTTAGGCCTGATCCCGGGGATTAGGCCTAAACCAGCAGTCAGATAATCCCCCAGGGGTCCCAGATTGAAGAGGGTGCAAGCCCTGCTGAGGAACCCCCTCCTCTATGCATGAATTTCATATGCCAGGCCTCTAGTTATTTATAATGTTGTTTATATTCCATAAGTGAATGAGGTCATGGGATATTTATCTTTCACTGACTGGCTCATTTCATTTAGCATAATTCTCTCCAGTTCCATCCGTGCTGTTGCAAATGGTAAGAATTTCTTCGTTTTTACAGCAGCATAGTATGCCATTGTGTAGATGTTCCACTGTTTTCTAATCAACTTATCTGCTGATGGGCATTTAGGCTATTTCCATATCTTAACTATTGTAAATTGTGATGCTATAAACATAGGGGGGCAGAGTCTCTATCCTTTCTGATTGGTGTCTCTGGTTTCTTGGGATATAAAATTGTTCTTCTTTCTCAAGATTGCTGCAGCTATTTGGGATCTTTTTTATTATAGATGAATTTTTGGAGAATTTGTTCTAAGTCTTTGAAGTATGCCATTGATATTTTAATGTGGATTGTCTTGAATTTATAGATTGCTTTGGGAAGTATGGACATTTTAATGATGTTGATTCTACCAATCCATGACCCTCATAATAATCTTCCATTTGTTCATGTCTTCCTTTATCTTTTTTTTTAGTATCCTGAAATTTTCTGAGCACAGAACCTCTGTCTCCTTTGTTAAGTTTATTCCTTTGTTTAATTTTTTTTGTTGCAATGGTAAATGGAATTGCATTTTTAATTTCTCACTCTGTAAATTTATTTTTGGTGCATAGAAAAGCCATAGACTTTGGGGTGTTAATTTTGTATCCTGATACATTGCCAAATTCATTTATTAAATTTAGGTTTTTTTTTTTTAATGGAGTCTTTGGGGGTTTTCTATGTACAATGTCATATCATCTGTGAATAAGGACAGCTTTTCTTCTTTTTTTCCAATTCGGATGCCTTTTATTTCTTCTTCTTTCCCTTTTTTAGGTAATCCAGTTTTCAGTTTCACATGCAAGGCAGAATATTACTGTATTTTTTCATGTATAAGAAACTGTTTTTCTCTAAAATCGTTAGACTGAAAATCGAGGGGCATCTTATAAAAGGAAGTCAGCCAAGGAGGGAACCTTGCAGGTGCAGGTGCATAGCTGCCCATACCTTGTCAAACAGGTTTCCTCCAATCATGAGCCTTATTGTTACTGATGCCAGCTGATGCCATAACTGGAGGTGGAGGTGGAGAGTGCGCAGATGCAACAGGGACCCGAGTGTTCTGAGCCCATAAAGATGTCAACAAATAAAAAGATAAATACTGGTAAGCTATTGTTTACTCTGTAAAATTCAAATCGAATGTAATCATCTATGAAAAAGAGCATGGACATAGAGCTGCAGAGAGACTACTTAGACCTCCTCCCCCTGAGTATATGATTAGACAGCGGAGAAAAACAGGAAGAATAACTCCTTAGGTGTCAAAAAAGAAGAGACCTTAGGAAGAAAACCAGAAAAATGGACAAACTTGGACCAGATGCTTAAGACTTGGCTTATGGAGCAGCATTAAAATGACTTCTGTGTGCCAACCAAGCTTATTCAAGGTCAAGCAAAAATGTTTTCAAGTGAAATGAACATTGTAGATTTTATAGGAAAGACAAAATAGTGCTTCGAGTCTATGAGGAGAGAAGGGTTGGCCATGAGAACACAGACAAAGTTGGCTCAGAAAATGCCACAAGTTTATGAGGATGATCTCACATATACAGACAGTGACTCAGAAGACAGCCGTGATACAATAGAAGTTGAAGAAATCCATATGTCTGGTCCTAATAGTGATGAAGAAGAGAGCAGTGATGCAACAGAGGCTGAATAAAGTCATGTGCTGCATAATACAATAGTACTGGTATGTAAACATTACCTCTGTTAATTACTAAATAAAAATGTGTTGTGTTTTATGTTTAAAATATTGATTTCTTAATTTGGGGTTGGAAAATTGGGGCGCCTTATACACAGAAAAATACGGTAATACTCTTCTTATACAAGAAATATAAGTACAATAAAAGGGGATTAATACAAGGAGGAAATCACATTCCATTGGGAGTATATATGCATTCTTTTCTTTTTTTTTCAGTTCCTCAATTTTTTTCTTTAAAATTTTTTAAAATTTATTTTTTCAATTACAGTTTACAATTAATATTATATTGTATTATATTCAGGTGTACAGCATAATGGTTAGACAATCATATGCCATATACTTTACTAACTGTTCACCCTGATATTTCCAGTATCCATTTGACAAAATACATAATTATTACAATATTATTGACTATTAGAGATGAACAAAATTCATGCAAGGGGCTCAGTCCTCACAGCTGCAGTGGCTTGCTTTGGCCTGAGGCAACCACAGCAGCTGCCTCGACTTCCTCTGGAAGGTCATCCGGAAGGATGTCTGGTCTAATTAGCATATTATGCTTTTATTATAGATATTTCCTATGCTGTATTTTATATTTTCATGACTAGATTGTAACAACCAGTCTGTACTTCTCAATCCCTTCACCTTTTCCACTCAGGCCCCCAACCCTCCACCCCTCTTTAACAACCATTAATCTCTTCTCTGTACCTATGAGTCTATTTCTATTTTGTGTGTTGTTTACATTGTTCTTTAGACTCCACATATAAGTGAAATCATATGGTATTTGTGACTTATTTCACTCAGCATAATATGCTCAAACTTCATTCATGCTGTCACAAATGGCAAGGTTTTATTTTTTATGGATATTCCAATATATATATGCACCACCACTTGTTTGTCCACTCATCTATTGATGAGCACTTGAGTTGCTTTCATAGTTTGGCAACTGTAAATGATGCTGAAATGAGTGCATATGTTCTTTCAAATCAGTGTTTTGTATTTCTTTTTGATATCTACCTAGAAATGGAATTTCTGGTTCATAAGGCATCTCAATTTTTTTATTTTTTGAGGAAACGCTATACTGTTTTCGATAGTGGCTACAACAATTGCATTCTCATCAATAGTGCACCAGTGGTCCCATTTCTCTACATCCTCACCACCACATGTCACTTGCTGATTTATTGATGTAGCTATTCTGGCAGGTTTGAAGTGATACCTAATTATAGTTTTAATTTGAATCTCTCAGATGATTAGTGAAATTGAGCATTATTTCATATGTCTGTTGGCCATTCATATGTCCTCTTTGGAGAAGTACTTTGAGCATTTTTTAAAAATATATTTTATTGATTTTTTACAGAGAGGAAGGGAGAGGGATAGAAAGTCAGAAACATGGATGAGAGAGAGACATTGATCAGCCACCTCCTGCACGCCCCCTACTGGAGTTGTGCCCGCAAGCAAGGTACATGCCACCGACTGGAATCGAACCTGGGACCTTTCAGTCCACAGATCGACGCTCTATCCACTGCGCCAAACCGGTCTTGGCACTTTGAGCATTTTTAAATTGTATTTTTGTGGGATTTCTTGAGTTTGAGTTGTATGAGTTCTTTATAAATTTTGGATATTAACCTCTTATCAGATATATCATTAGCAAATATGTTCTCTCATTCATTGGGTTGTCTTTTCATTTTGTTGATGGTTTCTTTTACAGTGGGTAATCCTTGCTGCTGTCCTCAAAACAAAAAAGGTCGAGGAGATAGATTTTTCTATTATTTTAATTATGGAATTCCAAATACCAACCTTTCCCAAACCATTTAGTTACTATGAAGATGAAATAAATTAAGAAAAAAATGTATCATATTATGATATTTTAATTGAGATATAATTGACATATAACATATTATTTTCAGATATACACCACAATGATTCAATATTTGTATAATATATGGCTGATTTTTTTGTTTTGTGTGAGAAAGGCAATGTAAAACCAGAAATTGAGCCAGCCTAAAGCATTCATGTGCCATAGATTTTCTGTGGAATTGTAGTGTCTGATTCCTGGTTTAGACATAATTGCCTTTCTTTTCATAAATGCTAAAATTCCAAACACAAAATACCAAAATTCACAGAAAAATGTTAGTCCTCATCAGAAAAAAAGTAGAGATAGGGAACAAATATTGGCATTAAACTTACATAAACATTTATTTTTTGAATGTGCTTTTAAACTAAAACACATAAAGTATGTCTGCTGAATAAAGAAAATAAAAATGACACTGTTATGCCCTTTGCAACACTTATTTCAATGACAATTATCTTCTTGGGATTTAATAGGTTTTTACTTTTGAAGACCAAAGTAGGCCATGCCATGTAAAAAAACAATTATACAAATCAACATATACAATTTTAAAAAGTACATATTTCCTATAAGAAACTTAACAAGATACCACATTTCTTAGTATTGATGTGGTATCCTGTGATGTCAAGTGTATCAGTTAGTTATGTGAAGATTACAACAAATGTCAGTACCTCAAGACATTTTTTTCTCCCTCAAAGCAACTCTGTGTGGCTATTGGTAGCACTAGAATGCAGCTGTTATAAGCGAAGGCTCTTGGATACACCTCAGAATTGACATGTGCTTCTATGAGTAACTATATTAATGATTCTTGTGTCCACTTCAAAGAGCCTACATGAATTTGGTTCTTCTATATTATCACTTCAACAAAAACTGGTCAAAGAACATCAAAGGAATGATCATGAATGTTATGTTGTACCCTCATCAAATAGTACACGAATTAAAATGATCATAAAATTAATCCACTTTTCTGGAAGTTACTGTGTGTTCCATTGATACAAAAGATGTTTTATGTGAGATACAATTATGATTCATTATGCCAGAACCAGAGCAGATATAACTTTCCCACTCAATTAAAGTTAGGTAAGATTGCACAATTTTCTTTTACCAACAAAATGTAAGCAGCATTCATGTATTACATTCTGGATCTTGCCCTTCCTCTTCCATGTTACTCATAGAAGCACATGTCAATTCTGAGGTGTATCCAAGAGCCTTCACTTATAACAGCTGCATTCTAGTGCTACCAATAGCCACACAGGGTTGCTTTGAGGGAGAAAAAAAATGTCTTGAGGTACTGACATTTGTTGTAATCTTCACATAACTAACTGATACACTTGACATTACAGGATACCACATCAATACTAAGAAATGTGGTATCTTGTTAAGTTTCTTATGGGAAATATATACTTTTTAAAATTGTATATATTGATTTGAGCGAGAGGAAGAGAGAAAGAAAGGAAGAAAAGGAGGGAGGGAGGAGAGGGAAAAGAGAGAGAGAAAAAACATAAATTTGTTGTTCCACTTATTTTTACCTACATTGGTTGATTCTTGTATGGGCCCTGATTAAAGATCAAAATCAAAACCTTGGCGTTTCAGAATAATTCTCTAACCACCTGAGCTACCAAGCCAGGGTAGAAATGAAAATTCTCAAGAAAATATTTAGGAATGACAAAAACTGGGATGTATAATTATAAGTTTCCATATAGACATTTACTGATTATGTTTTTTTCACAAATTATAATCCAAATCATGGTAAAAATATTGGGAATATTTTAAATATTGTAACTATGTGAATCATGTTTTCCTAGTTCCTCTTACATCCTTAAAATATTATTCTTTTCAATTTTCAATTTGTTACAACAAATTCTTTAAGGTGTGCTATAAAGTTTTAAAATCAAGAGACAGGACTCAGAAATACACTGAGTGGCCAGATTATTATGATCTCTGAAGGCATAATAATCTGGCCACTCAGTGTATATACTATTTAATTAAAGGCTAATATGCAAATTGTTCCCTTGACCAGGAGTTCGATCAGCAGGCAGGACAGCCAACCACCCATGTCCCCTCCCCCTGGCCTGGCTGGATAGAACCCACCCATGCACAAATTCATGCACCAGGCCTCATATGTACATATATATATTAGAGGCCCGATGCACAAAATTCATGCATGTGTGGGGGCTCCACCCAGCCTGCACCCTCTCCAATCTGGGACCCCTCAAAAGATGTTCAACTGGCTGTTGAGGCCCAATCCTGGTTGTACCAGGCGTAAACGGGCAGTCAGACATCCCTCTCACAATCCAGGACTGCTGGCTCCCAACCACTTACCTCCCTGCCTGCCTGCCTGATTGCCCCTAACCACTTCTTCCTGCCAGCCTGATCACCCCCTAACCACTCACTTGCCAGTATGATTGTTGCCTATTTGCTCTCCTGCTGGCCTGAATGCCCCTAAATGCCCTCCCCTGTCAACCTGGTTACTCCTAAATGCCTTCCCTTGCCAACCTGGTCACTCTTAACTGTCCTCTTGTGCAGGCCTTGTTCCCCCCCAACTGCCCTCCCCTGAAGGCCTGGGCCCTCCCAACTGTTCTCCCTGCTGGCCTAATTGCCCACAACTGCCCTCCTGTGCAGGCCATCTTGTGGTGGCCATCTTGTGTCCACATGGGGACAGCCATCTTGTGTGCTGGAGTGACAGTCAATTTACATATTACTATTTTATGAAATAGAATATATACATATAAAGAGGTAATATACTAATTGTTCATTAGGCTGTCCCAGTAATGACGAGTTTGCATATTGACAGACCAGCAGTTACGTACGCAGCAAGGGGACTTGCGTGAGGCTCATTTCAAAGTCCGGCACCTGAATCCTCTTTTTCTCCTGGGTATATGTGCCCTACAAACACCCCCACAACATCGCACCCCTTCTGAGAGCACTCTGCTCAGGGACACCACTAAGCCCCCCTGAGGTGGGGGTAGGTAAGGGGTGACACCCACATGACAGAAGGCCAGTTCTTGGGGTGCAATCAGCAGACTCCAACCGGCGGGTACACACATTGGCTGTGACGCCCGGGAGGGGTCATGCATGCAAATTGAGAGGGTGTGGACCCAACAGCAGGAAAGAAGGGTCTGGGAGTGACAACAGAGTGCATAGGCGACCCTCACACCACAGGGAAGCTGACACTCCTCTCCCCATCTATCCATTCATATATCTGCCCAGTCCAACCCAGACCCAGGCTCACATCTTGGGTGGAACACCCCCGAGGACAAGATGGGTCTGCCCTTGCATACGAAAGCACACCGTTGCTTGTGAATTCTGGAGGGGAGTGGATGGAGAGCTGCTCAAGGAGTGGGAGCGAGCATGCTGGGAGGGGGGGTGGGAAAGGCCTCCATGTAACCCTCCCTTCAGCACTCAATGGGAGAAAAGCCTCAAGTGTGCATGAATGCACACACACATGCATGTAATGCAGCAGTGCCTGCAATGGACTCCGGTTTGGCTGGCTGGACCCTCCCTCAACTTTGAGGGGAGAGGTTCAGGCATGGTAGGCAAGACACAGCTACGTCATCATTAGGCCCCTCAAAGCTGATACTAGAGGGTCCCAAGTGTCCAAACAGAGGCAGCTACAGGTCCCATAGAGGAAAGCAGGCAGTACTAAGGACGAAAAGCATAGAATATTTAATTAGCATGTAAAAAGAGTAAAAGAGGGAGGAGGGGGTTGATGGGGAGAAAGGGAAGAAGGAAGGGAAGAACTTTATAAAGGAGTCAGTAGATAACAGTAAAATAAGAGGATGTTTGAGTGAACTGTAGGAGGTATAATGAAAATCAAGTATATACTGAGTAGCCAGATTATTACGATCTCTGAATGCATAATCTGGACACACAGTGTATATCCTATATAATAAAAGGCTAATATGCAAATTATTACCTCGACCAGGAGTTTGACCAGAAGGCAGGCCAGCCAAATGCCCATGTCCCTTCCGCCTAGCCAGGCTGGCTTGACCCTACCCATGCATGAATTCATGCACCAGGCCTCTAATATATATTTACTGAGTGGCCAGATTATTATGCGTTCAGAGATCATAATACTTTGGCAACTCAGTGTAGTTGTGTACTGGGGACATATTTTAAAAGTAGGAACCAGAAAAGAAGAAAGATAAATGATAGTGAATAATTAGGCAGGTAGATAGATAGCTATGAAAACAGTAGAAGTAAGTAGAGAAGAGTATGTGGGAAAGGTAGGATGAAAGAAAGAGGGGGAGAAGACAAGTTTTAAAGGGAACAGGTAGAGTTAAAAGGAGAATGGAAAGAAGAAAGAAATGGGACAGGGGAGCAGAGCAGGTCCAAGGGAGGAAGTGAAGAAAAAAATTAAGGTGGGAAGGAAAAGGGGAGGGAGGGCAGGAGTAAAGATAAAGGAAAGAAGGAATATGGGGAGGGAGGGAGGAAGGGTAGGAGAAAGATGAGAAGAAGGATGATGGAATAGAAGTAGGAAATAATTAGGAAAAAAATATAAGTGATGAGTCTGTAGGAAAATGTGTTATGTAAAGGAGAGAGAAAAATTGTGTGAGAGGGAGAAGCCAATTAGGAAGTCAAATACAGTTGTGTGTGAAGGGATAAGATTTAAAAAAAAGGTAATATAGGTGACTAGGCTGGCAGGGGAAGACAATTAGGGGTGACCCGACCTAGAGGGGAGAGCAGTTAGGGGGATCAGGCTGGCAGGCAGAGTGGTTTGGGCAGGCAGGCTGGTGAGCAGTTAAGAGCCAAAGGTCCTGAATTGTGAGAGGGAAGTCCAACTGCCATTTTAGGCCTAATTCCACAGTTGGACATCCCCAGCGGCTCTTGCATTGGAGAGGGTACAGGTTAGGCCTCTAGGATATATACAATTTAGCAAAGAAAAACATTTTAGTTAGTTTCACAATAAGTTCACTACAGTGAAAAATAACACTAACAAATTAAACAAGTATTTTGCCAAGATAAATTGTTAACCTCTAGCCAATTTTGCATAAATTTCCTCACCTTAAATGACAAAACGTAAAACAGGCTATAATAAAACAAAGAACAGTTTATTTGGGATTCTGAATAATCACAATCTTGAATATTCAAGTAATTCTTTGGTAGCAATTGAATTACTGATGCTTTCATTTATAAGGATCACAATATATGAACTCTGAAAAATTTTGGGTCAATACTCAAACAACAAATAGATTCAAATCCTAACTTATTCCAATATAAAGGGGAAAGTAAACTGCATTCATGATTAAATACAGTTAGTACCTGCTAGGTAAGCCTGAAATGGCTTCTTGATGATTATTTTCCTCACACTAATGATGTCATGACCTTTCCTAATACAGTGTACAAAAAAATCATTTGCTCTAAAAAAGGAATCATTGACTTGATTCAACTGTCTTCTCATAAGAATTAACTACTTTATAATGGTCTTATCATGCACACTGAAGGAAGCAACCCATTTTTTTGCCACCTGGTTGATTTCAGTGCTTGAGAAAACTCCAATCAAATAATTATCTCAGCCTTCAGAAATTCTTCATGACTGCATTACCAAATTAAAGTATTTCGTTTAAAATGTCAAAATACATTTTAACATACAACATTTAGTTAGTAAAAAATCTTTTTTGCTACATTAAAATCTTGCCACCAATTTGGAAGTTTAAGTTAATTAATGACAAATATAAGGGATGGAGGAGAGACAGAAAAATAGAGATCAGATAGGAAAATATTTTACATAAAATTATTCAGAAACATTTGTTTTCATGCTTCATAAAAATAAAGTTTGTAAGACTTTTCTAGATTTTATACTTTAAAAAAGGAATGAATAAAATCTATTTTAAAACAATTAAAATAAAGCTTAAAAAAATAATGTTCAGAGAGACAGAAAAAAAATGGTGGTGGAATAGATGGATATGTCCCTAGACTTGTCCTGGAGCAGAAAGAGGGAAGAGTTGAGGGTTGCATGGGAAGTATTTGTTGGCGAGTTGAGAGACAGCTATACTCCAGGAGAAGGTAGGAGACTACTAGATGGGGCTCTCCTCTCCCCACTGCTGCTGGGTTCTTTCCCAGAGCCTCCAGCTTGGACATGGAGACCAAGCCATCTTGAAAGGGAGGGTGGATGTTTTCAGAAGCCTGAGGATCTATAACTATGGCCCTCACTGAGCAGCTGCAAACCCCAGAACACTGGTCCCCAAGTAGTGCAAACACATGGATTCAGAGGAGCTCCACACTCCACCAAGGAAAGGTAGGATTTTGCCTGGGATGAGGTGAGATTTCAGTGTGCGGGCAGGACAGACAAGTGTGTACACTGTGGAAACTGGGAGACCAGGGGAAGTCTGTGCCTGGAGAGATCCTTTGTGTTGTGGCTGGCATGATCTGTGAATCTGGAAGGGAGTCCTCAGAACTGATAATAGAGGGGATCTCTGGAAAGCAACGCATTTTGATCTGACGCAGAGGGATAGCCTGGGAGTTTTAAAAGTGTGCCAGCTGCTTGGACACAAGGGGAAAGGGAGTTCGCACATGTGCACTCTTTCATCTTCAGATCCTCGCTTCTGAGAGCTGAGACCAATATATAGGATCACGCAATTGGGGACACTCTAGGAGAATGCTGGGGAAAGTTGTTTCTCTGGAACCTGGGGATCAGAGCAAGGAGTGACCGTTGGAGAACCAGCTCTGGGGCAACCCACTCCCACAAACCGGTATTGAGTGCCACAGGGAAAGCAGAATCTAAGCACAGGCTAAAAAGGACCTATGGTCTCAGAGGTAAACCTGAAACACTGCCACCCAGGGGCTGAATCACAAATTGACTCTTGTGTAATCACAAATAAAGGAATAAAGAAATTAAGACACACCATCTCCTTAAAATTGGGACTGGCTTAAAACAATAAGGAGCAGTGTAATGCAGGGAACTGCAATACTGTCCTGACTAGGAAAAAGGCATTCTAAAGAGAACAATAGAGGAAGTGAATGACCTTCACTACTGGGCATTCTATATTTTTAGTTTTTTATTTTTATTTTTTTACCTTTTACTTAAGAAAAATTATTTTTCCCTCTTTCCTCACTTGATTTTACCTTTTTAAATATTACATTTTATTTCCAATCAGTGTTATTACTATTAATTTACCTTTTTGTTAAAAAAAGGTGTCATTTTCTCTTTATTTTACTTTGGGATTACTGTTCTACATTCTGTTTTCATCTTTCCTTTAGAATAACTTTATTATATCTCAACTCTACTTTTATACCATCACTTTCTTCCTAACATTTCCCTTTTTGTTACTTTGTTTCTCTTACCCTTTTCCTACTTTAGATTTTCCCTATTCTTTCTTTTTATCCCCTGGTAAAATTTCACCTACTTATAAATCTAATCTCTAATCACCTGCTCCAAGTCCATACACACCTCTCTCTCTCTCTTCACTGTCAAAACATTGTTTTTCTCTCTGTCCTTTTGTTGTTGTTTGCTTGAATGTTGATTATGTCAATTTTTATGCTTTTTTTGTGAGATTGTTTTGCTTATTCTTTTTCTTTTGTTTTACTTTTTTGTTTGGTTTGTTTTTGTTTGTTTATGCTTCTGTTTTCCCCATGCCTTTCTTGATATTAGTTATTGTTTGTAGTTTGTATTAATCTCCAGTCACTTGTTGCTAGCATTTCTTTTTTTTAATTAATGTGATACATGCATACATATATTCCCATTGTCCCCCTTTCCAGGCATACCCTGACTCCCCAGTGTCTTGTGTTTATTCATTATGCTTATATGCATGCATACAAGTCCTTTGGTTGATCTGTTATCTACCCCACCTCTCCTTAACCTTCCTGCTATAATTTGACAGACTGTTTGATGCTTTACTGCCTCTGTATCTATCTTTTTGTTCATCAGTTAATAATGTTCTTTATTATCCACAAATGGGCATTTCTTGAGATTAGTGGATGTTCTATTAGAGTTTTCTCCCTGTATATATACTTTGTTTCCCCCCTCTTTCTTATTCTCTTTATTTTCTCTCCTATTTTTTTCCTCCCAATTTCATTTTGGCCTTTCTTTCTTTCTTTCTTTCTTTCTTTCTTTCTTTCTTTCTTTCTTTTTTCCTTTGTTCTTTTTTCATTTTTTTCTCTCTTCTTCTTTCTCTCCCATTCTGTAATTTGCCTCTCTGGTGGTCATCTTTATTTATGGCTATTAATATCATGAATACATTTCTGTTCAGTGCCTTGTGCATTGTACATGGTTGTGTTGTATTTTGTGCTTTTAAATCAATGCAGGAGAGAAAGAATTACATAACCATAAATCTGGAGAAGAGAGATCATGGGGAGACAAAGAAACAGCCCGCATATGAAAGAAAAGCAGGCATCACCAGAAAAGCAAGTAAAGGAAATGGAGGCAAGCAAGCTGCCTGAGAAAGAATTCAGAGAAATGGTCATAAGGTGGCTGAAAAGAATGGAAGACAAATTTGACAATATGAGTAAGAACCAAGAGGAAATGAAGAAGAACCAAGAAGAAATGAAAATGATATTGCTGCTGTAAAGAACTCAATAGAGAGCATCAAACATATGCCAGAAGAAGTAGAGAGCCACATCAGTGAGCTAGAAGACCAGGTAGGAAAAAAAATACTCAAGTAGAGCATCTTCTAGGAAAACAAAACAAAACAAACAAACAAAAAAGAAAACAGGAGGAGAGCCTAAAGGAACTTTGAGAAAACACTGAAAAAAATAATATCCACGTAACTGGGGTTCCAGAAGGAGAGGGAACTGAGCAAGGAACAGAAAACCTGTTTGAAGAAATAATGACAGAAAACTTCTCTGATATAGGGAAGAAAAATCCCAAGCAAATTGACTCCTAAAAGACTGATGCTAAGGCACATTATAATTAAATTGGAAAACATCAACGACAAAGTAAGAATCTTAAAAGTGGCTAGAGAGAGACAGAAAGTTACCTTTAAGGAGTCCTGATCAGATTAGCAACTGATTTTTCAACAGAAACTCATCAGGCCAGAAGGGAATGGAATTTAATATACAAAGCCAGGCAAAGGAAGAGTCTGAATTCAAGAATACTGTACCCAGTTGAAACTGGTTTGGCTCAGTGGATAGTGCATCAGCCTGGGGACTGAAAGGTCCCAGGTTCCATTCCGGTCAAGGACATGTACCTTGGTTGTGGGCACATTCCCAGTGGGGGGCGTGCAGAAGGTGGCTGATCGATGTCTCTCTCTCATCGATGTTTCTGGATCTCTATCCCTCTCCTTTCCTCTCTGTCAAAAATCAATAAAATATATTTTTAAATGAATACTGTACCCAGCAAGGCTTTCAATCAAAATTGAAGGTGAAATCAGGAGCTGCACAGGCAAAAAAGGACTAAGGGAATTTATTACCACCAAGCCAGCTAAGCAAGAAATGCTAAAGGGTCTGCTAAAAAAAAGAAAGAAATAGGAAACAAAGAAGGAACAGAGAGGTAAGGAATAAAAATGGCTACAAATATGTACCTATCAATTTAAATGTAAATGGATTATATGCTCCAATCAAAAGACATAGGGTGATGGATTGGATAAGAAAACACAACCCATATATCCGCTATCCATAAGAAACCAGTTCAGAAAAAAAGACATACATGGTCTGAAGGTGAAGGCATGGAAAAAGTTTTGCAGGTGAATAGATATGAAAAATAAATCTGGGGTAGCAATACTTATATCTGACAAATTAGATCTCAAAGTGAAGGACATAACAAAAGATAAGAAAGGCCACTTTATAATACTAAAAGGAACAATCCAATAAGAAGAAATAATTCTGATAAACATATACACACTCAATACAGGAGCACCCAACTACACAAAAAAACTCCTGGAGGATATCAAGGTAGAGATTGACAGTAATGCAATCATAGCAGGAGACTTTAATACCCAACTATCACCACTGGACAAATTCTCTAAACAAAAAATCAGCAAAGAAACATCAAACCTAAATGACTCACTAGACCACATGGAATTAACTGACATCTTCAGAACATTTCACCCCAAAGCCACATAATATACATTCTTCTCAAGTGCACATGGGTCATTTTCAAAGATAGACCATATGCTGTGTCATAGGAAAAGACTCTTCAAATTCAAGAACATAGAAATCATATCAAGCATCTTCTCAGATCACAGTGGTACAAAACTGGAAATCAACTACAATAAAAACAATCCAAAAAAAATCAAACACATGGAGACTAAACAGGATGCTATTAAACAATGACTAGGTTACCAGAAAAATCAAGGAAGAGATAAAAAAATAAAACATCATGGCAACGAATTACAATGAAAACACAACAATCCAAAACCAATGGTTCACAGAAAAAGCAGTATTGAGAGGGAAGTTCATAGCTCTATGAGTGTACTGTGTAAAAAAAATAAAAATAAATAAGAAACAATGGTAATGAATTACTTAAGCCTACAACTCAAAGAGTTAGAAAGAGAGCAACAAGAAAAGTCCAGTGTAAGATTAAGGAGGGAAATAATTAAGATAAGAGTGAGAGCTAAACAACATAGAGACCATAGAAACAATATAAGAGGTCAACAAAACCAAGAGCTGGTTCTTTGAAAGGATAAACAAGATTGTTGGTCTTCTAGCCAGTCTCACCAAGAAGCAAACAGAGATGATCCAAATAAACAAACTCATAAATGAAAAAGGGGGACTAACAAAAGACCCCACTGAAATACAAAGGATTGTTAAAAAAAATACTATGAACAACCCTATTCCAACAAACTGGACAACCTGGAGGAAATGGACATATTACTAGAAAAATATAACTTTCCAAAACTCAATCAGAAAGAATCTAAATATCTCAATAGACCAAGAACTCTGGAAGAAATTGAAACCGTCATCTAAAACCTTCCAGCAAACAAAAGCCCTGGGCAAGATGACTTCACAGGAGAGTTATGCCAAATATTCAAGGAAAAATTAAAACCTATCCTCTTCAGACTATTCCAAAAAATACAAGAAGAAGGAACACTTCCAAGCTCCTTCATTGAAGCCAGAATCACCCTAATACCAATACCATTAAAAACAACACAATGAAAGAGTTACAGGCCAATATCCCTCATGAACATAGATGCCATAATCCTCAAGAAAATTCTAGCAATTTGGATCCAGCAGTACATCAGAAAGATCATTCACCATGACCAATTAGGATTTATCCCAGTAAGGTAAAGATGGTACAACATCCGCAAATCAATAAACATGATACATCACATAAAGAAATTGAGAAATAAAAATCACATAATCATATCAATTGATTCAGAAAAAGCATTGAACAAAATCCAATACCCTTTCTTGTAAAAAAAACTCTCAACAAGGAGGGAATACAAGGATCATACCTCAATATAAAGCTAACATCATACTTAATGGGAAAAAATTGAAACCATTTCCCCTAAAAACAAGAACAAAACAGGGATGCCCACTCTCACCACTCCTGTTTGACATAGTACTGGAAGCATTAGCCATTGAAATTAGAGAAGAAGAAAAGATAAAAGGCATCCAAATTGGAAAGAAGAAGTAAAGCTGTCCTTACTTGCAGATGACATGATATTGTACATAAAAATCCCGAAGGACTCCATCCCAAAACTAATGGACTTAATAAATGAATTCGGCAATGTAGCAGGATACAAAATTAATGCCAATAAATCTATGGCATTTCTATACACTAATTGTGAAATAACAGAAAGAGAGACTAAAAAAGTAACCCCATTTACCATCACACCAAAAAAATTAAGACACCTAGGAATAAACTTAACTAAGGAGGTAAAAGACCTAGATGAAGAAAACTACTGAACACTAAAAAAAGAGATAGTGGAAGGTGTAAATAGATGGAAGAACATACCATTTTCATGGATTGGTTGATTAAACATCATTAAAATGTCCATACTACCCAAAGCAATCTATGTATTTAATGCACTCCCCATTAAATTACCAATAGCATATTTCACAGATCTAAAAAGAACTCTCCAAAAATTCATCTGGAAAAAAAAAAGACCAGGAATAGCCACAGCCATCCTGAGAAGGAAGAATAAAGTAGGTGGGATCTTAATACCAGATTTTAAGCTGTATTACAAAGCCACTATTCTCAAAACAGCCTGGTACTGGCACAACATCAGACATATACACCAATGGAATAGAATTGATAATCCAGTTATCAACCCAAACCTGTATACTCATTTAATATTTGAGAAAGGAGGCATGAACATACAATGGAGTGAAGACATTCTCTTCAATAAATGTGTTGGGAAAATTGGACAGATACATGCAAAAAATGAAACTAGACCACAATCTTACACCATACACAAAAATAAACTCAAAATGGATACAGGATTTAAACATAAGATGGGAAACCATACAAATACTAGAGGAATCCACATGCAGCAAAATCTCAGACATATGCCAAAACTGCTCCTAGGGCAATGGAAGCTAAAGATAAAATAAAATAAAAAATGGGACTACATCAATATAAAAAGCTTTTTCACAGCAAAAGAAGCCATCAACAAAAGAACAAGAGAGCCAACTGTATGGGAGAATATATTTTCAAATTTATCACTAATAAAGTTTTAATCTCCAACATTTACAGGCAAATTTTACAACTTAAGAAAAGGAAGATAAATGATCCAATTAAAAAAATGAGCTATGGACCCAAATAGAACCTTTCCAAAAGAAGATAGAAAGGAGGGCAATAGGCATATAAAAACATTATCAAAGTCACTAATTATCTAAGAGTGGCAAATAAAAATGACACCGTGGTACCATCTCACACCTGTCATAATGGGTATCATCAATGAATCAACAAACAGCAAGAACTGACGAGAATGCAGAAAAAAAGGAACCATCGTGCACAGCCGGTGGAAATGCATACTGGTACAGCCACTGTGGAGAACAGTATGGAGTTTCCTTGAAAAACTAAAAATGGAACTCCCATTTGATCCAGTAATCCCATTCCTAGGAATATATCCTAGGAACCTAGAAACACCAATCAAAAAGGATATATGCACCCCTATGTACATAGCAGCATCATTTACAATAGCTAAGATTTGGAAACAGCCTAGATGCCCATCAGTAGATGACTGGATCAGAAAATCATGGTACATCTACACAATGGAATACTATGCTGCCATAAAAATGAATGAATTCTTACCATTTGCAGCAACCTGGATGGAACTGGAGAGCATTTTGCTAAGTGAAATAAGCCAGTCAATGAAAGAAAATACCACATGATCTCACTCATTTGTGGATAATATTGAACATTATAAACTGATGAACAAAAAATATATATACAGAGGCAGTAAAGCATCAAACAGACTGCCAAATTACAGTGGGAAGATTAGGGAGAGGTGGGGTAGATAAGAGATCAGTGGAAGGATTTGTATGCATGCATATAAGCATAACCAGTGTATGCAAGACACTGGAGGATGAGGGCATGTATGGGAGTGGGTTGGGGGAGAATGGGAAGATATGTACACATGTAATACATTAATTTTTAAAAATGGAGAAAAAAAGAATGTTAGGAGCCTCGGGTAAAACACCTGAGAGCATGAAAGAGCACACAGGTTGCTTTCATTTTAAGTACAAATTCTCAATTCTTAAACTGTGTTTTAAAACTCTTTACTTCTTCATTTTTCTATTAGTGAAAAACATTAACAAACAAAGCAGTCTAAAAATCATTGATCAAAGCTCAGGGACTTGACCATATCTTTCTTAAATGCTACATGAGATTGGGTTGATGTTTTTATTTGATGGCAAGGAATAATGATTTTTGTTCAATTTTTATGATCACTCCTTTTCTGAACACAGTTTATTTAGAAAATAGATGAAATAACGAATATCATAAGTATTATGAAACCCTAAGACAATCTCCCTTTTTTACATAACTGAATCTTTAATAAGTTGACCAAGGAATAGCTGCTAAGAAGTACTGTGTGACTGAAGAACCATTTCTCTATTTTACCCTTTCTACTCCTAGCAAACAGGCTTTTAACATAGGAAGAATCCCTTGGGCCACTAACATTCTCTCACCTCCAATTTGGTTTATTTTCTAAATGAGAAGCACTTAGTTACCAAGGCAACAGGCTTTATATAAATAGGTCTATAGGGCACCTAGTTTAGTCTAGGAGTTGCTACTAACCATTGAATGACTAACAAAAGCAATATTTAGGTAGTTATATTTAAAAGAGGAAAACATATATTCCCAAACAGTCTATAAAGCAATACAAATGCAGGATGTTATTTAAGAGCAAATTCCATGAAGCATTCAATGGAACATTAATTCTAAGAAAATCAGAGCACTGTTATTTTGTATTATTATTTTTAGGTATCCATAAATAATAAGAATGAGGCTTTACATCTATGGAGGACACAGAGGATCAACGTAAAATTATGGATGTCAATATCTGTTTGTTTTTAAATCAATGAAGATATTAAAAGAAAATAAAACAGTGCTTTATAATAAAACACAGATCTACCTCTAAGGAATACTTTGTTCTTAATTGAAAAATAAGAAAAACAATATTTTTCAAAATATCTTTGAAAACAAATAACCCAGAGATACTTTAATTTAGCCTGTATTTTGGTGTGTCAATTTTTCAGATTATTGCTTATGTGATGAATGCAATGAACCACCAAGATCCTGCTTCAAGGAAGGACATTTTGCCCCAGCTTTCATCTATCATCTACTCCAGGGAATGCTTCTACTCTGAAGAGACACATTTTTCAAGGTTACACCCTTATCAGGTAGTCCCAAATCCAATGACTGATGGAAGCAATTGTGTAAAGTACTGGCCTTTTAGGCCTAGTGTGCACTGATCCCGGTTCTCCAGAACTCCCCCATGGTGACAGTTAAGGCCCAATATAAAAAAACCAACTAGGTTTCTACTTTGTTCTCTTCCTGAACAGGGCCTGATAACTAGCCCATCTCTTAATAACTATTCTTCAAATTAAAATCCACATTAGAGTTATCTTCTGGAGGAACTAAGAAAGTTAGGAGAAGTATAATAAGTCATATGCAAAAACAGTTTCATTATTGGCAATAACTATTTAAAAGATCATAGACAGTATTTGAATCCTTTAATGGCTCACTTTGCCAAATAATATCTAAAGGCCCTGCACCCTCTCACAATCCAGGACCACTCGGAGGATATAGGATTGTCAGTTTTGGCCTGATCCCCACAGGACAGGCTGAGGGACCTCACCAATGCACAAATCCATGCACTGGGCCTCTAGTATGCATATAAGATATTTGGTTAATCTCTTCTTGCCCTTCCTCCTCCACCTTTCCTCTGATATTCATCAGTCTGTTTCATGTTTCCATGCCTGTGCGTTGAGTGTCTGTTTCCTGCTGGCATGATTGTAGTCATGGGATAGGCAAGGTGTCCCAGATTGGAGAGGGAGCAGGCTGGGCTGAAGGACACCCCTCCCCGGTGCATGGATTTCATGCACTGGGCCTCTAGTAATACAATAATTAACAACTAATAATACAAGAATAAATTCTGTGATTCACATGCAACTGCAAAACTACTTTTGCCCCACCCTGTACATGTGTTACAAATGGAACTGGTCTCTTCATAGCATGAAGTACCAACTAATCATCACACACAAGAAAGCTATAAGGCAACTGTGACAAGAGCATCAATGTCAACTCTAAAAAGACCCCTGAGCAATAATTCTAATTTAGCCACACTGAAATTCTGCAGCAAAATGTCACTCTTCTTTGGAATGGATGCAAGTTCTAGCCTGTTTTTCCTATAAGAAATCCAGGTAAATACAATTAATTCTATGTGACACCAGAGATCCACTTTTAAAGTTTTCACTGAGAGCCTTTCAAGCTACTATTGGAAAGTCCCATAAGTATAATCTTAAGAAAAAAAATCATGTCACAAATGCCTCTTTAGTCAATATATTCAAAGTTTTCATGGGTCCAGGTTTTCAAGTTTGAAATTTGCATCTGTGGAAGGATTACAGTTGGATCACAATAACATACTGAGTAGTGCTGACATTGGGAGTGCGCTTTCATAATTTTCCTCATTGTCTTAATTGCTTATCTTATTTGCAGGAACAGAAGTCATACTGGGCATCAAGTATTTAGCATTTGAAATTACTCTCTATCACTATATATCAACAGCAATTGCAAGAGGTAATGTTCATTTTCTCTAAATTTAAATTAGTATTGAATTGGAAGCATGCTTTTTTACAAACCTTTTTTCAAGCCTGCTTTATCCAATGTGAAATTCATCTTGCAGAGAAACCAAGATGGCATCACAGTTAATCACCTATACTTGCTGCCTCTCACAACCACATCAGAACCACAACTAAATGGAAGAACAACTACCATCCAGAACCACAGGAAAGCTGGCTGAGTGCAAGATGCACAACTAGAGAGGTGAAGAAAATGCATTGAGACTTGTAAGAAGTGTGGAGGCGCAGGAAGTGCTAGCACCTGGATATGCTGCTCTTTAAACTGGGGGATACAAGCTCCCGTTTGCTCTGAACTCTAATTCCTGGGGAGGCTCTGGGGGACCCAGACACATATAGGGTGAAACTGGACTGCCTACCATTGTGACAGGAATGCTAGGGCAGCTTACTCTTAGAGTAATCATTGTTCCTGCATTGGGATGCAGGACGCAGAGAACCTGGGACCTCTCAGGTTCAGGGCAGTCATCATTGTTTGCTGCACTCTGAGAATTCCCAGATACCACGCCCCTCCCAATTTAAAATCCTACCCAAGCTGTGTGCAACAGCTTTTGCATATAAATGGCCTGTCATTTGGCCAAAACAAAACAAAACAAAACAAACAAACAAAAACTGCATCTGGGTCATGGAGCCCCAGAGATTCCAAAAGAAGACCCACTGACTGGCAGCAGCAGTGGCCTTGCTTCACAGATGGGTCTTGTCTGTGCACTTCTAAACTCCATCAAAAAGGAGGAATCTGCAGATGTCTCTGTAGCTCCTGCTGGGTGGCCCCAGACAATGGCTGACCTTGCACCTCCTTGGAGATCCAAGAGCCAGTGTACCCAGTGGTCAGAGTGGCACCATACCAAATTATAACTCTTCACATCCATAAGATACACACTCAAGGGGCAGACTCAGTGAGCATCAAAGCCCCACTAAAGCAAGTCCCGCCCAGAAAGGTGTCTCCTGCACAACAGATTTTCCAGTGTAGACACAGCTGGTAATTACAGTCAATTGGCCTGGAGGGCAATTCCTCCCAGTGGTACCCACAGTATTCAAGGGTTAACTACAACAAGACTGTGCATACAGCCCCCAAAGGGATGCACCAAGAGCATCTACCTCAGTTGACTGGGGAAGCTGAGCCTCTGGGCCCTATAGGACACATACCACACAAGGCCACTCTATCAACTCACTGAGACTTAGCAGCTACCCAATACATAGAATCAAACACAGGGAAGAATCCAAAATGTGGAGACAAAGAAGCAAGTCACAAATGAAATATAGGGATGAAACAAAAATACTGGATATAGAGTTCAAAACCACAGTTATAAGGTTACTCAAAAATCTTCTAGAAACCGCTGAGAAATTTAGTGAGACCTTCAAGGATATGAAAAAGGACCAATTATAAATTAAACATACACTGAGTGAAATCAAGAACAATATACAGAGATTCAACAACAGATTTGAAGATCCCAATAATCAAGTCAAGGATTTGAAATATGAAGAAGCAAAATACACCCAACTGGAAAAGCAAAAAAATAAAATAAATAAATAAATAAAAAGAATCCAGAAATATGAAGATAGTGTAAAGAGCCTCTGGGACAACTTCAAGCATACCAACATCCAAATTATGGGGCTGCCAGAAGGAGAGAGCAAGATATTGAAAATCTATTTGAAGAAATAATGACAGGAAACTTCCCCCACCTGGTGAGAGAAATAGACTTACAAGTCCAGGAAGCGCAGAGAACACCAAACAAGAGGAATATAAAGAGGACTACACCTAGAAACATCATTATTAAAATGACAATGTCAAAAGATAAAGAGAGAATCTTAAAAGCAGCAAGAGAAAAACAGTTATCTACAAGGGTGTACCCATAGAACTGTCAGCTGATATCTCAACAGAAACTATGAAGGCCAGAAAGGAGTGGCAAGAAATATACAAAATGATGAATAGCAAGAACCTACAACCAACATTACTCTACCCAGCAAAGCTATCATTCAGAATTGAAGTTTACCAAAGATCTTCACAGACAAGAAAAAACTAAAGGAGTTCATCACCACTAAACCAGTATTTTATAAAATGCTAAAGGGTATTCTCTAAGAAGTGGAAGATAAAGGTAAATATAAAAATTATGAACAACAAAGTGACAACAAATACATATCTTTCAACAAGTGAATCTAAAAATCAAGTGAATACAAAATTTGAAGAACAGAATAAACTGGTGAATATAATAAAATCAGGGGCATAGAAAGGAAGTGGGCTGACAATTCTTGGGGGGAAAAGGAAGTAAGAAGAGACTGGAGAAAGATCTTACACCTATGGAAGAGAACAGTGCGGGGGGGTAAGGTCATGGGGTGGGATGGAATCCAGGTAGAGGGGACCTATGGGATGAAAAACGAGGACCAACTGTAATAATCTGAACAATAAAGATGTATTCAAAAAATCAATATTTACTAAACACAAAAGTGTAACTATTAAAATAGTTGTATTAGTGTGCCTAAAAGTTTGAATATTAATATCTACCAAAGTGGAACTCTAACGTAAGGCAATAGTGTTTTACTAATCTCTCACTAACTCCTCTATCATTTAAATATTTTTAAAGTTGCTGGTGGGCATTGATGCATGGAACAGACCTACAGATGTCAGAAGGGAGGATGGAGAGTTGACTGGATGAAAGAAGGTGAAGAGATTAGCCAACACACACACACACACACACACACTACATAGACATGGACAACAGTGTGGTAACAACCTGAGAAAAAGGAGGATGTGGGTAGGTGAAGGTCAGCAAAGAGAAGAAAATGAGGATAGAAAGAGACTTGGTTTTAGGTGATAAGCACACTATGCAATGTGCAGATGATGTTTTAGTAAATTGTACACTTGAAATCTGTATAGTTTTGCAAGCCAATGACACCCAAATAAATTCAAATTTTAAACAAGATGCTTATGTTTTGTTTCTTTATTCTTTGTTCAGATTAAGTCTTAGAAAGGGAAAGTCTTGGGTTCAAACACTCATAATTGCTGGAAATTAATTGCTATATTGACATGTTTAAGTGCTTCAAAATAATATAGGAAAGAAAAATCTAAAATGAATGTATGGGGGTAAATGATGATGGAAGGAGACTTAACTTGGGGTGCTGAACACTCAATACAGTGTACAGATAATGTGTTGTAGAATTGTACACCTGAAATTTATGTAATTTTGTTATCCAATGTCATCCCAATAAATTCAATAAAAAGTAAAAAAAAAAGATTCCAAAAGATGAAAATTTGAAATGCTTAAATTAAGCTTCAAAAACCAGGGCAGACATGGTCCATATAAGGATAAACAGAGCAAAATTTAAACATTACATAGTCAATTGCACTTAACCTTGGTCATTTTTATGTTCTGTTACTTTAAAAAATATCAGAATGGATGCTGCTTTTACTTACTATTTTAAGTTAATTTTCAGCCTGCTGTTTGAAGTTTAGGGTAATCCTGTTTCTATAATTGTGTACAATATAAATCTAATTGTATTGATTTATCCACTTCAAACTCGGTTGTGACTGTATACTTGAATGATCAGTTCATATGCAATTTATTGTTTGTAACAATGCCGACAAAATCCTCTTGTTTGTCCTGGAACCACAAAAACAATGAATGTCAATTATCTTTAGTTTATGGGACAGATATTATATAGTAAGATTTACATATCTTACCTTGGGTTATTACTATGTATACTAAATATGCTTCTTGCCATTTTCTAGTTAAAGCAAAAGAAATATATGCATAGTTAAAATGGCCAGGGAATAGGATGTACAGAGTTTGAATCCTTCTTATTGACCTTTATGTTCAATATATAGGTTTTTGTCACTTTGAACACAGCTTCTTTTAGCATAAGGATATTATTTTAAATAAATATATTTCTATTATTTCAAAACAATTACCTATCTGTTCCTACATTAATATAGCTCCTATTTGTTGGCTTGCCACAGAACTGTTTTTTTTTCAGAGCATGCAAAGCCCTGCTAAGACAATAGTAAGCCACCCACTATTGCTCTTTCATCATCCACTGATCATTTCAACTCACCCACATAATTTTTCCTCTTTGCCATATGCCTTAAGACCAATGTTCATTGTGCTCTAGTTCAGTAGCACTTTCCCAGGCATTCTGAGCTTTGCGTGCCTTTATGTCCTGCTGCCTGAACTCTGGCTTGCTGCCTGTTTTACCTCCTTATCCTTCCCCAAATATGCTGTTTCTTTTTTAAAAAATATATTTTATTGATTTTTTACAGAGAGGAAGGGAGAGGGATAGAGAGCTAGAAAGATCGATGAGAGAGAGACATCGATCAGCTGCCTCCTGCACACCCCCCACCGGGGATGTGCCCACAACCAAGGTACATGCCCCTGACTAGAATCAAATCTGGAACCTTTCAGTCCGCAGGTTGTTGCTCTATCCACTGAGCCAAACCAGTTAGGGCTCATTTCTTCTATTAATAGTTCAGTGCTGGGGTAATGGTGACAATATTGAGAGATCAGAGTAGCATTTGTGACAATAACTAGTAGTGTCATTGAAGGATGACCTATTCCATTTCTAAAATTTACTACTATGCAATTGAGTTCTTTATCTCTAACGTTGATTTAAAAATTTAAAAAAATAAAAAGATCACTGCATGAGGTGATGATTTTTTCATCTACAGTGCTTTAAAAAATAGAACTTGGAAACATACATGAAGATAAGCATAAGCATTTTCAACAAATTGTGTTGGTAAAACAATAGCCACATCCAAAAGAATGAAGCTGGATCCTTGCCATCCATCATATACAAAACATAACTCAGGTCCTAGCCAGTTTGGCTAAGTGGATACAGTGTTGGCCTGCGAACTATAGTGTCCCATATTTGATTCTGGTCAAGGGCATGTACCTTGGTTGTGGGCACATCACCAGTTGTGGGTGTGCAGGAAGCAACTGATCAATGTTTCTCTCTCATCAATGTTTCTAACTCACTACCCTTCTCCCTTCCTCTCCTTAAAAAAATCAATAATAGCCGAAACCGGTTTGACTCAGTGGATAGAGCATCGGCCTGCAGACTGAAAGGTCCCAGGTTCAATCCTGGTCAAGGGCATGTACCTTGGTTGTGGGCACATCCCCAGTGAGGGGCATGCAGGAGGCAGCTGATCGATGTTTTTCTCTTATCAATATTTCTGACTCTCTATCCCTCCCTTCCTCTCTGTAAAAAAATCAATAAAATATATTTTAAAAGTAAAAATAATAATAATAATAATAATAATAATAATAATAAAATAACATAATTCAGAATCAGTCAAAAAACATAAATATAAGAGCTAAAACTCTAGAAACTCTTAGAAAACATACAAGAAAAGCTTTATGACATTGGATTTCCCATTGATTTTTGGAAATGACACCAAAAGCATAAGCAACAACAACAAAATAGATAAATTGGACTATGTCAAAACTAAACATTTTATACATCAAAGGACACTATCAAAAGAGTGCAAGATAACCCACACAATAGTAAGAAATATTTGCAAGTCGTATACTGAATATGGGGCACATTTCTAGAATATATAAAGAAATGCAACGACTCAACAACAACAAAAAACAACCAAAAAATATTTAAAACTGTAAAAAAGGCTTGAACAGATAGTTCCTTAATATGCTATGGCCAATAAGCACATGAAAATATATTCAACATCACAATTATTAGGAAAGTTAAAATCAAAACAATGAGATGCCACTTCATACCCTTTTGGATAGTTATTAGGCTATTATATAAGTCTCACTTATAATTTAATCTAATGAACAAAATAAACTGGTGAACAAAATGCATCCAGAGGCATGTAGGCATGATATATCAGGCTGATATAGCTCACAGGGGAGGAGGTATATGGGAAGAGGTTAACCAAAAGCTTATATACATCCTATCTAACAAGAGTAATATGCAAATTGACCATGCCTTCGCTACACCCACAAGCCATGCCCATTAGCCAATCAGGAGCAGGTATGCAAACTAACCCAACCAAACTGGCTGTAGCCACAGAACAAGCAGGAGGCTTGGGTTTCCCTGTAAATGGAGGAAGCCAACCTTCCTGCACAGCCTGGCTAGTTGTGGACTCCACTCAAGGCTACAAAGTTTTAATTATAGAAGATAAGTAAATCCCAGATACCAGGGTCTCTGCTTGGATCACCAGGGCGTGTGGCCATCCTACAAACCACCACAGGCCCCTCTCCCAGGCTACTCCATTCACCAAGGGAACTCCCACCCAGGTCTGGGACACCCTTTACAGCAAACCAATCGGCTCCCACCCATGCACCAGGCCTCTATCCTATCTAATAAAGGAGTAATATGCAAATTAACCATCACTCCAATGCACAAGATGGCTGTCCCTATGTGGTCAAACATCTTTGCTCCCATGTGGACACAAGATGTCCACACAAGATGGCCAGCAGGGGAGGGACCATTTCTGCAAGGGAGGATAGTTGTGGGCAATCAGGCCAGCAGGGAAAGGCTGTTGGGAGGAACCAGGCCTGCAAGGAAGGGCAGTTGGGAGTGATCTAACCTGCAGGGGAGGGTAGTTAGGGGTGACCAAGCCTGCAGGGGAGGGCAGTTAGGGACAATCAGGCTGCCATGGGAGCAGTTAGGCATCAATCAGGCTGGTAGGGGAGTGATTAGGGGGTGATTAGGCAGAAGTGGTTAGGGACAATCAGGAAGGCAGGCACCTCGGTGGGGTGGCAATGACTTCATTCCCTGGCAGATCAGTGGGCCAACCTGCCCTTCAGGTTGTTATCCTCCTCTCTTACCCATGACATTACCCCCAGAGTGGCCAGTGGAACCCTGTGAGGTCACCCCATTCTGTTCCACAAACACTCTGTTGGGACAGCAGCCACTGGGTCTCTCTGACCCTGAGAAGATTCAGAGACCCTGGGACCCAGGAGCTTCGGTCAGGAAGAAGCTGCTGAGAGGGACACAGAGTGTTGGGAACCAAGGACACTCCAAGTGCTGACCCCGGGAGGCCAGAACCAGGGGCAGAAGTCTTGTGGGCGTACAGAGTGTCATTTAGTAGTTCCAGGAAGCCCACCTCCACCAGGCTACCATGGTCCTTGGCTGGCTACTGCTCCTGGTGATGGCTCTGGCCCTGGAAACAACAGGCGCCAGGGACTGCATCTTCTGTGAGCTGACCGACTCGTCCAACTATGCTGGCATTCCTATGACCCGTGGCAATGACAAGGAGTGCTTCATGGACAAAGGGACAGCACCAGGCCTTGGCCCCATGATCAAAAAAGGCACCAGGGAAATCAGTTCATACAGTCACCTTCAAGAGCCGATCACCTATCAGAGTGTTACCTATGGCCTCACCTTTACCTGCCATTATGGGGAACTGTGTAACAGGGCCCCCACCCCCGCAGGCAGCCTGAAGGCAGCAGTCACCACCTGCCTGGCGCTGGGCGTGCTGCTGCTGCTTCATTGACTGTGACCAGCATCGAGGGCAGAGCCTGGGACTGGTCTCAGGGCTCCACTGCTCCTTGTGGCTCCTGCCTTTCCCCCTCTTTTTTCCCCCATTAAATGGCCAGAGACCCTAGACAAAAAATAAAATGATAATGATGATAAAGCTGTACAGTATTTTTTCATGGCAATGATAGTGTAACTGACTTTAGAAATAAGTAATAGTTCTCATGCTTTGAGAGTTAAGAAGAGTTATGAGCTGAGAAAATTATTCAGATGATCTAAGACCAGAGGCCAGATTTTTTTTAAATTGTGGAAGGTGTTTGCTAAAAAGAAAATACAGGATATTGGTAGCTGAACTGCATGTTGACCTTTTAAGAATGGATGTATCACATTATTTATCAGTTCTCAAATTTCCCTGAATATTAGAAACACCTGTCACCCTCAGATATAAAAACAGAATCTCTGGGTTTGGGCCCAAGGCATTGGCTGTGTTTTTGTTTTTCCTTTATTTTATCAAATATTTTATTTTATTCCTAGTACTAAAAATACACATATGTTAGGCTGTATAATATTGACTCACATATAATTGAGGTGCTAATTTTTAAAAATATTTTTCTTTATTGATTAAGTTATTACATATGTGTCCTTACCCTCCCCATTGCTCCTCACTCCCCATTCATGCCCTCACCCTCCCTAGAGTCTGTGTCCATTGGTTAGGCTATATGCATACATACACGTCCTTTTGTTGATCTCTCCTCCTTATCCCCACCCTCCCCTATATTCCCTCTGAGGTTTGATGGTTTGATTGATACTTCTTTGTCTCTGGATCTTGCCATGTTTTAAAGTTCCATGAGATTGAGGTGGAGGGGACAATGGGGGGGGGGAAAGGGGACACCTGCAAGAATTTCAACAATAAGAACAAATTTTAAAAAACATTAATACAATAAAATAAAGTTCCATGTGGACCACTGGCAAACCAGAACGACATATTCTGCAAGATTTTCTTGGGTGATTGTCCAAGTTGGAAAGAAGAAGTGAAATTGTCATTATTCACAAATGGCATGATATTGTAGATAGCAAATCCTAAAGATTCCACCTAAATACTACTAGATTTACTAAATGAGTTTGGTAATGTAGTAGGATACAAAATCAACAACCATAAATAAAGGCATTTTTTATACATCAATAAATGAACTCTTAGAAAGTGAAACTACAAAACAATTCCACTTAGCATTGAAAAAAAAAAGATACATTGGAATAAACTTAACCAAGGAGACAAAGGACTTGTATTCAGAAAACTACAAGACATTGAAAAAGAAATAGAAGAAGATACAAACAAGTGAAAACATATACCATGTTCATGAATTGGAATAATCAACATCTTTAAAATGTCCATAGTACCCAAAGCACTCTAGAGATTCAATGCAATCCCTGTGAAAATACCAATGACATAGCTCACAATTCGAGAACAAATATTCCCAAAATGTATATGAAATAATAATAAAAAAAAAACCTGGGTAGCCTCAGCAATCTTGAGCAATAAGAAGAAAGTTAGAGGGATCATAATATCAGATATCAAACTATACTACAAAGCCAGTATAATAAAAGAAAAGCCTGGTTCTGGCATAAACAGGCATATAGATCAATGGAGCAGAACAGGGACCTCAGAAATCGACCCACATCATTAGGGTCAATTAATATATGTCAAAGGAGGCAAGGACATACAATGGAGGAAAGACAATCTCTTCAATAAATGTTGCTTGGAAAATTGGACAGGTACATGCAAAAAAATATTGAAACTATATCAACAACTTACACAACACACAAGAATAAACATAAAAGATGCTCATGTAAGTCATGAAACTATAAAAATCCTAGAAGAAAACATAGGTAGCAAAAAATCAGATATCTCACATAGCAGAAATGTCAACAAAATATCTCCTGGGGCAAGATAAACAAAGAAGAAAATAAACAAAGGGGACTACATTAAACTAAAACGCTTCTACATAGCAAAAGCAAGTATCAGCAAAATGAAATGAGAATCCACTCTATGGGAGAACATATTTGCCAATGATACATTTGATAAAGGGTTAATTTCCAAAATATAAAAATTCATACAGCTCATCAAAAGGGAGACAGATAACCAATTAAAAAATGGGCACAAGACTTGAATAGGCATTTCTCCAAAGAGGACATACAGATGACCAATAGACATATGAAAAAATGTTCAATGTCACTAATCATCAGAGAGATGCAAATTAAAACTATAATGAGATACCACCTCACACCTGTCAGAATGGCTACCATCAATAAATCAACAAACAACAAATGCTAGCGAGAATGTGGACAAAAGGGAACCGTAATACACTGCTGGAGGGAATTCAGATTGGTGCAGGCACTATGGAAAAAAGTACGAAATTTAGCAAAAAAAAAAAAAATTAAAATGGAATTACTGTTTGACCCAGAGATCCCACTTCTCTGAATATATCTTAAGAATCCCAAAAAACGAATCAGACAGGATATACATACATATACATATATATATCCCGATATTCATAGCAGCATTATTTACAGCTAGAGGCCTGGTGGACAAAATTCGTACATGAGGGTTGCAGGAGGGAATGTGTACCTCAGCACAGTCTGAACCCTCTCCAATCTGGGACCCCTCGAGGGATGTCTGACTGCCTGTTAAGGCCTAAACGGGCAGTCAGATATCACTCTCACAATCCAGAATTGCTGACTCCAACTGCTCACCTGCCTGCCAGCCTGATCACACCTTAACCACTCCCCTGCCGGCCTAATTGCCCCTAACTTCCCTACCCTGTTCGCCTGATCACCTACCCCTAACTGTCCTCCTCTGCCAGCCTGGTTGCCCCCAAATGCCCTCCCCTGCTAGCCTGGTCACCCCTAACTGCCCTTCTTTGCCAGCCTTGTCACCCCAAACTGCCCTCTCTTGCAAGCCTGGGTACACCCCAACTGTCCTCCTCTCCCAGCCCTGTCACCCTTAACTGTCATCCCTTGCAGGCCTGATCACCCCCAACTGCCCTCCCTTGCAGGCCTGGTTTCTCCCAACTACCCTCCCCTACTGGCCATCTGTGTCCACATAGGGACAGTCATCTTTGACATGGGGGTGGCCATCTTTGACCACATGGGGGTGGCCATCTTGTGTGTTGTAGTGATGGTCAATTTGCCTATTACCTCTATTATCTAGGAGGATAGCTAAGATCTGAAAACATTCCAAGTATCCATTAGTAGTTAAGTAGCTAAAAAAGCTATGGTAGATTTACACAATGGAATACTACATAACCCTAAAAAAGAAGGATCTCTTACCCTTTGCTACAGAATGGATGGATTGGAGAATATTATGCTAAGTGAAATAAACCAGTTAGAGCAGCGGTTCTCAACCTGTGGGTCGTGACCCCTTTGGGGGTCGAACGACCCTTTCACAGGGGTCGACTAAGACATCCTGCATATCAGATATTTACATTACGATTCATTAACAGTAGCAAGATGACAGTTATGAAGTAGCAATGGAAATAATTTTATGGTTGGGGGTCACTACAACATGAGGAACTGTGTTAAAGGGTCGCTGCAGTAGGAAGGTTGAGAACCACTGAGTTAGAGAACAACAAATATCATAGGATCTCACTTATAATTGGAACCTAATGAACATAATAAACTGACAAACAAAATAGGTCCAGAGGCATGGAACAAACTAATATATCTCAGATGGGAGCAAGAGAGATGGGAAGAGATTAATCAAAGAACTTTTATGCATAACCAATGGACACAGACAATAGTGTAGTGAAGTCTCAGAAGAAGGGGAGAAAAGGGGGAGAATTGGAAACCATCTGTAATACTCTCAACAATATTTTAATTAAATTAAATGAAAATTTAACTAAACAAATAAATTGTTGACCTGGTGTAAATATATATATATGACCTTTGCAAACCTGGTGAGGGGGAGCAACCCCACAGAAAAACAGAAAGCAACAACTCTTGATAAGAACATAGAGAAATTGGAACCCTTGTACACTGATGCTGGAAATGTCAAATTGTGCAGCCACAATAAAATATAGGATGATATTTCCTTAAAAATTAAACATAGAATTATCATATGATTCAATAATGTCACTTTTAGATATCTACTCTACAGAATTAAAGCAAAAACTTGAACACATATTTGTATATCCTTGTTCATAGCAGCATTATCTACTGCCAAAAAGTGGAAACAAACTAAGTGTATATCAATTAATGGATAAATAATATGTGATATATACACAATTGAATATTATTTAACCTTAAAAGGACGAAAATTCTGACAAATGATATAACATGGATGGATTGCAAAGCATTATGCTTAATAACAGTCACAAACAATCAAATATTGTATGATTACAATTTTATGAAGCACATGGAGTACTCAAATTCACAGAAACAGAAAGTGGAATGATGCTTGCCAGGGTATAAGAGGAGGAGGTATTGGAAAATTATCACTTAATGCATATCAAGTTTCAGTTTGGGAAGATGAAAAAGTTCTATAGATGTAAGATGATGATGGTTGCACAATAATGTAAAATATTTAATGTTACTGACTCTACAATTAGAATTTAATAAAATGGTAAATTTTATATTATGTACATTTTAGCACAATAAAAATAAGTGTAAGATTGACATTTAAGTTTAAAAATTATATTTTAAAATACTTGACCTATTGGGAAGACGGGAAACATTGGGGTATATAACACTTTGGTTGACTTCAAAGTGAAGATTAACATAAATTAACTGACAATAAAAATAAGTTATAATTTGCCCTGACCAGTTTGGATCAGTGGATAGAGCATCGGTCTGCGGACTGAAAGGTCCCAGGTTCGATTCTGGTTAAGGGCATGTACCTTGGTTGTGGGCACATCCCCAGTAAGGGGTATTCAAGAGGCAGTTGATCAATGTTTCTTTCTCATCGATGTTTGTAACTCTCTATTCCTCTCCCTTCCTCTCTGTAAAAACATCAATAAAATATATTAAAAAAAACTAAGTTATAATTTGAAGGGATTAAGCAAAAAAAACACACAACATATATATGTGTGTATCAGATAGACACACACAGCAGTATGGTGATAGCTAGAGGGAAAAGGGGGTCGGTTTAGGTGGAGGTGGGCAAAGAGAGGAAGAATGGGGGAAAAAGAGAATTTGCCTGGGTGATGGGCAGATGATTCAGGATGCAGGATGTTTTACTGATTTGTACATTTGAAACTCATATGGTTTTACAAACTAATATCTCCCCAATATGTTCAATAAAACATTAATTAATTTGTTTAAAATGGTATCTCAAAATAAGAAAGCATTTTATAAATTAAGCACTTTCATACTTGTATCAAGATATAATTTTTTATATATCACAATAGCTAATCGCAAACATAATCTTATCTAATAAAATAACAATATGCAAACTAACCATCACCTCATTACACCCCAAGCCACATCCATCAGCCAATCAGGCACAAGTATGCAAATTAATCCCAATCAAAATGGCTGCAGCCATGGAGCGAGCCAGCAGAGGCTTGGGTTTCCCTAGCAATGGAGGAAGCCAAGCTTATCACACACCCTAGCAGGCCCAGGCCTCCACTCAGGGTTACAAAGTTTCAATTATAGAAGATAAATAAATCCCGCCCAAAATGGCAGCAGCAATGGAGCTGGAGAGAGCAAGAGGCTAGGGTTGCCCCTGGTGATGGAGGTTGACAAGCTTTCTGCCTGCCCTGGACTGCCTTGGCCTCTGCTTAAGGCTACAAAGTTTCAATTATAGAAGATAAATAAATTCCAACAGAAATGGCTTCCACCATGAAGTGATCAGGAGTCTTGGCTCCACTCAAGGCTACAGAGTTTCAATTGTAGAAGATAAATAAATCCCAGATACCAGGGCCTCCACTTGGGTTGGCAGAGAATGTGGTTGGAGTGCAAACCACCACAGGTTCCTCGCCCAGGCCACCCCATGCCCCAAGGGAACCCTCACCCTGATCCAGGACATCCTTCAGGGCAAACCAGCTGGCCCCTACCCGTGCACCAGGCCTGTATTCTATCTAATAAAAGAGTAATATGCAGATTGACCATCACTCCAACACACAAGATGGCTGCTCCCATGTAGTCAAAGATCCTGCCCCCATGTGGACACAAGATGGCCACCACAAGATGTCCAGTAGGGGAGGGCAGTTGGGAGGAACCAGGCCTGCAAGGGAGGGCAGTTGTGGATGATCAGGCCAGCAGGGGAGGGCAGTTGGGAAGAACCAGGCTTGCAAGGGAGGGAAGTTAGGGGCAATCAAGCCTGCAGGGGAGGGCAGTTAGGGATGACCAGGCCAGCAGAGGAGGGAAGTTGTGGGTGACTGGGCCTGTAGGGAAGGGCAGTTGGGCGGGGTCCAGGCCTGGAGGGGAGAGCAGTTTGGGGTGGGGGGACTAGGCCTACAGGGTAGGACAATTAGGGACAAACAGGCTGGTAGGGGAACAGTTAGGCATCAATCAGGCTGACAGGAGAGTGGTTAGGAGATGATCAGGCTGGCAGGCAGAAACAGCTAGGGGCAATCAGGAAGGCAGGCAGGCGAGCAGTTGGGAGCCAGCAGTCCCAGTGGGATTGGACCTAAAGGGGTAGTCAGATATCCCTCAAGGGGTCCTAGATTGGAGAGGATGCAGGCTGGGCTGAGGGACCACCCTCCATGCATGAATTTCATGCACCGGGCCTCTACTATTTAATAAATGAGTCAAAGTTGTTCTTTTGAGTAGTAATGAGATTTGTAATAAGGACCGCTCTCACCTTCCTGCTCTGACACATAAATAGAAAATTAAATATCTTAATTTCTGCAATCAGAATAATTGGTGTATGACAATAGAAGCTGGATATTAGCACAAAATGTAAGACAAAAAGGGGAAGAGATAGGAAATAAGACAGGGAAAAATAAAAGAGAGAGAGAAGAGGGGAGACAAGGAAGAGAGAGAGAGAGAGGAAAGGTGGGGAAGAGATGAGGTAAAATGTTGTTATACATATATTTCTGTATCACAACTTCAGTCCTCTGACTTTTAACTGAAGGGAAAAATTATTGTATGTCTTGCTGTAGCTTCATCAGTTTAAAACTGCAATGGTGCTTACAAATCAATTCTGATAATACCAATGTTTCATGACATTTTAATTTAATCAGATCACCATAATTAAATTTCCAAGTGATTAAATCACCTTTTATAAAGTATATTACTTTTATTTCAATTATTAATTCAATTTAATGAACATAGCAAACCCTCTTGTGTCTTTATTTAAGCTATTGTCTGTGTTTCCTTGTACCCCACCAGTTCTTTTTAATTTCCAAACAGCAATAGATTGAGGACATAAATGCAATAAATAAATAAGTGAAATTCAGTAGATCTTTAAACTTGTCCATGAAGAATGATCATACTAATGGAATAAATCTTAGAAAATATTTAAGACTAGTATTTGTGTGGATATATAATGCCAAAATATAGAATATAAACATTTTTTTCTGGTGTCATACATTTTGACTGATAATGAAACTGATATTTTAATGTTTTAAATTTCAAATGTCAAAGGAGGAAGAATAAGACGGGGAAGAAGAGGTAGAAATAGCAGGAACTGTTGCCACCACTCCTGTAATATTTCTTAGAAGAAATGATAGAAGTTTTTCAAAAGATAATCAAAGAATGAAAACAATATTTTTAAAGGTGACACTAACTCCAGAAGCCATCAAAAGTGATAAATTCAGGTATAGCAATAAACTATCATTTTGCAAGTTACAATCCACAATATGCAAAAGCACGGACTAGAAAAATTATATGTTTTGGAAAATTGATAATTGTCCACAATAGCAAGTATGCATTTATTCTTTTTTTTTTCCGCATTGCAGTCAAATTCTTTAAAGGTTTCTAAGAGTTTCAATAGGTTGTGTAAAACCAATAGTTGTGTGGAGTCTGGCCTATAGGATATCCTGATTCAGCTGTGTGCAGGTTGCTTGGGGTAGCCTCTGCCCCACACCAGGGTCTCTTTTGCAATAGAGGGCCATATTTGCTGGGAATGGGGATGGGGTAGCAGGGAAGGGCCGGCAGCTGGTCCAGCCCCAGCCCCTCATTGTGAGGGCAGGCCCATGGGAGCTTTTGGCACTGTCAGGTCAAGTCCTGGTCCATCCTGGAGCCCAGCACCTTGATGTCATTGCTGATGTCTGTGATCATGTGGTCCCAGTAGTTCATATTGAAGGTCACGGATTGGTTGTTGGAATTGCCTGCTTCCCTGCTCCTATTGGAGGTGGAAGTAAAGGTGGAGCTCATGGCCTGCCTGTATTGACTGAAGCTGTCAGTGATGTTGTTGTGGCTGCCCTTCACCCTGATTGTCTTGAGGGAGTTCTCAAAGTGCTGGCTGTCATTCTTAGGGATGAAGGGCCACAGACTGAGCAGCAGGAACTTATGGCTGCCCCCACAGAAATACAGCAGGTTCGCACAGAACTTGAGCACTAAGCACTGTTGAGGTACTCATGAAGCAGAGCTGAAAACTGCTGGTTTTCCTGAGAGGAGAACTTGTTGTGCAGCATGGCCTGTAGTCCTACAGTAGCTCCATGGCCACAGTGCTCAGCTTGCTCTTGTGAAGTGTTTTGGCATGGGGCACTGTGGACACGCAGGATAAGATGTCACCTGTGTGCAGCGCTCAGGAAAGGAGAAGGTGCTGGCATCTGTCTTGTATGACTCCTTCAAGTCCATCTTGGTGGAAGAGTCATCACTACTGGGGGAGGACAGGTGGTAGTTGGTATTGAGTCCCATCAAATATGGCTTTGTCCAGAAAGTAGATGGTGGACTCCATGTACATGATCTGGAAGATATGCCTTCACTCTGATATTTTAATGTTTTAAATTTCTACTACCACCTTGCTCTCCATGGCCAGCATCACCAGGCAACAGAACTTCATAGGTTCCACTCCACTCTCCAACATGGAGCTTGTGGTGAGGCCTCTGGAACTTTTCACACACATACTCTGGGTGAAGGAGACACCGGGGTCTCTTGGGGTTTTCAGGACCACCAAGTGCAAGGCATTGTGCCACATATAGGACATGGCCTGATGTCATGAATGGGGGCCATGAAAATGCTTTCTTCCCTGTCCCTCCAGGCCAGCTTGACATTTTAGGCAGACAGGCTGATGAGCTCATCATGCTCCTGGATCAACTATCTGAGGAGCTGGTGAACTCTCTTTTTGTTGTCTATGAGGTGCAGGATCTCTGTCCTACTGGATGGTATTAGGGTTATGGCAGTAACTTACCCAAATACTTTATCTCCTTCTCAATGTAGTTGCTCAACAATCAGTCAGTCTCCACTCACTCAGGCAGGGACAGCACCACAATGTGCATAGGGCACTGCTCTGTCACCTTCTCTCTGCTCTTTTTACCTTTGAAGATGACTTGATAGCCGACATAATCCCAGGTTTCTTGCCCTTCTTGCCCTCTTCCATGTTACTGCGCGGTTTCCACAGCCCTGACCGCCTTGGGAGCCCCATGACCATTACATGTTTGTCCCAGCCTTGTGATTGCTGCAGCCATGTTCATTCACTGCCCGTCATTTGCCCTGATACCATCTCTGCCCACAACTGTCAGGGCTTATTCCTACAGTATTAGGTTCACCACCACAGGGCTGCCAACCTAAAGGCTATACTTACCAATACCATGAGCATCTAGATATGGCATTAATCAAAGTTCTGGCCAACAGGGTTTGAGTGAGTGTGAGGCATAAAATCTTTGAGCCTTGCCCTTAAAAAATTGTGGGCAGACTTTTCTGGATCTCTCTATTCTTCTTGATCTCTGGGGTTTAGTAAGAATCAGAGGTGTCATCTTGGGCCCATAATTAGAAGCTATTTGTTGATTCATGGACTTTGTATCTAGTAGAATTGTGCAAGGAAAAAATATATTTCTACAACATTTAAACATTTGAGAATATTTTTGATATAATAATGTATGATATTCCCTAATAATACATTATTTCACAAAGTGATAATATACTTATTTTACAAAGATCTCCTACAATAAAAAACTGTAAGATTAATTATATAATAAAAAGTAGCAAAAAAAAAAAACAGTTCCAAGGAAAGACGATAAAAATAGGTCTTAAGCATATGAAGAATCGCTAAATTAACTCATAAAAGAAAAGATGAAAGTTAAAATTCTACTGAAAGGGCATTTTCAACTATCAGATAGAAAAAGACCTGAAAAGCTTGGTGAAGTGCTATGTTCATGAACATAAGAGTGAAAATGCACTTTTATGTATTAATGACTGGAGTACAAAAGCATAACATCCATATGCATACATACTCTTTGACCTAGCAAACTCAATTCTAGGCATTCATTGTATAAATATACATGCACCAATGTGAAATGGTATAAATAAAAGGTAATTTATTTCAGCATTGTTTGTATTAAGAAAAAGTCAGAAGTGACTTAAATTTCCATGGAAATAGATTGGCTAAGTAAATTATGGTATGTCTAAAAAATGAAACACTATAGTATCCTAGATACAGAGGCAGTAAAGCATCAAACAGACTGTCAAATTATAGCAGGAAGATTAAGGAGAGGTGGGGTAGATAAGAGATCAACCAAAGGACTTGTATGCATGCATATAAGTATAACCAATGAACACAAGACACTGGGGGGTTAGGGTATGCCTGGGAGGGGGGGAAATGGGAAGATATGTATACATGTAACACAATAAAAAAATAAAAAATAAAAATAAATAAATAAATAAATAAATAAATAAATATTAAAGAAATTCCTAATTCACTGATATGGAAAGATCAAGATATATTTTATTTTGTTTTTATATGAAATTATCAGAGTAACAATGTTAATAAAATTAGATTATTTTCAAGTATAATGATTCTATAATAAATCATTTGTATATTGTACTGTGGGTTCACCACCCAAAGTAAAGTCTACTTCCAAAAACATTTATCCCCCTTTACCCTTTCCTACCTTACTCCACCGAATTTTCCTTCTGGTACTCACCATAGCATTGTCTGTGTTGAAGAGTTTGTTTTTTCTTAGTCACTTATCCTTCTTCACCTAACTCCCACCCACTCACCTCTGGCAGCTGTCAGTCTATTCCATGTACACTGTATATGTGGGTCTGTTTCTATTTTGTCAGTTAATTAATTAATTAATTTATTTATTTATTTATTTATTTATTGTTTTAAATATATTTTTGTTGATTTCAGAGAGGAAGGGAGAGGGAGAGATAGAAACATCAATGATGAGAATCATTGATTGGCTGCCTCCTTGCATGCTCCCTACTGGGGATCAAGCTTGCAACACAGGCATATGCCCTTGACCAGTATTGAACCCAGGACCCTTCAGTCTGAAGGCCAATGCCCTATCCACGGAGCCAAACAAGCTAGGGCAAGTTTTGGTAATTAGATTTCAGATATAAGTGAAATCATATGATATTTGTCTTTATCTTACTGATTTATTTCACTTAGCACAATATTCTCCAGACCCACCCATGCTGTATTGCAAGGTAAGAATTATTTTTTTATGACTAACATATTTACCACAGATTTTTTTATCTACACATCTACTCAGAGGCACTTGCAAAGCTTCCAAATCTTGGCTGTAAGAAGTAATCAAATGGCCAAAACAAAAGATAATGAAATCCATTTAAAGTTTCAAGGACTAAAATGCAGAACAAAACAATAAAGACAATGCCATCCAACAACGGGAATTTAACAGTGATCTTGGAAAGTGCATGCATTTTCAATTTATTTCTCAGAATGTGCTTAACCTCATTTTGGAGAGAGTGTGATATACAGAAAGGATGAACACTGCAGAATCTTGCTATTTGCTAGTTATGAGGTCTTAGACAATTCAAATAATCTTTATATCTGCTGTTTCTGTAGGCACAAACATAGGAATATAATCAGCTAAGTTATCAGTTGGCTGTAAGGATTAGAAAGTTTGCATATTGACACACAATATGCAAATGGGGGGTGTATTTGTGTGATATATATAGAATTGTAAATATGTAATTTTTTAACCTAATAATAGGTAATAATATGGTAATAATCACCATTATTTGTCTTCACTCTCCACAGTGCTCCTGAACCCCTTCAAAAGACACTGTTCTTTTTGAGAAGATAAAAGCTGCCCACATAACCCTAAGACTTGATTAGTATCCATGCATAGTATATTAAAGTAATCCTGTCTGATTTTAATACAGTGGCACCTCGAGATACGAGTTTAATTCGTTCTGTAACCTTGAGGTGTGGGAAACTATGAGACGCTCGAGTCGTGGTAAACTGGTGGGTCATGTACAGCCGGCCGATCCGCACGATTACTCGTATCTCAACTGTTGCTCGTATTTCAAAGCAAAAATCGCTCGCTCTACAGCTCGTATCTCAAAAATCTCTTATGTTAGGGCACTCGTATCTCGAGGTACCACTGTACTGTGCAACCTGTCTTTCTTTTTTGACTTCCAGGGATAGTTAAACATTGGGTAGTGCCTGAAATTTATGCAATGTTTGTGGGCTTGTTTAAAAAGGATTAGACAGAACTTTGAATACAGGTAGTAAAGAAAAAAAATATGGAGATTCTTCAAAAATTAAAAAAAAATACATCTGCTATGTGGCCCAGATATACCACTTCTGGATACTGATCTGAAGAAAACAAACAAAAAAAATTCAAAAATTATTTTAAAAATGTGCCCTATGTTCACTGTAGAATCTACACTAATAAAAGAGAAACATGCAAAATGACTATCACTCATTTACATCCGCCAGCCAATCAGAGCAAGTACGCAAATTAACCCAACTAAATGGCAGCCACCATGGAGCTGGAGCAAGCTGGAGGCTTGGGTTGCCCCTATAGATGGAGGAATCCAAGCTTCCCGCCTGCCCTAGCCTTCCCTGGTCTCCACTCAAGGCTATAATGTTTTAATTATAGAGGACAAACAAATCCTAGATACCTGTTTCCAGCTGGCTCTGGCCTATACTTGGATAGCTGGGGGGCATGGGCAGCCTGAAAACTACCACAGGCCATTAGCCCGGGCCACTCCATGCCTCAAAGGAACCCCCACCCTAATCCAGGACACCCTTCAGGGCAAATCAGCAAGCCCCCACCTGTGCACCAGGTCTCTATCCTATCTAATAAAAGAGTAATATGCCCATTGACTGTCACTCCAACACACAAGATGGCTACCCCCATGTGGTCAAAGATATTTGCCCCCATGTGGACACAAGATGGTTGCCACAAGATGGCCAGCAAGGGAGGGCTGTTGGGAAGGAACAGGCCTGCAAGAGAGGGCAGTTGTGGGTGATCAGGCCAGCAGAGGAGGGCAGTTAGATGGGACCAAGCCTTCAGCAGAGGACAGTTGAGAGGGCCAGGCCTGCAGGAGAGGGCAGTTAGGGGTGACCAGGCCTGCAGGAAAGGGCACTTGGTGGGGGACCCAGGCCAGTAGGAGAGGGAAGATGGGGGTGACCAAGCCTGCAGAGAAGGGCACTTGAGGGGGGGGACATAGGCCTGAAGGGGAGAGTAATTGGTGGGGACCAGGCCTACAGGGGAGGGCAGTTGGTGGGGACCAGGCCTGCAGGAAAGGAAAGTTGGGAGTGACCAGGATGGCAGGGGAAGGCAGTTAGGGGTGACCAGGCCAGCAGGGGAGCAATTAGGCATTGTTCAGGCTGGCAGAGGTGTGGTTAGGGGGTGATCAGGGTGGCAGGCAGAAGCAGGAGCAATCAGGAAGGTAGGCAGGCAAACAGTTGGGAGCCAGCAGAACTGGATTGTGAGAGGGATGTCTTGGATTGTGAAAGGGATGTCCAACTGCCCATTTAGGCCAGATATCCCTGGGATCAGGCCTAAAAGGGCAATCATACATCCCTCAAGGGGTCCCAGATTGGAGAGGGTGCAGGCTGGGCTGAGGGACACACATCCCTGTGCACAAATTTTGTGTCCTGGGCCTTTAGTTATTTATAATAGCCAATATATGGAAGAAATATAGATGTCTATTGATAAACACAAAAATAAAATGTGGTATACATATTACAATGAAATATGCTTACCAATAAAAAATGAAATGTTTTTGCAATAACATACATGGAACTAGAGAGTGTTATGCTAAGTGAAACAAGTCATACAGAAAGAGACAAATACTGCATGATTTCACTTAGATGTAGAATCTAAAACAAACAAAACAAATGAGTGCACAAAATAAAACAGAAACAGATCCATAAATAGAGAGAACAAGGTGATTATTGCCAAAGAAGAGGTGGATGGGGGATTGATGAACATTAAAAAATAAATAAATAAGTTCTCTCTTTGTATAGTGTGAAGCAAAATTACAAAAGTAGTTAATTAATTACTGAAGAACTGGAAACTCCACAAAAAAACAATGAGAATAATAAAAATATGTTATTTCAGCTTCTATCAGCAAAAGGCATTTTATCTATACAATATAAGGCAGTAATGAACAAAAATAAAACAAGAAATACACTATGTAAAACAAATGAAGGGGAGAAATAAATCACATTTAACAAAAAGAAAGCTGACAATTTCATAGGATAGTATACATCCTTGCCTCCAGAAGACTTTAAGGATATTAAAATAAAATAAAATGATATGCTTACTTCACCCATAAACATAGTAATCACATCTAAGTAAATCCAATGATTATATTTTATAAACATATTTTCAGATAGATTTTTTTTAAAGAATGTATCATAAAATGTATAGTTTGAACATTAGGGAATTTATACTCCGTATTAAACTTTAAAGGAGAAATATGATCATTATCTCAATAATAGAATTCTCATAATAATTTGTATCAAAGAGAACTTACTGAATTTAATAAATAGTTATATTCAAAAGTTTACAGAAAAAAATTGTACTTAATGGACAAACGAGATACATTACTATTAAAATCAGGAACCAGTCAAAGATGATACTTATTCTTTAACACAAACACAAATTATTCTTTGTGTTTCTGACCATTGATATAAGACAACAAGATGATAAGAACCTGTGAGTACATGCTATGTTGATCTTAGACTCCAGAGACTTTACTATTAAAAAAAAATAAGAAGAAGAAATGGCCATTGCCCTTGAGGAACTCAATCCAGTGAGAGAAATGGAATCTATCTGTAGGCAAAGGGTAGAGACTGGTGAAAGAAGTACTCAGATGATGATGGGTTCATTTCCAATCGTGGCCACACATTCACATCACCTGGGAGAACTTTTACTAGTAAACGTCCCAATACCCAGTCCACACTCTGAAAGTGGAATCTAAGCACTTAAATTCTCCAGGTAATGCTCACAAGCAACCAAGATTAAAAGAACAGTATCTCGCTCTACTCAGAAGAAAACACCTGGAACACCTCTTTCTTAGAAACATTTGGCAATAGTGTGGAGAAGGACAAGAGGTGGAAATAATAGAGTTTGGTTAAAGGAGAGAAAAAAAAGGGTTATGGTATGCTGAGATAAAAACAATCCTATCGCCGAGACTGGTTTGGCTCAGTGGAAAGAGCATTGGCTTGCGGACTGAAAGGTCCCAGGTGCGATTCCGGCTGGGGGCATGTACCTTGCTTGTGGGCACATCTCCACTGTGGGGTATGCAGGAGGTGGCTGATCGATGTCTCTCTCTCATCGATGCTTCTGACTTTCTATCTCTCTCCCTTCCTCTCTGTAAAAAATCAATAAAATATATTTAAAAAAAAACAACAATCCTATCTAATAAAAGAGTAATATGCAAATTGACCATACCTCCGCTACACCCCAAGCCATGACAACCAGCCACTCCCACCAGCCAATCAGAGCAAGTATGCAAATTAACCCAACAAAGATGGCTATGGCCACAGAGAGAGCAGGAAGGAGGCTTGGGTTGCCCGTGGTGATGGAGGAAGCCAAGCTTTTTGCAAACCCTGGCTGTCCAGGCCTTTGCTTAAGGCAACAAAGTTTCAATGGCTGCTGCCCTGGAGCTAGCAGAAAGCTTGGCTCCACTCCAGGCTACAAAGTTTTTACATTGTAGAAGATAAATACATTCCAGATACCAGGGCATCCACTTGGGTAACTAGGGGGTATGGCCGGCCTGCAAACTACCACAGGCCCCTCGCCCAGGCCACCCTACATACCAAGGGAACACCCACTCTGATCCAGGACACTGTTCAGGGCAAACCAGCTGGCTCCCACCCATGCAGCAGGCCTCTATCCTATCTAATAAAAGAGTAATATACAGAATGACCATCATTCCAACACACAAGATGACTGTCCCATGTGGTCAAAAGATCCTTCCCCCATATGGACACAAGATGGTCACCACAAGATGGCCAGCAGGGGAGGGCAATTGGCAGGGACCAGGCCTGCAAGGGAGGGCAGTTGTGGGGAACCCAGGCCTGCAGGGGAGGGCAGTTAGGGGTGACCAGGCCCACAGGGGAAAGCAGTTAGGGATAAACAGGCTGGCAGAGGAGCAGTTAGGCATCAATCAGGCTGGCAGGGGAGTGATTAGGGGGTGATCAGGCTGGCAGGCAGAATTGGTTAGTGGCAATCAGGAAGGCAGACAGGTGAGCAGTTGGGAGCCAGCGGTTTTGGATTGTGAGAGGGATGTCTGATTGCCTGTTTAGGCCCAATCCTACTTGGCAGTCATACATCCCTTAAGGTGTCCCAGATTTGAGAGGGAGCAGGCTGGGCTGAAGGACACCCCTCCCCCAATGCATGAATTTTGTGAACCGGGCATCTAGTATTAATTTATAAGATATATCTGAAGAATAGCTAAAATCAGGAGACAGGTGGGGCAATAGCTGGAGTGGGGAATAAGAAAATGTTTGTTGTTGTTTTTTGTCCCAGAGTTTCTTTGTATGGCAAGGGAAATTATTTGGGATTGGAAGTTGGCATGATAGAAAAAGAAAGAGAGAGAGAGACAGAAGAGAGAGAGAGACAGAGAGAGAGAGAGAGAGAGAGAGAGAGAGAGAGAGAGAGAGAGAGAAATATTCATATAAATGGATTGCCACTGCTTTTGTCAAGTATGGAAACAAATTATAAATGGGAAGAGGGTGATGAAGTCTAATAGTAAAATACAGGTTTCAGGTTTTAATCCAGTTTTAAAAATCACTTATAAAACTGAAGGCTGGTCTAATTATGGAAAGGCCAATTTTATCAATTGCTAAATCATTCAATTAGAGGTTTATTCAGCCATCCTTTCTGATGACTGTCTAACTTTCCTTGGCATCTAAAAACACAGGTCTTTCCTGAAAACAAAATAGACATTTCATTACTTTCTGGGGTCAGCTCACAGATCTGCTGAGCTAGGTTTCCAGAATTACTAAGTCATTAAAAAAATGCAATTGGGCCAAAAGCAGTCAATTGAAACAGTTCAATACCAGCAGCCAGAGAATTAGAGCCATACAGAATCCAGTATTCCAACTAGAATATCCAGTTATACCATCTTATGTAGTGTTACCTCTTCTGGTATTACATTTAAAAAACATATTTAATGATATCTAATTCACAAACCATAAAACACCATTTAAACTGTAAAATTCAATGGTTTTTAGTATAGTCACAGAGTTGTACAACAATCACCACAATATAGTTTTAGAATGTTTCCATCACCCTATAAAGAAACATCATACCCAATAGCTGCTATTCCACATTCCTCCCTCCACTCTCAACTTCAGGAAATCACAAATATACTTTCTCTCTCTGTATATTTAGCTATCGTGGACATCCTATATAATAAAGAGCTAATATGCAAATGGTCATCACGCTCTCACGCCATAACACCATAATGGCTCAGATACTCAACACTGGGCAGAGAGGAATGGGGACCAGCCAGGAACAAATGAACTCATGAGAGAGGAATGGGGACCAGCTAGGCTGCAGCCTGGGAGAGGGACAAGCTGCCCAACCCATGGTCCTGGTTGCTGTGCCTGCACCTGTGGCCCAGGAGAGGGACAATCCACCTGCCTTGTGGTTCTGGGTGCCAGTGCCTGCACCTGTGGCCTGGGAGAAGGACAAGCTGCACGCCCCACAATCCCTGTGGTCACAGGCACCAGCACTTTCCACAGTCCCAGGTGCCAGCACCTGTGGCTGCAGCCTGGAAAAGTGACAAGCTGCCCACCCCATGGTCCCAGACTTCTGCCACTGGGACCCGGGAAACGATGCCTGCTCACAGTCTCCTGCAGCTGCCATCAGCCATACAAAGTCTGGGTGCCTAAGAATGGCCAGAGGGAGGGAAGCCCAGGTCCTGGGTACCTGCTACTGGACAGAAGAGGGAATCCTGGGTCCTGGGTGTGGGGTGAGGTAGAAGCAATTAGGGGCAATTAGGTCAGCAGGGGGCAGGCAGGCAGGCAGGCACAGGGGTTAGGGGCGATAAGGCAGACAGACAGGAGAGCAATTAGGAGCCAGCAGTCCTGGATTGTGAGAAGCATCCGGATATCCCCTTAGGGGTCCTGGACAGGAGAGCATGCAGGCCAGGCTGAGGGACCACCTCCTATGCATGAATTTTGTGCACCAGGCTTCTAGTTTCATATAAAATGAATCAAATATGTGGTATTTATTAATTAGCTTATTTCACATAGTGATTATAGTGTTCACCCATGTTGTAATGTATATAAATGTTTCATTACTTCTTATGACTGAATGATATTTCATTCTACTGACATATCACATTTTGTTCATCTATTTATCAGATAAAGGACATTTCAGTCGTTTCATACTTTCTGGCTATTGTGAATATGCTTCTATGAATATATGTGTACAGGTTTTTGTTTGAACACATGTTTATTTTTTATATATCCCTAGGTGTAGAATAATAAATATATTTTTAATATTTTGAGGAATTGCCAAAATATTTTCCAAAGCAACTGGACTATTTTACATTTCCACAAGCAATGTCTCCTCATCTTCACTAAAATTTATCATTGTCTGTCTTTTTTATTATGAATCTAGAAAGTGTTAAATAATACTTGTAAATTCCTGATAAAAATGAAGCTTTCATTTTTATAAAATTTGCCATTGTAATCAAAACACCCTGGTACTAAAAAAGAAAATATTCTGTTTAAAATAAATAAATAAAAATAAAACCAAAAAAAAAATCACCCTGGTACTACTAGCACAAGAGTAAGGATATACTAGTAATTCAATTGAACAGATCTGAGAGCCTAGAAATAAATCCACACTATTAAGGTCAATTAATATTTAATAAATGAGGCAAGAGCATACAATGGCTAAAAGACAGTCCAACAAATGTTGTTGGGAGGTTTTAAGTCATTATTTGAATACATTTTTTTCTACAATTTTTTGTCTCTTTTCTTTCTGGTACTCACATTAATAGTATGTTGGTTAGCTTTGTAGTGTCCAGGTTTATCTGAGCTCTCTGAATTTGTTTCCTATTATTCCTCTTTGTTGCACAGATTGCATAGTATTTATCATTCAATCTTCAATTTCAAATTCTTTTTCTGTCAGCTCAAATCTGTTGATCCCCAATAAAATTTTTTCATTTAGATTATTATACTTTTCTTTTTTAATATGTTATATATTTTTACTTAGTTATTCATTATCTTTTGGATTAAGACATAGAAACCTGACAGTTTTGGGTCTTGGTGTGTGTGTGTGTGTGTGTGTGTGTTTTCCCAGATTATATATATATATATATTACAGCAAGGTACATTTTTTTATTCTTTATTGATTAAAATATTACATGTGTCTCCTTTTGTCCCCATTGCCCTCTTCCCAACCACTCCTATCGCCTAGCAAAGTGGTCAGCAAACTGCGGCTCCTAAGCCACATGCGGCTCTTTGGTCCCTTGAGTTTTTAGCAAAGGCCAGTTTAGGAGTACCCAGATTAAGTTGATAACAATGTACCTACCTATATAGTTTAAGTTTTAAAAAAATGGCTTTCCAAAAGAAATTTCAATCGTTGTGCTGTTGATACTTGGTTCTGTTGACTAATGAGTTTGGCAACCACTGCCCTAGCACATGCCCTCAGCCCCACTAGTATCTCTGTTTATTGGTTATGCTTATATGCATGCATACAAGTCATTCAGTTGATCTCTTACTCAACCCCCTCATAATCCTCCCCCTGCCCTCCTTCAGAAGTTTGATAGTCTGTTCAATGTTTCTGTCTCTGGATCTATTGCTGTTTATCAGTTTGTGTTGTTCATTATACTCCACAAATGAGTGAGATCATGTGATATTTATCTTTATCCAAGTGGCTTATTTTGCTTAGCTTAATGCTCTTCGTATCTATCCATGCTGCTGCAAATGGTAAGGATTCCTTCTTTTTTACTGAAGCATAGTATTCCACTGTGTAGATGTGACAAAGTATTTTAATCCACTCCTCTGCTGATGGGCACTTAGGTTGCTTCCAAATCTTAGCTATTGTAAATTGTACTGCTATGAATATAGGGGCGCATATAGCCTTTCTGAATGGTTTCTGGTTTCTTGGGATATATTCCTAGAAGTGGGATTACTGGGTCAAATGGGGGTTCCATTTTTTATTTTTTTGAGGAATCTGCATACTGTTTTCCATAGTGGCTGCACTGGTCTGCATTCACACCAGCATTGCATGAGGCTTCCTTTTCAATTCAAGAATTTACTTTTGAGTCTTATAATTTCTCCTTGACATTCTTTATCTTATGAATCGTTGCTATCACACCTTCTTTTAATTTTTAATATGATTTTTTTTTGCTATTTGAACATATTTGTAATTTTTTATGTCATTATCTGGTAAGTCCAACATTTGAGGACCTTCAAGGTAACCTCTATTGGCCATTTTTCATTATGTGCATGGGTCACATTTTCATGTTTTTGTGAAAATCTCATATTATTATTGAGTGGACATTTTAGATAATACAATGTAGCAACTATCAATATTGGTCCTCACAAGCTTCTTGTAGTTGATATCTGATTTCATATTTCTTTAATGACTTGTATGTACTTCTTTATCAGTCTCTTTCTCCTATAGTGTGCAACCTTAGTATTTTTCCTAAGGATTGGCATTTTCTTCCTGTCAATGAATTTGTTTTTCATTGTTTTAATCCTCCTCACTGAGGTTATTTTTCCACTAATTTTAAGGAGAGTGGAAGGGAGTGGGAGAGACAGAGAGAAAATAGATGTGAAAAAGACACATTGATTTCTCACCCCTCACATGTGTCCTGACTGGGGATTGTGCCTGCAACCAAGGTACATGCCCTTAGCCAGAATCAAACCTGGGACCATTCCGTTAATTGGCCAGTACTCTATCCACTGTATGAAACTGGCTAGGGCTATTTCTAATTTTTCATGTTCTCTCTTTTATTATTTATTTATTTTAATTAAAATCTTTATTGTTGATAGTATTACAGATGTCCCCATTCCACCCTTTATCCCCCTCCATCCAGACCTCATCCAACCCCAAGCCTTCACCACATTATTGTGTATGCCCATGGGTTATGAATATGTTTTTTGATAAATATTTTCCAGTTCCCTCCACCCCTATCCCTCTGAGATCTGTCTGTTTGTTCCATGTATCCATGACTCTGGTCCTATTCTGCTCACCATTTTATGTTGTTCATTAGATTGCACATGTGGGATCAAGTGATATTTATCTTTCTCTAACTGGCTTATTTCACTTAGCATAATAGTCTGTCCATCCATGCTGTTGCAAAAGATTCCTTCTTTCTCTAGTCCTATAGCATTGTACCACATATTTTTTATCTACTCATCTACTCATGAGGACTTGGGCTGTTTTAAGATTTCAGGTACTATAAATAATGCTGCTATGAACATAGAGGTGCACATATTTTTTCCGATTGTTGTTTCAGGTTTCTTAGGTTACATTCCCAGAAGTGGGATCAATGGGTCAAATGGTAGCTCCATGTTTTGTTTTTTTAGGAAATTCCATACTCTTTTCTATAGTGGTTGCACCAGTCTGTATTCCCACCAGCAGTGTACTAGGGTTCCCTTTTCTCCACATCCCTGTCAACACTTGTCATTTGTTGATGGCAGACATTATGACAGGTGTGAGGTGATAAGTCACTGTCATTTTGATTTGCATCTCTGGGATGATTAGTGATTTTGAGCATCCTATCTAATAAAAGGGTAATATACAAATTTATCATCAATCCAACACACATGATGGCCACCCCCATGTGGACACAAGATGGCCACCACAAGATAGCCAGCAGGGAAGGCAATTATGGGTGATCAGGCCAGCAGGGGAGGGAAGTTGGGAGGGACCAGACCTGAAAGGGAGGGCAGTTAGGGGTGACCAGGTCTGAAGGGGAAGGCCATTGGGTAGGACCAGGCCTGCAGGGGAGGAAAGTTGAGGGGTGCCAGGCCTGCAGGGGAGGGAAGTTGGGGGTGCCAGGCCTGCAGGGGAGGGCAGTTCAGAGTGACTGGGCCAACAGGGGAGGGTAATTAGGAGCAATCAGTCTGGCAAGGGAGCAGTTAGGCATCTATCAGGTTGGCAGGGGAGTGGCTAGGGAGTGATCAGGTTGGCATTCAGAAGCAGTTAGGGGCAATCAGGCAGGTGAGTGGTTGGGAGTCAGCAGTCCTGGATTGTGAGAGGAATGTCTCAGATTGGCGAGGGTGAGGGCTGGGATAAGGGACACATACGCCCACCCTGTGCATGAATTTCATGCACCGGGCCTCTAGTTTTTTCATATGTCTCTTAGCTATCTGCACATCCTCTTTGGAGAAGTGCCCTTTTAGATCCTTTGCCCATTTTTAATCTGATTGTTTGTCTTCCTTTTGTTAAGTTGTCTGAGTTCCTTTTATGTTTTGGAAATTAACCCTTTATAAGTTGTATCATTGGCAAATATGTTCTATTATTCAGTGGGTTCTCTTTTCATTTTACCTATGGTTTCTTTTCCTGTGCAAAAGTTTTAATTTTGATGTACAGTGGTACCTCGAGATAAGAGTGCCCTAACATATGAGATTTTTGAGATACAAGCTGTCGAGCGAGTGATTTTTGCTTTGAAATATGAGCAACATTTGAGATAGGAGTAATCTTGCGGATCAGCCAGCTGCACACGACCCACCAGTTTACTGCAACTCGAGTGTCTCATAGTTTCCCACGCCGCAAGATTATGGAACGAATTAAACTCATATCTCCAGGTACCACTGTAGTTCCATTTATTTATTTTCTCCATAGTTTCCTTTGCCATATGAGATATATCAGTAAACGCATTGCTACATCAGAATTCTGAGATTTTTCTGTCTATCTTTTCTTCCAGGATTTTGTTATGGTTTCATGAGTTAAATTTAAGTCTCATCCCTTTTGAGTTTATTCTTGTGTATAAGAAGGTGGATTAGTTTCACTTTATTGCATGTATCTAATTTTCCCCAACACCATATTTTGAATGGACTATCTTTCTCCATTATCAAATATTATTTGAGTTTAATGGCGTGGGACAATTTCTGTGGTCTCTGTTATGTTCCATTGATCTATGTGCCAGTACCAGGCTATTTGGATTACAGTGGCTTTGTAATATAGTTTGACATGCGGTATTGTGATTCTTTCAACTTTGTTCCTCTCTCTGAAGATTGCTAAGGCTACTCAGGGTCCTTTTTTGGTTTCATATATATCTTTAGAATATTTGCTTTAAATCTGTGAAATGTGCCATTGGTATTGTAATACCATTTTTTTTCTTCTTGTCTGATTGCTGTGTTAGGATCTCCAGTAATATGTTCATAAAAGTGGTGAAAGTGGGCATCTCTGTCTAGTTCCTGATCTCAAGGGAAACAATTTTAGTTTTTGCCCATTGAGTATGATGTTAGCTGTAGATTTTTCATATGTGGCCTTTATTATGTTTATATAAGATCCCTCTAGTTCCACTTTGCTGAGAGTTTTTTTTAACATAAATGTGTACTGGATTTTGTCAAATGCTCTTTCTTTGTCTCTATCATGTTGCTGGTAGTGGCTGTGTGGCTTTTTATCCTTCATTTTGTTTATGTGATGTGTCACATTGATATGCAGATACTATAACAACCTTGCATCCCTGGAATGATTCCTACTTGGTCATGTAGTATAATCTTTTTAATGTATTGCTGGATCTGATTTCCTAATATTTTGTTGAGTATTTTAGCATATTTGTTCATCAGGGATATTGGCCTATAATTCTCTTGTAGTGTCCTTATCTGGTTTTGAAATTAGGACAATACTGGGCTCATAAAAACTTGGAAGCATTCTGTCTTGTTAAGTTTTTGGAATAGTTTGAGGAGGATAGTCATTAGTGCTTATTTGAATATTTGGTAGAATTTTCCTGTGAAGCCATCCAGTCCAGGACTTTCATTTGCTGAGAGTTTTTTTTTTAATTGCTGCTTCAATTTCATTAGTTGTTATTGGTCTCTGTGCTCTCTTTGAGGCTCTGTTTTCTTGACTTGAATATTATGCTCCTGGCTAGTTATCCCACTAAGATATTAGCCGCTACTAAACTCTAGCTGATTACTCTATTGTTTTAAAAAAAATGTTCTCATGAATAATTTTTTTTTTCACATTGAATCCCTGCTTGTCAGGTATTGCCTGTCTTTGAGGCTTGTTCCATCCATCACCTATGCATAGCTCTGTGCTATGGAGCAGTGACTAGATGCGAGAAAACCTGATTTTCACTAGCTTCCCCACCAGCATTCTCTCTGTGGGTCTCTCTCTCTCTCTCTCTCTCTCTCTCTCTCTCTCTCTCTCTCTCTCCCCTCCCTCTCTCCCTCCCTCCCTCCTCCCCTTTTATCCCTCTCTCTCTCTGTCTCTCTGATCACTTTTGATACACCTGCATGCACATGGAAAGGGGGAGCTGGTATTATTTGTTGATTGCTGCTACCACCCACTATTAATATTCTACAGCCCAGGATTGCAGAAAATGAGAACATGCTATTTTTGACATGTTAGAACGGTTTCTAGGAAGCTGGAGATGATGGAACTATCACTTGCCTGCCAAGCCCTCTGGAGCAGATCTCCTGAACATATAAAACAGTGTGAAAAATTATTTTCTTTTTTAATTTCATCTACTTCCTGACCCAGATCCATTCCAACTAGCATGAGTTTCAGGTGGAGAACTGGGTCCCACACAGCCACTGCCAGCCACATGCTATAACTTTCCATAGCTCAGAGAAATGAAAATGACATCTGCTAATGTTCTATGGCTACCAAAACCACTCTAAACAGCTCTTATACCCCAGGAGCCTAAGGGAAATTAGAGCTGCTACTTGGCTACTGGAGTTACAGGAAGAGTAATTTTGTAAGGCAGAGACCATAGGGATATAATTGCAGTCACTAACTCAAATGCCAGAGACTCGTATTGTTTTTACCCCATCTCCATAGATTTTATTTAATAATTTTCTCAATTTGCTGTCAGCCCTTTAATAAATTTTCAGAAACTTTGAGTGACTAACTTTGTTACTTTTTAGGAGCTCATTAAATGTCTGTCCGGAGCAGAGTGCTTGATGAACTCCTCTAACCACCATTACCAAAGATCTATCCAGCCATTATTGAGTGCAACTGAAGAGGCCACAACAGTTAGAACCAACTAGCTAAGCCTAGGTAACCCACATAACTGTTAGAGATATAAATATATTGTTGTTTTAAGCAACTAATTTTGGGGTGGTTTCTCATGCAGTGGTAAATAACCAGAATATATTGTTGAATTTGCTTCTATTTTTCTATTGTCTACTGTCACAATTGATTGAGTAAAAGCTGTAAATCTGTATGAAGAAAAGTAAATAAAAATAATAATTATTAGCATACATATATTTTAAAAAGCCATGTTCACATATTTTTGGAAATTATATATCATGATTAGAATTTTTCATTATGTTTTCTAGGATAAAAAAGTCACGCCAAAATATATTTACGATCTTGTTTTAAACAACACACTCCAGTTGGACAATGAGATCAATCACATAAAGTGCCAGGATTCTTCAGAATAGTTCTAATTCTTTATTCTCTACCCATCTGGTCTCATCCACTACAACAAAGGACAGAGTGACAGTCCTTCTACCCCAAAGTAAAGGAAGTCCCTCTTGACATGAACCTCATATATTTCCTTTTCCTTTATTATATTCTATAGTTTTCAGGGTCTGCAAGCAAAAGTTTCTGTATTTACCTACACAGCAATTTTAAGGGGTACTCATAGGTTTTAACTGCCTGTTAAATGTGAATGAAATTCATCCTGAATGGAAATTACTAATGTATTGAACTTTACTAACACACTTTACTAACACTGTCAAATACTGCAGATCTCAGTTTAAAGCATGTAATATAAAATCAAAGTACTACTCTTAATTTTCAAACAAATAGTGTTTGTTGAAATTATTTAAACCTTTTCCCCTAAGAACAGGAACAAGACAGGGATGTCTACTCTAACCACACTGTTCGATATAGTCCTGGATGTGCTAGCCATAGTGATCAGACAAGGAGAATAAATAAAAGGCATCCAAATTGGAAAAGAAGAAGTAAAACTGTCATTGTTCACAGAAGACATGATATCGTACATGTAAAATTCTAAAGACTCCATCAAAAAATACTAAATTTAATAAATGAATTTGGCAATGTAGCAGGATAAAAAATTACCTAGAAATCAATGGCTTTTTTATACACCAATAATGAACACAAAAAGAGAAACAAAAAGAAAATCAAAAACAAAAAGAAATCCCATTTACCACTTCACCAAAAATATTAAGATACTGATACCTCAGAATACATTTAACTAAAAGGTAAAAGACCTGTACTCAGAAATCTACAGGACATTGAAACAAGAGATAGAGGAAGACATAAACGAATGGAAGCATATAATATGTTCATGGATGGGTAGAATCAACATCATCAAAATGTCTATACTACTCAAAGCAATCTATAGATTTAATGCAATCCCTATTAAAATATCAATGGCATATTCCACAGACCTAGAACAAACTCTCCAAAAATTCATATGGAATAAAAAAGACCCCAAACAGCAGCAACAATCTTGAGAAAGAAGAACAAAGTTAGAGGGATCACAATACCAGATATCAAGCTATACTACAAAGCCACTGTTCCGAAACTGCCTGCTACTGGCACACATATAGACAAATGGAACAGAACATAGAACCAGAAATCGACACAAGCCATTATGCTCAATTAGTATTTGACAAAGGAGGCAAGAATGTACAATGGAGTCAAGATAGTCTCTTAAATAAATGGTGTAGGGGAAATTGCACAGATACAATCAAAAAATTAAACTAGACCACCAAATTACACCATACACAAAATAAACTGAAAATGGATAACAGACTTAAACATAATATGGGAAACCATAAAAATCGTAGAAGAATACATTGGCAACAAATTATCAGACATATGTCATAGCAATATATTTACTGATACAGCTCCTAGGTCAATGGAAACTAAGGAGAAAATAAACAAATGAGACCACATCAAAATAAAAATTTTCTGCAAAGCCAAAGAAACCATCAATGAAACAACAAGAAATCCCACTACATGGGAGAACATATTTGTCAACATTATCTCTGATAAGGGCTTAATCTTCAAAATTCATAAGGAAATCATATATATTAACAATCCAATACAAAATAGGCAGAGGTTCTAAGTAGACACTTTCAAAGAGGACATACAGAAGGCCCACAGACATATGAAAACATGCTCAAAATCACTAATCATCCAAGAGATGCAAATAAAAACAATAATGTGGTACCATCTCACACTGTCAGAATGGCTATCATCAACACATCAACAAAACACAAGTGCTGGCCAGGATGTGCAGAAAAAGGAACCCTCCTGCACTGCTGGTGGGAATACAGACTGGTGCAGCCACTGTGGAAGACGGTATGGAGTTCCCTCAAAAAGTTAAAAATGGAACTCTCATTTGACCCAGTAATCCCACTTCTAGGACTATATCCCAAGAAACCAGAAATACCAATCAGAAAGGTTATGTGCACCCCCATGTTCATAGCAGCACAATTTACAATAGCTAAGATTTGGAAACCGCCTAAGTGCCCCTCAGCAGATGAGTGGATTAAAAAACAGTGGTACATCTACACAATGGGATAGTATGCCACTATAACAAAGAAGGAACTTTTACCAATTGTAACAGCATGGATGAAACTGGAGAGCATTATGCTAAGCGAAATAAGCCAACAGGAGAAAGATAAATATCACATGATGTCATGCATATGTGGGACATAATGATCAACATAATTTGATGAACAAGAATAGATCCAGAGACAAATGGCAGGGAGGGGGAATTAGAGAGCAACAGAAAGACTTGTATGCATGCATACTAACATAACCAATAGATACAGACACTGAGGTGGTGGGGCCTTGCACGGAGTGAGAATGGCTGGTGGAGGTGGTCAGTTGGGAAAAAGGAGACGTATGTAAAACTTTAGACAATGAAAAATAGAAAACAGGTCAGATTTTGGAAAAAATAGTAAAAAAGATGTTGGTCTTTGAAAACATACAGATGGCAAATATGCAAAAGAAAGATGGTCTACAATTCAAATTGAAATCTCACTGAGGTACCTTTAGAATAGCTAAAGCTAAGCAAACCAAAATAAAACTCCCTATGTTGGCAAGAATGTGAAATCACTGGAATCCTTATCTGTTTCTACTGGCGAATTCAAAATGGTACAGTCATTTTCAAAAGAAGTTCAAAGCATTTATACTTATAACAACCAGCCCTATGCTCCTATTTATTTACTCAAAAGCAGTAAACTCATATGTGTTTACAAAGAGTTTAATATAAAGGTTCATAGCAGCTTTCTTTCAAGTGTAAAACATAAAAACAATAACCTAAACTTCAAATGTGTCCATAAATAGGTGAATGATAAAATAATTTTGGTATATCCAAACAATGGGGTATTACTAAGCATCAATAATAACAAAATGTAATTACTTATATAGTCAATAGCACTAAAGGATCTGAAAATAATTATACTGAGTGAAATAAGTCAAATAATAAAAGGGTATATACCATATGCTTCCATTTATATAAAATTATAGAAAATGCAGATATACAGTGACAAAACAGATAAGTGGTTGCCTGGAGATGGGGGTGAAATGAAGAATAGTTGGAAGGGATAAAAGAAAGGGGTAGGAGAAAACTCTTAGAAGTGATGAATGTTTTTATGACCCTGATTGTGATGGTGATTTAACACGTGCATATATTTGTTAGTATATTTAAACTTTACTATTTAAATATGTATAGTTGACTGCATATCTATTATACATCAGTAAATCTATTAAAGTTTTGGAAGCATCAGTCACACAAAAATATTTATGTGTATAAATCTATAAATTCCACAAAATGTAACGGAATAGAGCATGATGGGATACATGTTATAGTAGCAGGGAGAAACGGGGTATTGATTGTTCTTGAAACCAAATCTGGGTAGTTTAAAGCAACTGAATATACAATGTCACAGAATTCAAAACAATCCCAAACACCAGAATTGTAGCTATGTGTTCTCAACTACTAATTAGATAATTACATTTCTATTCTCTATGGGTTTGTAAAATATAGGACTTTCCTGGAGGAACTCTAAAGTTCCTTCTTATTTTCCAGTTATACATATAAATCCAGTCAAGGAACTGATTTTCTGGCTGAGCCTAAGCATCAGCTGATGTGTGACCATGTCCATAACTGCCCATAAATTATAAATTATAATATCTTTCAAAAGTGCTAACTTTTCCAAGGCCTCAAAATATTTAATGTAAGCCCGGCCAGTGTTACTCAGTAGATGAGAATCAAACTAGTGTCAGGAAGTCAGAGTACAACTCTCAATCAGAATACATATCCAGGTTGCAGGCTCTGTCCCCAGTGGGAACTTTCTCATCATTGATGTTTCTATCTCTCTCTCCCTCTCCCTTTCTCTCTGTAATCAATAACAATATATTTGAAAAAAAATATTTAGTGTGAGATTAATAAAATAAATAAGATTTAAGACAATGGCCTATTTACCAGTAAAGTAACACTTTCCAATAGTCTTCACATTTCTGTCCTCTCTGAAATAAATTCTCTTCCTAATTTGAGGTTACTTGCTTTTTGGATTCCCCCAAATACTTTGCATTTTAAATGCTAGTTGTTATGGGATTAAGTATCAAGGTAAAGATTTTTGCCGTGATGGGAGTCACATACTATTACTATGAAATTTGGCCATCTGAGCATCTCAGGATCTAAAGTACATAGTTATGGGTATTTAAAAGTAACCTGAACATGGTAATTTATCCAATCCATAAACATGGGAGATGTTTCTCTTTCAATAATGCTTTGTGATTTTCAGTATATAGGTCCCTTATATTTTTTGTTAAGTTTATAGCTATTTTATTATTTTTTGGTTGCAATTGAAAATTATTTTTTTATTTTTATGATACTATATTGTTAGCATATAGGAATATAGTGAATTGTTTTATACATTGATTTTTATATGCTACAACTTTACTGTATTTATTAATTGTTTCTAATAGTTTTTTTATGGAGTATTTAGAATTTTTTATCTAAAGAATCATGCCATTTGCAAAAAGTGAAAATTGCACTTCTTCATTTGCAATTTGGATGCCTTTTATTTCTATCTCTTGCCTGATTGCTCTATCCAGGATTGCCTATATTATGTTAAATAAGAGTTGTGAGAGTGGACATTCTTGTTTTGTTCCTGATAGAGAAAAGGCTTTCAATTTTTCACCATTGAGAAACATATTAGCTGAGGGTTTGTTATATAATTAAAATGTCTATATTACCCAAAGAAATATAAAGATGTACAGCAATTCCCATCACTATCTTAATGATTTTTAAATAAATAGAACTAAAAATCATCAGATTTGTATGGAAGCATAAAAGACCCCAAATAGCCAAAGCAATATTGAAAAAAAAAAAAAAGAATGAAGCTAGCGGTATCACACTCCCTGACTTCAAATTGTACTACAAAGTGACAAAAATCAAATGAATATGAATTTGGGAGAAAAAACAGACACAAAAACCAATGGCACAGAATTGAGAGCCCAGAAATAAATGCACATATATATTGACAAATAATTCTATATAAAGGACCCAAACATCAACAATGGAGAAAAGAAAACCTCTTTAATAAATTATGCTGGGAAAATTGGAAAGCCACATGCAAAAGAATGAAATGAGTTTGTCCCCATGTAAAAATAAAAAAAAGAAACACTCAAAATGGATAAATACCTAAATATAAGATCTGAATAACACTTTACATAGAAGAAAACAGATGCTAAACTTATTGACCTTGGTCTTAGAGAGTATTTTATAAGTACCACGCACTAACCGATCGTGCCATTGGAGCTCCAAGATTATTTTATGAATTTGACCCCAAAGGTAAGAGAAGTAAAGGCAAAATAAATGAATTAAACTCTTTCAAACATAAAAGCTTCAGCATAGCAAAATAACTTGCCAACAAAACTAAAAGGTAATCAATTGATTTGGAGAAGATATTTGCAAACAACAGCTCTGACAAGGGTTAATATCCAAAATATATAAAGAAATCATACAACTCAACCTCAAACAATCCAATTAAAAATGGGCAGAGGACATCAACAAACACTTCTCCCAAAAAGACATACAGATGGCCAACAGATATATGAAAAGATGCTCAAGTTAAATAGCTATTAGGAAAATTCTAAACAAAATTGTAATGATATGCCACCTCTTACCTGTTAGAATAGCTGTTATCAACAGGACAAGTAAAAACAAGTGTTGGAGAGGTTGTGGAGAGAACTGAACCCTCATTCATTACTGATGGGAATATATATTGGTACAGCCATGATGGCAAATAGTATGGAGGCTCCTCAAAAAATTAAGAATAGAGTTACCATATGATCCAGAATCCCTCTTCTGTGTATATACCCACAAATTTGAAAACATTTATTTGCAAATATATATGCACCCCCCCCATGTTCACTGCAGCATTATTCATGTTGGCCTAGACATGGAGACAATGGAAGTGTCATTTTATAGATGATTGGATAAAAATGTGCACATATATACAATGTATTACTACTCAACCATAAGAGAAAATGAAATACTGTCATTTGAATGGAGCTTGAAAATACCATGTTAAGAGAAATAATTAAGAAAGAAAAAGTTAAGAACCATATAATTTAACTCATAAGTGGGATATAAAACTGAAAACAACTAATGAAGGAAACAAAAAAACAAACTTACTGTCTGTACAACAGTATGGTGGTTACTAAAGAAAAGGGTAGGTGGGAAGTAAACAGTATTGGAGGTCAAATGCATGGTGACAGAAGATGATTTGACTTTGGTGTAGGTACAAAATGAAATATACAGATCATGTGCCATAGAATTGTACATTTGAAACTTATATAAACTTATTAACCAATGTTACCCAAAATATTTAATTTTTTTAAGTTACTTGAGTGCAGTAGTGGTGGTGGTGGGAGCCTCTCCTGCCTCTGTGGCAGTGCTAAGAATGTCTGACTGCTGACTTAGGCTCACTACCCACAGGAATTGGGCTTAAGCCATCAATCAGACATTCCCCGAGGGCTTCCGGACCAGGTGAGGGTGTAGGCAAGGCTGAGGGATCCCCCAAGTACATGAATTTCATGCACTGGGCCTCTAGTGAAGTATATATGTCTTGTGGTAAGTTCTCTCAATAGTAGATATCATCTTGAGAGTAGAGGCCACATGAAATATCTGTAAGGGGCTCAATATCATTTTAAAAGATACATATTTTTCTTAGAAATGTGTTAGGAACTTATAATTACTTCCCTGCACAAATATCTCATTTCTTTTTAATACTTATACATAGCTAGTACATCATTAGAGTATCCTGAGTGAGTTTAAACTGCTAATTCAGAAACAAAGAGAATAAATATCAGTGCAGCAGAGATTTATTTTTAACACTTTTACTATCAAGACAGTTAATTTTTCTTTTATATATAATGGAAATCAGAGGAAAAGGCTAGGAATCAGAATCTAAGATTTCATTTTATTATAATTTATGAAATATGAGTGTTTTTAAGAAAAAAGAAACTTCAATACAGAGATATCATTGATTTCTATCTAGAGATTATTTGAGTATTATATAAGATATTATATAGGTAGGATAACTTAATGATTATTCTTTCAGTTTCATCTGCACAGTTTGTTAAACAATACTTACCTCATAGGGTATTATGCAACCTTTAAATTTTAATTGAAATAAAAATTTTAAATAAATGAATAGAGTCTCAAATACTTGTTAGGTAATACTAAATAGTCTGATCTATGTATAATTGGAATCCCAGAAGAAGAATGAAAAAAAAGTTAGGAAAAAAAACCTGAGGGAATAATACCCCAAAATTTCCCAAGTCTGATTACAGGTAGAAAATTATAATCAGACTAGAGGCCCAGTGCATGAAATCATGCACACATAGGGTCCCCAGTTGCTGCTGGACAGGACCTACCTTCCCCCGACTGTATGCCACCTCTGCTGGGTGGGGCCTCCCTTCTCCTGGGTGCTTGCCAGGACCTACTTTCACACCCACATTGGCCTAGTGCCACCTGTTCACCTGCTCCACCACTCCACAAGGGACCATCAGGGCCAGCAGCACCTTCACTGCCACCTGCTGCCAGTGCCACATTGCTGATGCCCACCATGTTCCATGCCTCTTCCTGGTGGTCAGTGCAAGTTTAACTCCTGATTTGTCAAACTCCTGCCCATAGGGACAATTAGCCTTTTATTATATAGGATTACATAAAAGTAACAGCAATTAACCATTGAAAGGTGGAGAAAGGAGAAAATCTTGAATGCAGGAAGAGAAAAACAACCCATTTCCTACAGGACAACAATGCAATTAACAACTGACTTCTTCACCAGACATGGTAGACACAAGAAGAGATGGAAATAGCACAACTAAAGTGCTAGAACAGCTGTCAGAGGGGAGGCAGGTTTGAGAGCTATGTGAAAAAGGTGAAGGAAAAAAGCTAAAAAACAAACAAATAAGCAAACAAACAAAAAACGACCAAAAATCTTACACACAGATAGCAGTATGGTGACTACTAGAGGGAAAAGGAAAAAGGGGAGGTTAAAGAGGACAGAGGAGGTATAAATGGTGATGGAAATAGACTTGACTTGGAGTGGTAAACACACAATACAATATACAGATGATGTAGTCTATAATTGTACATCTAAAACCTATATATTTTATTAACCAATGTCACCCCAATAAATTGCATAAAGATGAAGTGCTAGAACAAAACAACCACCACCAAAAAACACGAATAAAACTGTTCAGCCAGAATTCTATGCACAGGATATTCCATAAAACATTCTTCAAGAGTCATAGCAAAATGAAGACAGTGTCAAATTTAGCAAATAAATCAGGACATTAAAAAGAAAAATGTAAGAGGATTTGTTGCTAGCAGACATATAGGAATGCTAAAGAAAATTCTATAAACTAAAGTGGAGTAACACTAGATTGAAACTCATATGTTTAGTTAGGAATAAAAAGCATTGGGAATCAAATATCTGGGGATATGCAAGTGATTCTTTTCTTTATTCTTTCTCAGTTTAAATATTATACACATATCAAATTAAAGCAAACATTATGATTTCATTTTGGGGAGTTTATAATGTATAAAATATAACACATAAAAAAGCCATAAAGGGTCAAATAAATATTTGAGGTTTTGAAGGTTATATGGGCTCTGTAGCAACTACTCAACTTTGTCATTGTAGTATAAAAGCAGCAGAATATAATACATAAGTGAATAGTTATGGATGTGTTGTAATAAAACTTTATTTACAAAACAGGTAGTTATGCTATTGTTAAATCTGGCATAAAGGTTGAGGTATATATGTACCTCTAGGGTTTCAAAGATACTACAGTTTGTATGAAGTTGTAACTTTAGTGTAACTGGATATTAAACTATAAAAGATACTTATCATAATTCTCAGAATGACCATTTAAAAATATAATACGCCAAGACCGGTTTGGCTCAGTGGATAGAGCGTCGGCCTGCGGACTGAAAGGTCCCGGGTTCGATTCCGGTCAGGGGCATGTACCTTGCTTGCGGGCACATCTCCAGTGTGGGGCGTGCAGGAGGCAGCTGATCGATGTCTCTCTCTCATCGATGTTTCTGACTTTCTATCCCTCTTCCTTCCTCTCTGTGAAAAATCAATAAAATATATTAAAAAAAATAAAAAATATATATAATGACATAAAGCTAAAAAGGCAGTAGGAAAATGAAGACAAAATTCTAGAAATGTTTAAAATGATCCTCCAAAATGAGGGGAGAAAAGTTGAAATGAAAAATAAATAAACAAAAGGGAACAAATAATAAAACTGTAGTCACAAAACCATATAAATAATTACATTTAATGTTAACAAATGACAGTCAAAAATCAGAGATTTTAAGAAAGAGTTAAATAGAGACTTACCTTACTGTCTTTAAGAGACTCATCTTAAATATAAAGTCACCAATAGGTAGCAAGCAAATAGATGGAACATGATATACCATAAAAATAGTATCAGAAGGATTAAGTAGTCATATTAAAAACAGATGGAATAATATCAAGATATAAAATACAATTAAATATAATGATAATATTTAATAAAGTGTCAATTATATAGGAAAATACTCATAAGTATGTATGCCTCTAAGAGTTTCAAAATGTATGATACAAAAATTAATATAAGAAAAAATAATTACGAAATCAAAATTGAAGATTTTATTAGATAGAACTATGCTAAGTAAATAACCAGACACAAATAGACAAATATTGCATGATCTCATTTACATAAGGAATTTTAAAAAATATAAAACATTGGACTCATAGTGACAGAGAATAGAATAGTAACTACCAGTGGTTGGGGGATGGGAAAAGGGAAGATAGTGATTAAAGGGTAGAGAGTATATCTCAAGTGTCCTCACCACACATACTCAAAAATGGTAACTTTGGAAGATGATGGTTAATACATTTTATTATGGCAATCATTTCACAATGTACACTTATATCAAAAATCACATTGCACATCATATATATATATATTTATATATATATTATATATATATTATATATATATTATATATATACTTATATATATATTTTAAAATATAATATATATTTTAAAACTTATAAATTTAAAAATAATTTTTAAAGAACTGTGCAAAAAATCAGACGTAGAAAACTAAAAACTATCAATTGGACTTTATTGAGATTTACAGAACTTAAACACAATAATAAGGGTATAAAATTTTGTCATATGTACATAGCATGTTACTGGGATAAACAATACACTGAACCATAAATCAAGACCCAATATATTTTTACATTTATATGTGCATATATATATAATTGATTTCAGAGAGGAGGGGAGTGAGAAAGAGATAGAAACAACAATAATGAAAGATAATCATTAATTGGCTGCCTCCTGCACCCCCCACACTGGGGATTGAGCCCACAACCCGGCCATGTGCCCTGACCAGGAATCAAATCAGTGCCATCCTGGTTCTCAGGTTGGCGCTCAACAACTGAGCCATACTGGTTGAGCTACTATTACATTTTAAAGAATGGAATCATGCACAGTGTGTTCTCTGACCACAACATAAAGATCAGTATAAATTACTAGAAAACCCTTCAAATACTTGGAAATCAATATAGTATATATTTCTCAATAGTGGACTAGTTAGATAACAAACTAAAAAGGAAATCAGAAAATAAGTTGAAGTGAATGATAATAAAATACAAAATTTGGGAGATGCTGCTTAAATTGTGTTAGAGGGAAATTTATACCTTTAAATATTCATGTAAAGAAAGGGTAGAATTTAAAATCAATTATCTGAAATATCACTTTAAGAAATCAAGAAAAGAAAGAATATTAAACTAGAAGTAAGCAGATGGAAGGCTTTAAGAGAGCTATGAGTAGAAATCAATAAAATACTAAAGTAAAAATTATAGAGTAAATAAAACCAAGCTGGTTCTTTGAAAAAGTAAATAAAATTTCTAAGTATATCTAAAAAGAAGAAATCAAAGTGAGATACAACAGAAAATACCAATATTAGGGATTAAAGAATACATCACTGCAGATCCTACCAAAAAAAAAGGTTCATCAGAGATACTGGGCTGAGACAGAGAGAGAGAGAGAGAGAGAGAGAGAGAGAGAGAGAGAGAGAGAGAGAGAGAGAGAGAGATTTCTTTGTTTACTTTTGGTATCATGGTAATGTCTCATAGAAGAAAACATAGTAAACTATTTGACATTAGTAGTCATAGTGGTATCTTTTAGGATATATCCCCTTGAACAATGGAAACCAAAGCAAAAACAAATGCTTTTCAAATGTATGTCCACTTTCAAAGGACTTATTTAAGCCCTTTGCCCATTCTTTGATTGGATTGTTTATCTTCATTTTGTTAAAATGTAAGAGTTCCCTGTAAATTTTGGAGGTTAGGCCCTTATCAGATATAACATTGGCAAAACTATGTTCTCCCATGCAGTGGGCTTTATTGTTGCTTTGTTGGTGGTTTCTTTTGCTGTGTAGAAGCTTTTTTATTTTGATGTAGTCCCATTTGTTTATTTTCTCCGTAGTTTCTATTGCCCTAGGAGCTGTATCGGTAAAGATTTTGTTACAACATATGTCTGATATTTTGCTGCTTGTGGATTCTTCTAAGATTTTTATGGTTTCCCATCTTATGTTAAGTCCTTTACCATTTGAATTTATTTTTGTGTATGGTGTCAAAGTCACTAATTATCCTAGAGATGCAGATCAAAACAACAATGAGAAACCATCTCACACCTGTCAGAATGACTATAATCAACAAACAAACAAAGCAGAAGTGCTGGCCAGGATGTGGAGAAAAAGGAACTCTCCTGCACTGCTGGTGGGAATGCAGACTGGTGCAGTCAATGTGGAGAACAGTATGGCATTTCCTCAAAAAGTTAAAAGTGGAACTTCCATTTGACCCAGTAATCCCTTTTCTAGGAATATATCCCAAGAAAACAGAAACACTAATCAGAAAGGATGTATGCACCTGCAGCCTAAGTACCCATCAGCAGATGAGTGGATTAAAAAGCTGTGATACATCTACACAATAGAATACTATGCTGCTGTAAAGAAAGAAAGAACTCTTACCATTTGAAACAGCATAAATGGACATGGAGAGCATTATGGTAAGCAAAATAAGCCAGTCAGAGAATGATAAATATCACATGATCTCACTCATTTGTGGAATATAATGAACAACACAAACTGATGGATCCAGAGACTGAGAAGCATGGAATAGATTGTAAGACTTCAGAAGGAAGGCAGGGGAGGGTTGGGGGGGTAAGAAATCAACTAAAGGAATTGTATGCATGCATATAAGCATAACCAATGGACACAGACACTAGAGGGGTAAAGGCATGGGCTGGGGGGGGGTAGAAGTGGCCAGGTACAGGTCAATGGGAGAAAAAAGGAGACATATGAACTACCATGTGTGATACTTTAAACAATAAAGAATTTAAAAATAAACAAATGGGGCACATAGGATGCTTACACATTTTAGCTATGGGAATCAAAGACCAGAAGGATATCAAAGGACAGAAGGAAAAATTTAGTGTGATAAAATATTTTAGATTTGAATTGTGGTGGTGGTTGTATGCCTACACATAATTACTAAAATTCATCAAACTAAACACTTAAAAGGGGTCAAGTTTGTTGTATATAAACTATACTTAGAAAAACTAGAAAATGTTTGAGATCTCAAAATACTTTTGTTCGTTTATAGATCTCCATTCTCTATATATCCGAGTATTGTAGATACTTTTTTTCTTTTCAATTCCAAGCCTCTCCCCTTCCTTATCCGAGTAACCTCATAAATTCTAGGGCTTAAGCTATTAAAGTTGGTTGTAGGACTTACAAATTACCTTAGCTTGGACATATATCTTGGGCATTTCAAATTCAGCATTAAAAAAAATGGACACCCATCTAAACTCCTCTACTATTTATCTTCCCAAGTGATGCTAGTATGGTCTTTTCCAAAGAGCTTCTCTCATCATTCAATTCCCTATGTTAAAAGCACCATTGCCTTCCTGAAACATTCAAGTTACAATCTCTATTCTTACAATCATAAATAGTAGGCCCTTTATGAGTTTGGGGCTTAGCTCTTAATCATCTATTGCAGCTATTACCCATAAGATCCCTTTGATCATGGATCAACAACTAAAATGCTTCTGAGTATGTATAGAGGACACAGCATGAAAGAAAGACAATAGCACGAGTGCATTTTTTCTTTCATTTCCAGTGCCAAGGAGTTAACAGGTGTGCTAGTGAAACAGAAAGTGAAGACCTCACATAAGGATCATATGCAGTATTCCTATTCTCTGACCAGCTACTGCCACCTGGGCACAGGTTTAATAGATCTGACTTTGCAATATCTGATTTTTAAAAATTTTAATTGTTTAATTTAGATATTATTATTGAATTTTGGGTTGACAAAGGTTAATAAAATTATTTAGGTTTCAAGTGTACAGTCTATAATACATCATCTGTATACCATATAAGATCTGATTCTTATATGAAATGTCATGATGCTAAATATTTGAAGATAATATTGATTAACTTAAATTGTTCAACAAATAAAATGAATCTTTCAGCAGCATGGATTCTAGATCACAAGCTCATCAGACCATCCAGTCTTTTTCACATAGAAAGTCCCTAAATATTCTTAAGTATTTAACTTGTTACCATAATCACTAAAAGAGCCTTCTTTTATTCCCTCTTTACAAAAAATACTTTTGATGTTTGTTTTTACTTCTAGAATAAATACCTTAAAATTATTATTTACTCTTTGACAAACATGGTTCTAAGTACTCTACAGATATTTACTCATTTAATCTCTGCTTTAATTATTTCTACTTTACAGATGGTATAAATGGGATTCGTAGAGTTTTAGCAACATTTCCAACATATGGCTTGTAAATAATACAGTCAGGATTCAAAACCATGTAACAATATAGCTCACCTTATTAGCCACTAAAATGCAATAATTTTCTAATTTTATGGCATAGTACCAGAATCATTGTTGTGTCCATATGTTTGTTCTCTGGTCTACTAGCAAAGAATATGTTTTATTTTCCTTTTACTCATCAGAGTGATAACTTATTAAGTACCCAATAGATATGGGTTAATGAATGAATGCATGAATGAATGAATGAAGTGATGAAATATTGAACATTTTCAATATGGCTCCTATAATTTTCACTCTTATAAGGTTCTGTTATATACCTTCACTGTAAAATTTTAGACAATACATTATAAAGTATAAATTATATAACATTTCTCCATGTTTTCATTCTCTCTTGTTCCATCTGTTTCTAACTATAAATTCCAGGATTGAACACTGTTAACCGTTCCAGGATTTTCTTTGGGAAATTTCATAAGAATCTCAATAATTTAAAAAAGGGACTATGTAACCAATGTAAGTAAAAATTAGGCTCTGTTTTAAGAAAATACTCAAATAAGTGTACAACTCTCAGAAGAGTCTAGAATAAAATGTCCATCGTTTTTAAAATCAAATTTCTCCAAAACCAATAATAAATCAATTGTAGCTTATCAGAAATATTATATGTAGGCAAATTAAACTATTATATTTATTTATTATTAGCCATGTTATAAAAGGGAAAGGGAGCTAGTTTTTATGCTAATCATTTAAACTGAATTTGAATTGATTATAAGTTAAATGAGTCTAAACACTGGTCTAAACCACTCAGAAAAGCATACCTCATGGGAGTGCTGCAATATGGAAGGGATAACTAGAAGAATCTAGCCTAAGAGCTATTGCTATTTAGCAAATTTCAACTGCAAGTTACAAAAAAAAAGATAACTGGACTTTAGTATACAAACACTTATAGGTAAGTAACCAGTAGAATATATGAATGATCAAGATTCCATCATGTGATGATGAGACGAGAGAATTGAGATATACTGTATAGAAGTACAAGGCTGATATGTGACTTTATGTTATTGACTGAATGTTTGTGTCCTCTCAAAATTAATATGTTGAAACCTAATCCCCAATGCAATGGTGTTTGAAAGTGGGCATTTGAGAGGTGATTAGATCATGAGGGTAGAGCCCTCATGAATGGTATTAGTGCTCTTGCAAAAAAAGAATCCAAAGAGTTCCCTTGACACTCCCTCCATGTGAGCACTCAATGAGAAGACATGTTCAACCAGGAAGTGGGTTCCTTACCAGACACCGAATCTGCTTGTGCCTTGATGTTGGAACTTTCCAGCCTTCAGAACTATGGGAAAATACATTTCTGTTGTTCATAAGTTACCCAGTCTATGGTATTTTGATATAGGAGCCTGAATATACTATAACATCTTACATAAGAACCAGATAGAGAAAATCTTAGCATGTGATGCAGAAAGTACTAACGGTGAGCAGAAGGCAATATCATTGCTAAATCAAACCTCAAAACAACAGCAAACATATTCTACTCCTTTATAGTGTTAGTCTTAAAATACCTAAACTATATTCAACAGTGCCTAGGGTTTAACTATGTTTGATTATCCGTTAATGAAATAATTACTGCCCCCAAAAGACCCCATACAGTTCATCTCTAAAGGGAAATTGAGCAGTTATGCATCTGATGAAAAATATGTGATTTATCTTACATTTTCAAGCAGAATGCCAATTCTGTCAGGAGCATGCCTAGGCCCTAAAGCACATGGCTCTCTCTTTAGTCAACCGCACAGATAATGGGAGCTTTGGGCCGTCAAGGATTTCAGCCATAAACTGACAGAATCAAGGGCTTCTAAAATCCCATTAGCAGCATCCGTAAGGTACAGGAGACATTTAACTATTTATTAAATGCTAAATAGATTCCCAGCCACATGTTGTGAGAAAGCATTATGTGTTATAAATATAAAAACTCTGGGAATAACAAGACTCCAAATTTACTGTTTTAAATAAGGGCTAAGAGAATGAGAAGAGTTTAGCTTCTGGAAAAAAAAATTCCCAGTATAATCCTATTAATAATTTTTAACCGTTAAGAATTATCATTCAAGATTATTTTATATAATTTGACTAGAAGAATTAAAACAGAGATCTCCATATGCCTGTGACAATATTGTACCATTTGAAATTTATGTGCATATTTCTTGTGAATATGATTCACTCATCTTATTCCTCTCTCTACCCACTCAACATATTTCATGAAGCACTATAAAAATGAAATATATTCTTAATAAGTAGTATACCTTAATTTGTGACATCATGAAAATATTCATTTATTCAACAAACATGTATTGATTAAATATTGTTTTATGGGCATTCTGCTATGTACTGAGTGTGGATTGATGAAATATAAGCATGATCCTATGTTCATGCTATAAACAGGTTAGTGATGGAGATGCTAGTAGATAATGCACAATGGTGATAAATAATTTGTCATAAAGGAAGAACATAATCCTATGATAAGTAATATAATTGAGATAATGTATTCATTGGAAGGGGACTTTTCAGGAGTTTCCAGTTACAAGGAGTCAATCATGAGTGCCAAAGTATAGTGGACAAGGAAAATAATTTAAAGGTTAGATGAGATATTTTTATAACTCTAAGATATTTTCTAAGAAGTTCTAACAATTCTGAAAATTACTTTTAGCCTCCATGTTTCACATCTAAAAATAGTAGAGTGATCTTACTAAGCATAATGGGGAAAGAAAGATGCCTGCAGCTCTACCCACTGATTCTTAACATTCAGTGTTTGCCATTTATAGAAATTTGTGTTAACAAGAAATACTGGAATTTGTTACCAACATATACTTCTCCCTAGTGATACAGGTAACATAAAAAAAAGTTAAAGTAAAGGATTTACAATTCAAGCCTTCAAACTGGCATCTGCTACCATTTTAACAGGATATGCTGAAATCAATTAGCGGTTCCTCCTTAATACTGAAATATAATTTATCTATAGCACTTGACTTGATGTTATGCCTGTATCCAATGTTGGCATTCTCCATACTCTTCTCTGTGTGGTAGCTCTTTCTGTATAAATATTATTTTGTTCCAAATTATTGGAAGATTCGTGAGAGTAGGGATTTGGTGCCAATTCTATGAAAAAGGGCAATGACTTATAGATAACAGTTATTTCTTGGATATTGCTATCTCTGAAGAAATCTGGTTAAGTGCAGAGTAATTTCTATAGGTAACAAAACTTTTATTTATAATATTTTATATCTAAAAGGAAGACAGTAGCTTTGGAACAGAAAAAAATCTATCTCTATGTTTCATTGTAAATGCTAAAAAATCAGTAGATTTGTTTCAAGGGAAGGGAAATTGGGTTTTTACCCTTTTATTTGCTTTTCTGCCATCCTTTGAGAATTAGAAATTTTACAGCTGGTTTCTCTTATGCTGTCAGAGTGATTTTGCTTTTCTCTGTGGATATGACAAGAGGGAATATTCCTGTCTTGGTTACACATGTACATCAACTCTGAATGAATCCCAAATATTTTAAATGGGTCCATATAAAAAATGCTTAGAGCAAAGGACGAAAAGATAAGGTTGCCAAGGGAAAGGGAACTCGATTTTATGCTATTACGTCCTTAAACATCAATTGATATTCAAGTTCTTCATAACTTAAAAAACAACAACAAAACAATCATCTCCTGTGTATGATAAGTGACAATCACTTTAAGACTAGCTTATTTTTCTTTTTAAAACAAGGATGTAAAAGACACTAAGAATGAAACTTGCATGACTACCTTTGATTAAGAAATATCCAGTCACTTAGATCAAATTTAATATTCATAATAAACACCAACATTTATCTTTGTAACATGGTATTCCCTATAATAATATGATGTCAAATTGACCAACATTTAGTTTTAATATATTAATATATCCCACACATTCAAATATCACTCCAATTATAACAAAAAGAATAATATTTATGTTTTGTGTTAAACACAACAGCACAGTAGAATATTTAGAAAATACATGTTTACATTTTCTTAATATAAACTGAAATGTTTTCCCCATCTACTCATTAAGGATGTAAAAGTCTATTGGCTATATAAATATGGTCACTATTCCAAGCTGAAAAGCACTTCTTTGTCCTGGTATCAGGTGGACCAGATGAACTTCATTTCTACCCTTTGCAATTTTATGTTTTTCTTGTTGTGCCAGAAGGAGAAGAAAGGGAGCAAGAAATTGAAAACCTATTTGAAGAAATAATGACAGAAAACTTCCCCCACCTGGTGAAAGAAATAGACATACAAGTCCAGGAAGTCCAAAGCAAAAGGAACCCAAAGAGGCCCATACCAAGACACATTATAATTAAAGTGACAAAAATTAAAGAAAAAGAGAGAATCTTAAAAGCAGCAAAAGAAAGTTATCCACAAGAGAGCATCCATATAACTCTTAGCTAATTTTTCAACAGAACTTTGCAAGCCAGAAGAGAGTGGCACAAAATCTTCAATGTGATGAAAAGTAAGGATATACAACCAAGATTACTCTACCCAGCAAAGCTATCATTTAGAGTCGAAGGTCAGATACTCTTAGTAATTTTAGACAAGTTTAGCATATGCTAGATTTCAGTCATTGCCTTCCACTAAGTCCTTTATTAAAGACTTTATACACACATGGCAGTACCTATACTTCCCTATTACTTCAAATAGCCTTTTCAGTTGCTACTCTGGTTCTGAAATATTTTTTTTGTAATTTTAGAGGTGAACATATGTAGAGGTGGTATGTCCAGTGGCACAGTTTTGGATTCATGCAATCTAATTTCATACCTTACTTCTGACTCTTGCTAGCTATGTTAATTTTCTTAATTACTCAGTCTCTCTCTTATTCAGTTTCATCATCTGCAAATATAGAAAATAGCAGTGACTCCCATCATGCAGTAGTTGTTAAGGATCAACTATGGCAACACAGATAAAGTGCTTAATGTGGAAAATGATAATTGCAAATATTGAGTTCAATTACCTACCATTTTCCTTGTTATTGCTATTATCATAAGGCAAAAGATGAATGTCATATAAATGGAAGTTATATTCAGAATGAGTGAAGAATGTATAGTTACCAACATGTGTAAATTTCTATTCTACATATTAGAGAAATGGAAAAGTTTTTAAATCATTTATCTTTGTAGAATTTGTTGAATTTAATATTTAATTTTATTTAAAAAATCTATTTTTTATTGCTTGATAGGAGAAGTAGATTGTTTGCAATAATCCTCACTATCTATATTTTGGTGATGTTTAAGAACATTATAGATTACTAGAGGCCTGGTGCATAAATTTGCGCACTGGTGGGGTCCAGCAACGCCACACCAATGGGTACCTATATGGCTGGGCCAGCTGGATGGAGGGAACATACGACGTTGGTTGGTCAGCCCAGCTCCTGATTGGGGTGAGGGGATGACTGTCAGCAGGCCGGCCAGGGAGAGGGGCCATGGAAGGTTGGCCAGCCACAGTGCGAATCTTAGCAACTGGTTGTTCCAGTTGTTCCAGCAGCTTGGCTTTTATATATATAATTTTTTCAAAAAGTACAAAATGCTACCAATTTTCTGGTTTTGCCCAACACAATCAGGTTCCCTTACATCCCTTTGCATAACATTCCAGTTTTAATATCAAATCATAATTGTTTGGGGATAAATTACGCTAACAAAGATGAAATTGAAATATGAGAAGTGAAATTATAGTTTTCTCTTGAATAAATGTTTTAATTTTTTAAAATTTCTTTATTGATTAAGGTATTATGTATGTGTCCTTATTTCCCCATTACTCCCAACCCCATTCCACCC
>JAAGEH010000029.1:9524501-9549405 GCA_011751065.1 Lasiurus cinereus
TCAAAGGACTTGTATGCATGAATATAAGCCTAACCAATGGATACAAACAATAGGAGGGTGAGGGCATGAGTAAGGGGGTGGGAGGGGATGAGGGGATAAGGAAACATATGTAATACCTTAACCAATAAAGAAATTTTAAAAAAAGGCCAAGAGACATATGAGAACATACTCAGTCACTAATCATCTGAGAGATGTAAATCAAAACAACAATGAGGTACCATCTCACACCTGTCAGAATAGCTATCATCAAAAATCAATAAATGACAAGTATTGTCAAGGATGTGGAGAAAAAGGAACCCTTTTGCTCTCCTGGTGAGAATGCAGGCTGATGCAGCCACTCTGGAGAACAGTATGGAGTTTCCTCAAAAAACTAAAAATGGAAATCTCATTTGACCCAGTGATCTCACTTCTGGGAATATATCCCAAAAAACTAGAAACACCAATCATAAAGGAGATATGCACTTCTATGTTCACAGCAGCACAATTTAGAATAGCTAAGATTTGGAAACAGTTTACATGCCCATCAGCAGGTGAGTGGATTAGAGATACACTCTTCATTCCTTGAAAAGACCTACTCTGTTACAAAGAGGAAACATGACCAATTATGTTGATAAAAACAGATATTGCAGATTTAAAAATGTACAGATTCTGTATAAAGATGTATATTGACATGTATGACAGACACATAGATTGAAATATACAAATGGCAATTAGTTACCTTTCATTTTCCATGTGATTTTTTAAAAAGAGAAACAAATTAAAACTAATGAGGTTTTAGTTAAAGAACTTATGCTGTATAAAGTGGGACATAAGAACATGAAAATGTATTAGTTTTGAAATTTGAGATTATATCAATCACCTGGAGGGCTTGATAAAATGCAGACTTCTAAAACTCACTCCCCACATCAATTTTTGTAGGTCTGGAGTGGGATCCAGGAATGAGTTTATATATTGAACTACAACAGATTTTATACTTCACACAAACATACACACACACACACACACACACACACACACACACACTAGAGGCCTGATACAATAAATTTCTGCATGGGGTGGGGGGATGTCCTTCTGCCCAACCTGCTCCCTCTCCAAACTGGGACCCCTTGAGGCATGTCCAACTGCCCATTTAGGCCCCATCTTAGATCCTACTTGGATTGGGCCTAAACGGGCAGTCGGACATTCGTCTCACAATCCAGGACTGGTAGCTCCCAACCGCTCACCTGCCTGCCTTCCTGATTACCCCTAACCACTTCTGGCTGCCAGCTTGATCACCCCCTAACCACTCCCCTGACAGCCTGATTGATGCATAACTGCTCCCCTGTCAGCCTGTTTGCCACTAACTGCCCTCCCATGTAGGCCTGGACACCCCTAATTGTCCTTCCCTTTGGGCCTGGGCACCCCTAACTGCCCTCTCCTGTAGGCTTGGGTCCCCCCCAACTGCCCTTCCCAGCATGCTTGGTCACCCACAACTGCCTTCCCTTGCAGGCCTGGTCCCTCCTTCTGCTGTCCTGATCTCCCACAAGTGCCCCCCTTCAGGCCTGGCTCCAGCCAAGTGCCCTCCCCTGCTGGCCATCTTGTGGTGGCCATGATGTGTCCACATGGGGGCAGGATCTTTTGACCACATGGGTACAATCATATTATGTGTTGAAGTGATGATCAATCTGCATGTTACTCTTTCACTAGATAGGATAGAGGCCTGTTGCATGGGTGAGGGCCTGCTGGTTTGCCCTGAGGGTGTCCCAGATCAGGGTAGGTGTTCCCTTGGGGCATGGGTTGGCCTGGGTGAGGGGCCTGTGGTGGTTTGCAGGTCGGCCACGCCCAAGGAGACCCTGGAATCTGCAATTTATTTGTATTCTACAATTGAAACTTTGTAACCTAGAGCAGAGAAAAACCTTCTGCTCCCATAGCCATTGAAACTTTGTTGCCTTAAGCAGAAGCCAGCCAGGGTGTGAGGAAAGCTTGGCTTCCTCTATCACCAGGGGCAATGCAAGCCTCCCTAGCCTCCCTCCTGCTCTCTCTGTGGCCATAGCCATCCAGGTTGGATTAATTTGCATAGTTACTCTGATTGGCTGGTGGGCATGGCTGGTGGTATATTGGAGGTACAATCAATTTGCATATTACTCTTTTATTGGATAGGGTATTTACACTTCAGTATATATACACTAAATGACCAGATTATTATATTATGATCTCTGAATGCATAATAATCTGGCCACTCAGTATATAACCTATATAATAAAAGGCTAATATGCAAATTGTCCCCTTGACCAGGAGTTTGACAAACAGGCAGGCTGGCCAACTGCCCATATCCTCTCCCGCTGGCAAGTCTGGCAGGACCCCATCCATGAATGAATTCATGCACTAGGCCTCTAATCCTATCTAATAAAATAATAATACAGAAATTGACCATACCTCTGCTACACCAACAAGCCATGCCCACCAGCCACGCCCACCAGCCAATCAGAGTGAGTATGCAAATTAACCCAACCAAGATGGCTATGGCCACAGAGAGAGCAGGAAGGAGGCTTGGGTTGCTCCTGGCGATGGAGGAAGCCAAGCTGTCCACACACCCTAGCTGGCACTTAAGGCAACAAAGATTCAATGGCTGTATGAGCAAAAGGCTTGGCTCCACTCCAGGCTACAAAGCTTCAATTGTAGAAGATAAATAAAGCCCAGACACCAGGGCCTCCACTGGGGTCGTCGCCAGGGGTAGAGTCAGGCTGCAAACCAACACAGGCCCCTCCCCCAGGCCACACAACCCCACAAGGGAACACCCACCCTGATCCAGGACATCCTTCAGGGCAAACCAACCAGCCCCCACCCGTGCAACAGGCCTCTATCCTATCTAATAAAAGAGTAATATGCAGATTGATCATCACTCCAACACACAAGATGACTGTCCTCATGTGGTCAAAAGATCTTACCCCCATGTAGACACATGATGGGCGCCACTAGAAGGCCAGTAGGGGAGGGCAGTTTGCAGGGAACAGGACTGCAAGGGAGGGCAGGTATGGTGATCAAGCCTGCAGGAGAGGGCAGTTAAGGGTGACCAGGCTGGTAGAGGAGTGAAGTTGGGGGTAATCTGGCCTGCAGGGAAGGGCAGTCGGGAGGAACCCAGTCCTGAAGGGGAGGGCAGTTAGGGGTGACCAGTCCCACACAGGAGGGCAGTTAGGGGCAAACAGGCTGGCAGGGGAGTGGTTAAGGGGTGATCAGGCTGGCAGGCAGAAGCAGTTAGGGACAATCAGGAAGGCAGGCAGGCAAGCATTTGGGAGCCAGTAGTCCTGGAATGTGAGAGGAATGTCCGACTGCTCTTTAGGCCCTTATCCTACCTGGATCATGCCTAAATGGGCAGTTGGACATCCCTCAAAGGGTCCCAGTTTGGAGAGAGAGCAGGCTGGGCTGAAGTACAACCCTCCCCAGGCACAAATTTCATGCACTGGGCCTCTAGTCTATATCATAAAAGACCTATGGTCATGATGCCATTAGAGTGTCACAACCAAACGGACAGTGGCTCTTGCAGCAAGCAGAGTGGGCACGAGCTACTTGTGATGGAGAGCTACTAGTGGTGGAGATCTGTGAGCATCAGAGTGCTGGGTAATGAGTTACTAGTGGTGGATATCTATGAGCATTGGAGAGCTACAAGAAGTAGAGGGCAGGGTGGCCAACTGAGGAAAGTAGAAACAAGCTACTTGTGCACAATTTAATGTGCACTGAGCCTCTAGTCCAATGTAAAAAAAGATAATATGCAAATTAACGATCACCACTCTACAACCACAAGCCATGCCCATCAGCCACGCCCACCAATCAGGAACAAGTATGCAAATTAATCTCAACTGAGATGACTGCTGCCATGGAGCAAGCAGGAGGGAGGCATGAATTTCCCCTGTGATGGAAGAAACCAGCTTTCCACATACCCTGGCCGGCCCAGGCCTCCACTCAAGGCTACAAAGTTTCAATTATAGAAGATAAATAAATCCCAATAGAAATGGCTGCCTCCCAGAGCCAGCAGGAGGTTTGGCTCCACTCTAGGCTACAAAGTTTCAATTGTAGAGGAAAAATAAATCCCTGATCCCAGGGTATCTACTTGGGTCACAGGGAGATGTGGCCATCCTACAAACAACCACAGGCCCCTCACCCAGGCCACCCCTATGCCCCACCATTCTCCTGGATACCCTTCAGGGCAAACCAGCTGGCCCCCCTCATGCCCCAGGCCTCTATCATACCTAATAAAAGAGTAATATGAAGATTGACCATCACTCCAACAGACAAGATGGCTGCTCCCATGTGGTCAAAATATCCTGCCCTCATGTGGACACAAGATGGCCACCACAAGTTGATCAGCAGGAGAGGGCAGTTGGGAGAGACCAGGCCTGCAAGGGAGGGCAGTTGTGGGTGATCAGGCCATCAGGGGTAGGCAATTGGGAGGGACCAGGCCTACAACAGAGGGCATTTGGGGATGATCAAGCCTGCAGTGGAGTGAAGTTAGGGGTGACCAGGAGAGCAGAGAAGAGCAGTTGGGGAGATTCAGGCCTGCAAGGACGGGCAGTTAGGGGTGAGCAGGCTTGCAGAGGAGGGCAGTGAGGGGCAAACAGATTGGCAGGTAAACAATTAGGCATCAATCAGGCTGGCAGGGGAGTGGTTAAAGAGTGATCAGGCTGGCAGGCAGAAGTGGTTAGGAGCAATTAGGAAAGCAGATAGGTGAGCAGTTGGGAGCTAGCAGTCCTGGATTTTGAGAGGGATGTCTGTCTGGCCTTTAGGCCCGATTCCTCTCAAGGTCCAACATTGGAGAGGGTGTAGGCTGGGTTTAGGGACACTCCTCTGTGCATGAATTTTGTGCACTTGGCCTCTGGTATTTATATAAAAGCATAAATTACCAAACGACTGATGTACTCATGGAATGGTTGCTGTGGTACTCATGGACAGATCCTCAATGCTGAGGATTGGCCCACCTCCTGTTTGGATCAGGCCTGTGGAGATTGGACTTCCTCCTGTCTGGATTGGGCTTGTGGTGATCTGGCTCCCTCTCATCTGAATCAGGCTTTGGGGATCTTGCTCCCTCTTATCTGGATTGGGCTTGCCGGTATTGGGATTGAGTCTGTGGGGATCAGGCTGAAACCAGCTCTCTGACATTCCCCAAGGAGTCCCGGATTGTGAGAGGGTGCAGGCCAGGCTGAGGGACCCCACCTATCCACAAATCTGTGCACTGGGCCTCTAGTTATACACATAAACACACACACACATACACACACACACACACACACACACACACGTGTGTGTGTGTGTATTCTGTTTTCCCGAAAGTAAGATATCCCTGGAAAATAAAACCTACTTCCAGTTTTGCCTCTAGCAGTAATATAAGACAACCCCCCAAAATAAGAACTCCCCAATAATAAGTCCTCCCCGGAACATAAGGCAACAAACGGTTTCCCCAAAATATAAGACCACCAAAGCTACTGTAAGGTGTCTGACTCCTGATTTAAAGAGATCTCACACTGCCTGAACAGCTCCGGCTGCGCTGTGGCCAATCTGTGAGCTGGTTTGTGATGACAACTACTACCATATTGTATACAGGTGATAAATTTTCTTTTTTTTTTTTTTGTTCAACAATAAATGTGTACTGTATTCTTCTTCATGGAAAAATAAGACATCCCCTGAAAATAAGACCTAGTGCATCTTTGAGAGTAAAATTTACTATAAGACACTGTCTTATTTCTGGGGGAACAGGGTATATAGATCCAATCTAATAAAAGAATAATATGCAAATTGACTGTGCCTCTGCTACAACCATAAGCCACGCCTACAAGTCATGCCTATCAGCCAATCAGATGTGGTTATGCAAATTATCCCAACCAAGATGGCTACGGCCACAGAGACAGCAGGAGGGAGGCTTGGGTTGCCCCCAGTGATGGAGGAAGCCACTTTTCCTGCACACCCTGGCCAGCCCAGGCCTCCACTCCAGGCTACAAAGTTTCAATTATAGAAGATAAATAAATCCCAGATACCAGGGCCTCCACTTGGGTCGCTGGGGAGCATGGCCAGCCTCCAAACCACCACAGATCCCTCACACAGGCCACCCCATACCCCAAGGGAACCCCTACCCTGATCTGGGACACCCTTCAGGGCAAACCAGCTGGCCCCCACCCATGGATAAGGCCTCTATCCAATCTAATAAAAGAGTGATATGCAGATTGATCATCACTGCAACACACAAGATGGCTGCCCCCATGTGGTCAAAAGATCCTGCCCCCATGTGGACACAAATGGCCAGCACAAGATGGCCAGCAAGTGAGGGCAGTTGGCAGGGACCAAGCCTGCACGGAAGGGCAGTTTTGGGTGGTCAGGCCAGTAGGGAAGGGCAGTTGGGAGGGACCAGGACTGCAAGGGAGGGGAGTTGGGGGTGATCAAGCCTGCAGGGGAGGGCACATAGGGGTGAACAGGATGACAGAGGAGGGAAGTTGGGGGTAACTGGGCCTGCAGGGAAGGGTAGTTGTGAGGGACCCAGGCCTGCAAGGGAGGCCAGTTAAGGTGACCAGGCCCACAAGGGAGACCAGTTAGGGGTAAACAGTTTGGCAGGGGAGCAGTTAGGCATCAATCAGGCTGGCAGGGGAGTGGTTAGGGGGTGATCAGGCTGGCAGGCAGAAGCAGTTAGGGGCAATCAGGAAGGCTGGCAGATGAGCGTTTGGAAGTCAGCAGTCCTGTAATGTGAGAGGGATGTCACAATGCTATTTAGGGCTGATCCTACCTAGATCAGGCCTAAATGGGAAGTCTGACGTCCCTCAAGGGCTCCCAGTTTGGATAGGAAGCAGGCTGGGCTGAAGGACAAACCCCCCTGTGCACGAATTTCATGCACTGGGCCTCTATTCTCTTGAGTAGCCAGATTATTATATGTTCAGAGATTATAATAATCTGGTCACTCAGTGAATTCATTCTGTATATATTTGTTTCCAGGAAATATTGATTCTTGAATTTTCATCCTGAATTTGAATTTCCAATTAGTAGGTTTTAATTTATGAGAAAGTTAATCAACTTCTTTCTGCCCAATTTCCTCACATATAATCCAAAGGTATAAGCACAGTGTTAAGGTTCCAAACACAATGTCCCCCCCAACCCCTAAACTTGCCATTTTATTCATGCTGATGGAGTCCTACAGCAAAAACCTGCCACTCTCATTCCCAGCCAATGTGGTTCCATGGTTGAGCATTGACCCATGCACTAGGATATAGCTAGTTCAATCCAGATTGGGGAACATGTTCAGGTTGCAGGCTGAATACCCTTTAGGGAGTGTGCAGGAAGCAACTGACTGATGTTTCTCTCCCATCAATGTTTATATATCTCTCCCTCTTCCTCTCTCTGAAGTTAATTAAAAAATTAAAAAAAAAAAACCTTGCTGTTCTCTAAGGGCCAATGTTAGGTGCACCCAAAGGGCTAGCAAGTTAATGCCCAAGGAACAGCACAGCACTTAGTGAATGATGGATAGAAACTGAAAAAATACCACAGCTTCCGGTCCCTCTGCTGAGATTTCTCTTAGATATGTTCTATATTTCTTCTCAAAATTTGGTCCCCAACCACCTCAAGATACAATGATTTTTTCTGAAGTATAAAATCTGTTGTAGTTCAATGAACTTTCCATTGCTTGCATTCTGTGACATAAAAATTGCAAGCACTTTCCTAAGGATGACACTCCTTAAACATGCATCTATATAAACTTGTATTCTCATGCCAATTAACTAAGTATTTACTAATTTGCTTCAGTTGGGAAATTTGTTCTTCCATTATTATGGGAACCCTTATCAGAGCACACCAGATGTTCAAGAGCAATTTGAATGTGGGGGTTCTGTACAGAGTATGCCAGATGTTCAAGGCAAATCTGAGCATAGGAATCCTAATCAAAGTGTTCAAGGCTAATTTACTATATGCAGGTGCAACAACAAGGACACAGCAATTGTACTGTACTATGCAGTACTGCCCTTCTATACCCTAAAATAATGTCAATATTTTGGCAAGAAGCTTCTTTTGCCTAAGTTAGTATAAAGTATGTGTGGGGAATATGTATTACTGACCAGCTGGTGCTAGCTGTTTTACTAGTGTTTGCTACTATATTAGCAAGGGCTATGTACAATGGCTCTTGTGTTTGCTACTGTGTTAGCAAGAACTGCTTTGTCTAATTGCTCCTTAGTAATAATGGCTTTCTTAGGCTAAAATAAAGGCTCTCCTATATGCCTACAACTGCTCATATTATCTTCTCCATCTACTACCTAACTACCCCATCTATAGTTGGGGTAGTTAGGCAGGATAAAGGAGTAAGTACTCCCACAATTGTATCAATAAACAGGATTAGGGAAGAATTTACTCTAACACATTACTGAGGTATTGTCTATATTAATAAAAGGGTAATATGCTAATTAGACTGGACATCTTCCAGACATCCTTTCAGACAAAGCCTCAAAGGCAGGGGCCAAGGTAGAGGTGGTTAGGGGCGATCAGGCAGGTAGGAGAGCAGTTCGGAGCATCACACACAGGCAGGCAGGTGAGCAGTTAGGAGCCAGTGTTCCCAGATTGTGAGAGGTATTCTGACTGCCAGTTTATTCCAGATCCTGCAAGGATCCCCCAAGGGGTCCCAGATTGGAGAGGGTGGAGGCCAAACTGAGGGACAGAATGCCCCCCCCGTGCACAAATTTCATGCACTGGGCATCTAGTCTATAATAAAATTTAATATGCTAATTAGCCCCAGACAAAGCTGGGGCTGCTAGGGAAGTCTGGGTCCCAGATACCTGCTGCTGGCCAGAGGGAAAGCCAGGTCCCAGGTGCCAGAAGGAAGCCTGTGCCTGCCAGCAGCTGGGGGAATGAAGGCCTATTCTTGCATGAATTTTGCGCTTTGGGCCTCTAGTTAAGAAATAAAGCCGAGGACAATGTTACCATGGCTACCTAAATACATCTAACATTTGGGTAATTTGACATGATAATAAATGGTAATTACCCTCTAAGTGAGCCCCAAAGTAGTCACATCTTCTTTTTTTGACAGAGTGATGCTTTCTTGTCAGCTCTGGCTTAAAGTCAGCCCCTCAAAAACATCTGCCAAAATGAAGACTTACCAGTGGGAAGAGCCTCTAGCAGGGGCCTAGACATTCTTTCATCAACAAAGATTCTTCAAATAAAATGCTATGAACCCACCAAATAAACAAATGTTCTATATTCAGAAATGGATTTCTGAATCTAGCAGCTTAAATAATATGGAATATGTTAAGAATGGAATATTTCATTTGTAAGTATAAAAACAGCACAATGAACTCATGTAGCCATTCAAACTAGCTTCATTAATTGTTAACTTTTTGCCAAACTTGCATTATTTCACTCTTCTTACTAAATACACACAGTCACACACATACATGATTAATACTGCTGAAACACTTGAGAGTTAAAGACATCAAGGTAATTTATCTCAAAATATTATAATTTTAAGCAAATACAAGGGTAAGCAAAAGTAGGTTCAATTATCAGTCATCATTATCTAAAATGTAAATGATAAGATATGAAATAATAACAATAATAAAATAAATAACAAAAATAAGTAATATAATAATTATTAAATAACTAGAAACCTGATTCATGAAATTCATGCACAGGTAGGGTCCCTAGGCCTGGCAGGTGATCAAAGCCCATTGGAGCCTTCCTTCCCTGGCTGCTGGCCAGCTCCTTTCGCCACTGCCCCCTGGTGGTAAGTGCACATCATAGAGAGTGCTCAAACTCCTGGTCAGTCAAATTCCCAAGGGGATAATTTGCATATCAGCCTTTTATTATATAGGATAATCCTATCTAATAAAGATGGAATATGCTAATTGACCCTCACACCATTGTACACCTGCCTCTGGAATCCCCAGTCTCAGCCCCACAGCAATTCACAGCCAGCCCAAGGCACAGGCAAGCCTTGGATTGAGCCTACCCAGACACCCAGAGCCACCTGAGGCTCAGGTAACTTGTAAATAAAATACAAGCTTCTAGTATTTTAAGTGGCAGCAGCAGCGGTGTGATGGGGAATTGTCTTCTCCTGATCTATGGGTCGTTTCCCACCCCTGAGGGCTCCCAGACTGTGAGAGGGGACAGGCCAGGCTGAGGGACCCCCTCCAGTGCATGAATTTTCATGCGCTGGGTCTCTAGTACAAGAATAAACTGCTTCACTTACTCACAAATGTAAAATTACTTTTGCCTACCACTGTATTTTGCATTCCTTTTGGGTATTATCATGAAATTCACATATAAAACATCTGCTTACACATAAAATTAGAGAGAAATACTATATAATGACTTAACTGTACTAATATAGAAAAAAATAAGGAAAGTATCATGGAAAAATTAAAGGGTAATCATCTATATTAGGCATCATAATGAAAACACCATATTGGTGATTTAAGTATTACAACCTATATTATTACCATCAGTGATATTTTCTAAATCCTTAGTTCCTGATTATTCTGAAACAAAATAAAGTATAAGCTTCTCTGAATGTATACAATCATTAAATTATTTAAAAATTCAAAGAATATTAAAAGACTAGGAAACATGCTTTGTGTTGCTATAGAAAACAGTGCCTATGTTTAGACATATTATCAGGCTTCTTGATTACATGAATATTTGGCTGTAGGCTGTTATAAAGTTGTGTGGAATAGGACACTTCTCTACTGAGCAGGATTGAGCCATGCACTACGAGATGCATTTCATATTGTATTTACCCCACAATTTCCCAGACACCTCTCTGGGAAACACAACTTTCAATGTGAATAAGTGATTTACACAAAGCAGAACAAGCATAAAAACTATTAATGTTATATGGCATTAAATTTATTAAATAGAAATGGATGTCCTAAAACATTATTTCTATATTTTTTTATTCAACAACTCATTAACAAAACCAAAATTGTTCTCATTTAATAACAACAACATCAACAACAATTTGAGGCCTGGGAAACCTAAGTTTTATGATCCCTCTAATACAGGTAGGTTCAAGCAGAATTTTTTTCTAAGATTATAAGTACCAATGATGGGATTCCAGATGGAGCATTAATAAAAAAGATTCAAGAAACTTATAGATACTTCAAGTTACCTTAATATATGTACCAAGATCATGCCACATACTCCCTGTCTCTCAAGCAATTCCTTTGAAGAGTGTTATTATATAATTAAGATATAAGCAGCTTTCCTTTTGTATCTATGTAACTCCAATATCAAAATAGTAATGTGATCATAAAAATATGAGCAATTGAAAATAGCTCTAGTAACTTATCAATAGGACATTAAGACAATTGTATACTGAACTTAAACACCAGTTAAATATTTTCTTAAATTATAACTATATTCCTAGTGATCCTGGGTAACATTTCAGTGTATTGGTTTAAAGGCAAATATACCAGTTATTTGAAATGAACTTTATTTGAATGATGACAATGTTTTATATAATGTTTCCTCTCAAATGTGCATTTAAAAAAGCTCGTTTTAAAATACAAAATTATTCTATAATGATTTGAAATGAGAAATAGTAAATGTATATATACACATAAGGGTGGACAAAAATAGGATTATAGTTATATGTATGAAAAATAAGACAATAATTAACAAATAATATTCCTATCTAGTAAAGATGGGATATGCAATTGACTGTAACTCTGCAACAAAAATGGAGCGCTCACAGCCAATAAGGAGGGAATATACAAATTGACGTGACGAGGTGAGAGGTGGAAGGTGGCTCTGGGCCTGAGCAAAGGTGGAAAGGTGGGTCCAGGCTGGAGTGAAGGCAGAAAGGTGGCTGCAGCCTGAGCGAAGGCAGTGCTGGCAGCCAGGGGCAGGAAGGCCTATTCTTGCACAAATCTTTGTGCATCGGGCCTCTAGTATAAGAATAAAGTGTGTTTTGCATACTCACAACTATGAATCTATGTTGCCCACCCCCCTTACACACACACAATGCATGTAGTACATAACGTCTCAGTAATGTACTCTTCTCTAAAATTATCAAGGGGCTAAATCGTGAAAGACAATATTAAAATGTCTACTTCACAATTTAGCAACTAAAATCACAAGAACCTAATTGAATTGAAAAAGGAACCTTAATTACAAGAGGGTAAAAGGTGCCTCTATGATCTAATTTGGGTGTGAGTAGACAGTACAAGGTGTTTCTTGTAGCAAATCCTATATAATAAGAAAGGAATATGCTAATTACCAATTGTGCCCTGAGGTGTAATGACTGACTGCATAACAACCAGATCAGGGATCTGCAGGAAGGTGGGACAGCGAACTACAAGCAATGGGGGTGGCAAGAGCTACAGGAGGGGGCAGGGCAGCAAGCTATGATGGGGGGTGGTAGGTTGGGCAGCAGATGGAGCTACAGGAGGGCAGAGCAGCAGGCAAAGAGCTACAGGAGGTTGGCAGTGACCTACTGGTGCAATGGATTCTTGTGCTGGGTTACTAGTATAAAAATTAGTAAAGTGGAGAAAATAATTCTAAGTTTCTTCAAAATACTTTAAAGTAAAACATGTCAGTGATGTATTTAGTCACTGATCTCTAGTCTTTCCCAGTTATGATCAGAAAAAGGATAAAATCACAAATGCAGTGTGTATCCTTTTTCTCATCCATATTAGTATTTGAATGAAAGATAAAACAAGCTTTGATTTTGTGCTCAGGAGCATAAATGCCAATGCTTGAGACATTGTATTTTAAAGCAATATAAAAGTAAAATATGTTCTAGAGAAAAATTCTGTAAAAATAATAAATTTACCAAAATTCATGCTTTAATTTCCTTTTTGTAATCCTCACCCAATAATATTTTATTGTGATCCAATCAAGTGAGCCATTAAACCAAAACTCCTAATGTATCTTTATTGTTGAAAGTATTACATATGTCCCCCCTTTTCCCACATTGACCCCATCTAGCCTGCACCTGACTCTCACCCCAGTCCTTCATCACACTAATATCTGTGTCCAAATATGCAAATATGCATATCAGTCCATTGGTCAATCTCTTCCCACCAACCAATTTATCCCTACGTTCCCTCTGAGATTTCAAGTCTATTCCATGCTTCTATGTCTTTTAATCTATTTTATTCATCAGTTTATTTTGTTCTTTTGATTTCACACATGAGTGAGATCATGTGATAGTTGTCTTTCTCTTACCGGATTATTTTGCTTAGCATAAAACTCTCCAGATCGCTCCATACTATATGAGTGGGTAAGAGGCCCTTCTTTTTTTACCACTGATTGTATGCCATGGTATAAATGTACCACAGCTTTTTTATCCACACACCCACTATTGGGAACTTAGGCTGTTACCAAATCATAGCTATTATAAATTGAGCTGCTATAAACACAGGGGTGCATCTATTCTTTCTGATCGGTGTTTCGGGTTTCATTTCACTAGGTCAAATGGTAGTTCCATATTTAAATTTTTGAGGAGACTCCATATTGTTTTGCATATTGGCTGCACCAGCATGCATTCCCATCAGCAGTGCACTAGAGTTCCCTTTTCTCCACATTCTTGCCAACATCTGTCATTTGTTCAATTGTTGATGGCAGCCATTCTGGGAAGTGTCAGGAGATGCCTCATTGTGTTTTGATTTGTATTTTTCTGATGATTAGGGGCATTAAGCATTTTTTTCATATATCCCTTGGCCACCTCTATGACCACTTTGAAAAATTATCTATTTAGGTCCTTTGACCATTTTTTAATTGGATTATTTGTCTTCGTTTTGTTAAGTTGTATGAATTCCCTATATATTTTTGATATTAACCCTTATCAAATATATTATTGGAAAAATGTTCCCTCATGCAACAGTCTCCCTTTTCATTTTCTTGATTTTATTTTTTTCTGTGCAAAACCTTTACGTTTGTATGTAGTTCTATTCATTCATTTTCTCCTTTATGTCCCTTGCCTTAGGACTGTGGTTGGCAAACTGTGGCTCACAAGCCACATTCAGCTCCTTGGTCCCTTAAGTGTGGCTCTTCCACAAAATACCATGGCCTGGGCGAGTCTATTTTGAAGAAGTGGCATTAGAAAAAGTTTTACAACTTTGGCTCTCAAAAGAAATTTCAATCGTTGTACTGTTGATATTTGATTCTGTTGACTAATGAGTTTGCCAACCACTGCCCTAGGAGATGTACCAGAAAATACTGCTATGAGAGTTTTCTGAGATTTTGTTGTCTATGGTATCTTCTAGGGTTTTTACAGTTTCATAAATCACATTTAAGTATTTCATCCACTTTGAATTTATTTTTGTGTATGGTGTAAGTTTGTGGTTTATTATTTTTTTTCCATGAACCTGTTCATTTTTCCACCACCAGTTTTTGAAGAGTCTGTTTTTATCCCATTTTATGCACTTACCTCCTTTGTCTAATATTAATTGTGTTTAAGGGCTTCAGTTGATTTCTGGGGTTTCTGGTCTATTCCATTAATCAATATACTTGTTCTTCTGTCAATACCCACACACACACACACACACACACACACACACACACATAATGATATACATCTATATATACTAGAGAGGGAGGAAGGGAGATGGAGAGAAAGCTAGAAACATCAACGATGAGACGGAATCATTGATTGGCTGGCTCCTGCATGCCCCCTATTGGGGAAGAAGCCAGAAATCCCATTCATGTGTCCTTGACCAGAATCAAACCCAGAACTCTTTAGTCCTCAAGCCAATGCTCTCTCCACTGAGCCAAACCAGTCAGGGCTCAAGCTATATTTTTAAAATATATTTTTATTGATTTCAGAGAGGAAGGGGGAAAGAAAGAGATAGAAACATCAATGATGAGAAAGAATCATTGAGTAGCTGCCTCCTGCATGCCCCCCAGTGGGGACTGAGCCTGCAACCCAGGCATGTGCCCTTGACCAGAATGTAACTTTGGACTCTTTAGTCCCCGGACAATGCTCTATCCCCTGAGCCAAAGCAGCTAGGGCAGGGCCCAAGCTGTTTTTATTATAGTAGCTTGGTAGTATAACTTGATATCTGGTATTGTGATTCCCTCAATTTTTTTCTTCTTTTTCAAAATTTCTGCAGCTATTGGTGGTCTTTTTTGGTCCCATATAAACTTTTGAAATGTGTGAAGTATGCCATTGGTATTTTAATAGTAATTGCATCAAATCTGTAGATTGTTTTGGGTAGTATGGACATTTTAATGATGTTAATTCTACAAATTATGAACATGGTTTATTCTTACTCTTGTTTATATATTCCTTTATCTCTCTTTTCAATATTATGTATTTTTATGAGTACAGGTCTTTTATCTCCTTGGTTAAGTTTATTCCTAAGTATCTTAATTTTTTGTTGCAATGGTAAATGGGATTGTTGTTTTTTTTTAGTTTCTCTTTCTAATAATTCATTATACTGTATAAAACTGCCTTTGATTTCTGGAATTAATTTCATATTCTGTTACATTTCCAAATACATTCATTAAATCTGTGTAGTTTTTTCATTGAGTCTTTAGAGTTTTCTACATACAATATCATGTCATTTGTGGATAATGACAGTTTTACTTACTCCTTTCAAATTGGGATGCCTTTTATTTCTTCTTGTATGATTGCTATGGCTATTCAGTGATCAGATAAGAAGAATGTCCCTGTCCTGTTCCCGTTCTTAGGAGAAATCATTTTGATTTTTGTCCATTGACTATCATGCTGGCTAGAGGTTTGCCATATATGGTTTTTCTATTTCCCACTTTGCTAAGAGTTTTTTTTTTTTAATCAAAAATGGGTATTGGATTTTGTCAAATAATTTTTCTACATCTGTTGATATGGTCATGTGATTTACTGTCTTTAGATTTATGTGATATATAACATTCATTGACTTATAAATATTGTACCAGCCTTGCAGATCCAGATTAAATACTACTTGTTCAATGTGTATGATCTTTTTAATGTATTGCTGGATCTGATTTATTAATATTTTATTGAGTATTTTACATCTGTTTTCATCAGGGATATTGGGCTGTAATCCTCTTTGTAGTGTCTTTACCTCGTTTTGTTTCATCCTTTTGAATTTTTTTGAATACTTTGAAGAGAATAGGTGTTATTTCTTCTTTGAATGCTTGGTAAAACTCCCTGTGAAGCTGTCCCAATTAAGGCTTTTACTTGGTGGGAGTCCTTTGAAGACTGCTTCAATTTATTTATTTATTATTTATTAATAAATCTTTATTGTTCAGATTATTACAGTTGTTCCTCTTTTTTCCCCCCCATAGCTTCCCTCCACCTGGTTCCCATCTCACCCTCTGCCCTTACCTCCTCCCCATTGTCCGCATCCATAAGTGTATGATTTTTGTCCAGTCTCTCCCTGCACACCCCCTCAGCTTTTTCCCCTGATAATTATCAGTCCCCTCCCTTTCTATGCTCCTAATTCTATTATATTCACCAGTTCATTTTGTTCATCAGATTTTCAATTCACTTGATTTTTAGATTCACTTGTTGATGGATATGTATTTGTTGTTCATAATTTTTACCTTTACTGTTTTCTTCTTCCTCTTCTTAAAGAATACCTTTCAGCATTTCATATACTACAGGTTTGGTGTTGATGAACTTCTTTAGTTTTTTCTTGTCTGTGAAGCTCTTCATCTGCCCATCAATTCTGAATGATAGCTTTGCTGGGTAGAGTAATCTTGGTTGTAGGTTCTTGCTATTCATCACATTGAATATTTCTTGCCACTCCCATCTGGCTTGCATAGTTTCTGTTGAGAAATCAGCTGACAGTCGAATGGGTGCTCCCTTGTAGGTAATTAACTGTTTTTCTCTTGTTTCTTTTAATATTCTCTCTTTGTCTTTTGCTCTTGGTATTTTAATGATGATGTGTCTTGGTGTGGTCCTCTATGGATTCATTTTGTTTGGGGTTGTGTGCACTTCCTGGACTTGTAAGTCTATTTCTTTCACCAGGTGGTGAACGTTTTCAATCATTATTTCTTCAAATAGGTTTTCAGTATCTTGCTCTCTCTCTTCTTCTGGCACCCCCATAATTTGGATGTTGATAAAATTGAAGTTGTCCCAGAGGCTCCTTACACTAACTTCAAAATTTTTTTATTCTTTTTTCTTTTTTCTTTTCCAGTGGAGTGTTTTTGCTTCTTTGTGTTTCATATCTTTGACTTGATTCTTATGATCCTATAATCTGCTGTTAGGTTTCTGTATATATTTTTTTTATTTCAGTCAGTGTATGTTTAATTTCTAGCTGGTTCTTTTTCATTTCCTCTTGGGTCTCTCTAAATTTATCCAGTTTTTCTAGGAAATTCTTAAAAACCTTATAACCATGGTTTTGAACTCTATATCCAGTTATTTGTTTCCTCCATTTCTTTCGTTTGTGATCTGTTCTTTAGTCTCCTCATATTTCGTTGCTTCCCTGAGTTGGTAGAGTAGCTTTGTGTGCTAGCTGTCCTATGTGTCCCAGTAGCTCTGCCTCCCCAGTTACCTGAGGTGGACACTTCTGGTGCACCCCTTTGTGAACTGTGTGTACAGCCTTGTTGTAGTTAATTCTTGATTGTTGTTGGTATCACTGGGGGAATTGACCTCCAAGCCAATTGGTTGTGAGGATCAGCTGTATCTGTACATGCACATTTGCCTCCAGACTGCTGCCTTTTGTGTGTGCACATGTGAGTTTCTGCAACTCTGCCTTTCGGTTCCCCAGAGTTTCCGTGATCTCTAGGGACCCATATGAGTCTGGGTCCCCAGGCTCTCACCTAAAACTGGGGTTCAGTGCAGTTGGACCTGGATTTCAGTGCTGTTGTGAGTTTCTGTTTTCCTCCTGCTAAAGGAAGCCAGGCACAATCAGCAGTCAGCCTCTGTGTGTGCACTTTTGCAAGCCCCCAGACTTCTGTCTTTCACAGATCCCCTAAGTTTCTGTGCACTCCTTCCTTTTCACAACAGTCCAGACTCCCACTATGAGTCTCTCCTGGAGCTGGGGTTCAGTGCAGTTGGGATTTTCCTTCTCCCTCCCGCAAGAGGAAGCCAGCCAGATACTCATCCGCCCATCCTCTCCAGGAGCATGTCTTCGTTCCTTAGCTTGTTACAGTTCCTCTGAGCCTTTGTGCTTCCCTCTCTTTACTTCTAGTTGTTGAATTTTCACTCATCCAGCTTTCCTGTGGTTCTGGATGGTGTCTGTTCTGTTTTTTAGTTGTAGTTTTGAAATTGTTGTGTGAGGCAGCAGTTTAGATGTTCACCTATGTCTCCATCTTGGTTTCTCCTAAACTGCTTCAATTTAATGAGTTGTTATTGGCCTAGTTTGATTTTCTGATTCTTCCTGATTCAGTTTTGGAGATTGTATTTTTCTAGGAATTTTTCCATTTCATCTAGGTTGTCCAGCTTGTTGGCGTTTGGTTGTTCATAGTATTTGCTAACAATCCTTTGTATTTCTGTGGTGTCAACTATTAATTCATATATTTTGTTTCTGATTTTATTTGGATCCTCTTTTTTTTAATGAATTTGGGTTCATCAAACTTGTTTATCTTTTCAAAGAACCAGCTATTGGTTTCATTTATCTTTTTCCATGTTTTTCTTATTCTCTATAAAATGTATTTACCCCTCTCATCTTTATTGTTCCCTTTTTTCTGCTTCTCAGGGCTTTTTATTCTCTTTTTAATTAGTTAAACTTTATGGTTAAGTAGTTTATTAATATTTGCTGATGTTGTGTTTTGAGGTAGTGTTGTAGTGCTATGAATATTCCTCTCAGGACTGGTTTTGCTGTGTCTCAGAGATTTTCAGTTGTTGTGTGTTTATTTTCTTCCATAAAGTTTTTTTTTAATTTTTTTCTTGATCTCATTTGTAATCCATTCATTTTTTAAAAACATATTAGGCTATTTAGCCCTCACGTGTTTAAATGGTTTTAGTGTTTTACTGTAGTTTGGTTTCTAATTTTATGCCATTATGATCCAAGATGTTTGATATGATTTCAATCTTCTTGAATTTGTAGTGACTTATTTTCTCTCTTATCATGTGGTCTATCTTTGAGAATGACACATGTAAACTTGAGAAAAAAGTATTTTCTGTACCTTTTGGGTGAATTGTTCTGTAAATGGCAATTAAATCCATATGATGTAGTGTGTCATTTAGAATCACTATTTCCCTGTTGATTTTTTTGTCTGAAAGATCTATTCAGTGAAGTCAGTTGGGTGTTAAAGTCCTTAATATGACTGTATTTTTGTCGATCTTTCCCTTAAAGTTCTCCAGAAGTTTTTGTTATATATTTGGGTGCTCCTATATTGGGTGCATTTATGTTTGCCAGGCTTACTAGTATACCCTCTTGTTGGATTGATCCTTTTAGTATTACATAGTGACTTGTATTGTCTCTTGTGATGGCCTTCATTTTAAAATCTGTTTTGTCAGATATAACTATTGTTACCCCAGCTTTTTTTTTTTCATTTCTATTTGCATGGAAAATTTTTATCCATCACTTCACTCTCATCCTGTGTGAGTCTTTTGTTCTGTTGTGGGTCTCTTATAGATGACACATATTTGAGGCATGCTTTTGCATCCATTAAGCTGCCCTATGTCTTTTATTTAAGCATTTAAACCATTTACCTGTACAGTTATTATTGATGGGTACTTATTTGTTGCCATTTTAATCCTTTATGCCTATGTTTCTCTCTCTTTTTCTTCTTATTATTACAGAAGTCCCTTTATCATTTCTTGCAATGCTGGCGTATTGGTGATACACTCTAGCTTTTTTCTTTTTGTTTTCTTTCTTTTTTATTGTTTTGGTGTGGGAAAAATCTTTATTTCACCATTTATTTTGAATGATAGTCTTGCTTTAAATAATAGTCTTGGTTATGGACCCTGGCTTTTTATTACATTGAATACTTCATGACATTCCCTTCTGATCAGTAGAGTTTCTGATGAAAAATAGGCTGACAAGCTTTATGTGAGTTCCTTTATAGGTAACAAATTGCTTTTCTCTTGCTGCCTTCAAGATTCTTTCTTTATCTTTAATTTCTTGGCATTTTAATTATAATGTATCTGGGTATGGGCCTGTTTGGTTTCTTCTTGCTTAGGGACTCTCTGTACCTTGTGAACTTGTGAGACATTCCTTCACCATGTTAGGAAAGTTTTCTGGCATTATTTATTCAAACTGGTTCTCTATGCTTTGCTCACTTTCTTCACCTACTGGTACTTCTGTGATGCAAATATTTTTTAAATATATTTTATTGATTTTTTTACAGAGAGGAAGGGAGAGGGATAGAGAGTTAGAAACATCGATGAGAGAGAAACACCAACCAGCCACCTCCTGCGCGCCCCCTACTGGGGATGTGCCTGCAACCAAGATACATACTCTTGACCGGAATCGAACCTGGGATCTTTTAGTCCACAGGCTGACGTTCTTATCCATTGATCCAAACCGGTTTTGGCAATGATACAAATATTTTTATATTTCATGTTGTCCCACAGCTTCCTAAAGTTTTCCTCCTTTTTTATTATTTTGTTTTGCTCTCTGATTATATTCTGTTTTATCTTCTAATTCACTGTTCTGATCCTTGGCTTCCCTTATTCTGCTGTGTATTCCTTCTAATTGTTATTTATTACTTCTATTTCATTCTTCATTTCTGAGTGGTCTTTTTTCTTAGTTTCTATATATTTTCTCATGCTGTTGATCATCCTTGTAATCATTATTCTAAACCCAATAGCTGATAAATTTCTTATATCCATTTCATTTAGCTCTTCTGGAGAATTCTCTTATTCTTTCATTTGGGGATTCTAATTTTGTCTCCCCATTCTGGAAGCCTGGTTGGGTTTGTTTCTAAGTGTAATAAATAGATCTGCTATGCCTCCCAGTTGTTGTTGTTTTTTGTTTGTTTGTTTTTTGTTTTGAGGGTCTCTTGTATAGGACAATGTTAGATGCTATTTATGACTGGCCCTGACTACTGTGTTTGGAGCTATCAGCAATCTACCAGCCTCTGCCTCCCTCTGTTGGGGCTGGGTGCCTTTGGAATGAACCAAGATATGACCAAAGTCTGCTTTTTTTAGCCCTTTATCCAGAAGCAGATCAGGCAAAGACTCAAAGCATCAAGATATCTGCCTCTTCCTGCAGGCTGCTGGTTATTCTTAAGCTCTTACTGAGCCTCTGTCTATAGTCCACCACAAGGTGTGGATGGACTCTTCAGGTCCGGGTGAGAGGTTTTCCAACAGGTTGAGCCAATTGCTGCACACATGGTAAATATATGTCTGACAAAGATGTCTTATGCTGTATGGGGGAAATGAGTCAGCACAAGGAGCTGCCTTCCAAACTCTAACTCCAGAGCCCTCAACCCTAGGTTCTTCTCACACAGTATTAGTCCACTCTTCCTTTCCTCTGCTGGAGCCCAAGGTGACTGGTTGCACAAAATTTTTGTGCATTGGTCCTTTAAGATGGTGCTTGCATTTCTAGCCATCTCTCCCTGGCAGACAGCAACCCCACTACTTTTCACTACCAAATGCTATGTGGGCATCTTTCTTAGTTCTGGTGCTCTGGGTTGGGAAGTCCAGCTTGGGGTTTAGATCCCAGAATTCTCAGTGGGAACCCCTCACACTGAGATATCCCTCTGGAATTACAACTGCTTTTGGTGGGAACCTAGCCAGCACTCTTGTGTCTCCATGCTTCCTGCTAGTTTTTATGCAGTCTCCACTTTATGTCCTTTGTATAAGGGTTCCAGCTAGGCTTCAATTAATTATTCAGGATTTTTTCTATATTTTAGTTATAATTCCAGTTTGGTCTTGGGAGAGTATTTAAATTACTTTGATACACTGTTCAAGCTGGTGTTGTTCAATGGTCAACGGGTATAAATTCCTATTACATGCTAGTCACTTGATCAGACATTAGAGAAAATAGAAAAATAAAAGGCCATCTATTGTTTCACAGCCTTAGGAGTTTCCCAGATGATATCTGAAACTGGTTCCCCTACAGAAGAGGCCTGTACTCCTTGATCTCTCAAGTCTATGACCTGAGAATGCCTCCAGTATGGGAACCTGCTAGGTAGGAACCTCCTCTGACAAAGATATTTTTAAGAAATAATTTGGCTTCCAAATGTGTAAAAACACTACATGAAATTCACTCATATATCATACTAGAGGCCCAGTGCACACAATTTGGGCACTGGGTGGGGGGAGTGCGGGGTCCTCAGCCAGGCCTGCTCTCTCTTGCAGTCTGGGATTCCTCGCTCCTTATTGCCTTACCTGCAGCAGAGGCAGGAGAGGCTCCCGCCACCACCACTGCTCTCGCCAGCCATAAGCCTGGCTTTTGGCTGAGTGGCGCTCCCCACTGTGTGAGCGCACTGACCACCAGGGGGCAGCTCCTGCTTTAAACATCTGCCCTGATGGTCAATGCACATCATAGCAATTGGCCATTCCACCATTTGGTCAATTTGCATATTATGCTTTTCTTATATAGGATATCTAGAAATCCTTGTTCTTTGTTTCTTACACTAAAACTAACTTATGATATAATTATCCAACTTAAATATACATGCATTCCTAAATTTTCCTGAATCACATCCCCAGAAAAACAAAACTGTCCAGAAAATATTACCTTTAACTATACTAGTATATATATATATATGCATGTATATGCATAATGTATATAAATATACATGTATATGCATGTATATTTATATGAATGTGTACATGTAGTATATTTGCATATATATTTACATATATACACATACATATGCATATATATGTGTGTATATATAAAGAGAGAGAGAGAGAGAGAGAGAGAGAGAGACTGGAAAAAGCACATGATAACTTAGCCTGTCATACATTCTACAGAATAACTTTCTTGATCAATGTCAAATGTGATTATATTTTGTGTCACATTAACATTGGATGGTAGATTGAGTGTAACATCTTTTAAAGTGCAGGTTGTGATACAACTGTCATAAATCAACCAAAATCACATTTGAATTTACAACCTGTAAGTAAAAGTCTATTAGATCCTTTGAACCAAAGAAGGGAAGCAAAAGATTCAGAATGCATTTAGACTTTTAAAAACTGATGCATTTAATAAATCTTTGTTAAAGGAAATAGTTGTGAATAAACAACATATTCTATGACATGACTAAAAGAATGTTTCTAAAGTCCATTTATGACAGAATGTCATTTATCACCACAATCTATAAAGATCTTATAATAAACCGAATCACCCCAAAAGAACATTTTTATAAAAGTTAGTAGATATTATCTGTTTAAAACTAAAAAGATTGTAAACATCGTCACACAATTATTTACGGCTACATTAGTTTATTTTATTTGTAAAATATTAATGTATTTACTCTTTGATGTTGAACATAAAATGCTAATTATAGGTATAGTCTTAAAATAATAATATAAATGTAAAAATACTTTAAAGCAACACACAAAATATGACATTTAAAAATACATGGTCTAAAAAGAATATTTCTTATGTCCCAGCAATTCTACTCTATGTATGTATCCAAAGGTATTCCGAATTAGTATTTGCATCCCTATGTTCATTATAGCATTATTTACAATAGCCATACTATGGAAGCAACCTAAGTGCCCATCAATAAACAAGCGGATAAAAAAGTGGTACCACATGTATAGAATGGACTATTGCTCAGCCATAAAAATATTACAATTGGCAACATCATGAATCGACCTAGATGATAGTAAGCTCAGTGAAGTGAGTCATAAAAAGACAAATCTCATATGATTTCATTTATATGTGGAATCTAATGAACACAATGAATTAACAATGTAGAAACAAATACACAGATACAGAGAGTAGACTGGTGGATGCCAGAGAGGAGGGGCTTTGTGGACTGGGTGAAAAAGGTAAAGGATTAGAAGCATCAAAATGTTAAGCTACAAAATTGTCATGGGTACTAAAAATAGCAAGAGGAACATTTTGTAAAGTATATTATTGTCTAACTACTATGTTGCATATCTGAAACTAATATAAAATAATACAGTAACCTAGTAAAAATAAGAAAAAAGGAAAATATGTAAATATCTATAAAATTGTATTTCTTCTCTCTGGATATGTAAACCTGTATGGATATCTTTAGTTGGTAATAGACTCACGAAAATTTATCAGGATAAAGGATAATTAGACATGTTTTCCAGTTTGTGCCTATATTACAGTAGCAACTATCTTGTTGATTTTGCATTCTGAAAAAATTTATGAAATAATGATGTAATCTAATATGTCCTTTCCAGAGCTGATTTCTCATAGTCTTTTTTTCTCTACATCTACTTTACCTTCCTCCTAAATTAGCTTTCTTACCTGTGGATCTTTCTCAAGTAAACTGTTGTCTTTACTTAGACCCATAAGCCAGCTTTCTCACATTTTAAGAGAAAGCCTAAGCAACATATTAAAACCAGAAGAAGAAGTGGAAATATGATAAAAAAGGCCACTCTAAGTGCATGGTGTTGAATATTGAGTTTTAGTTGTTTCCAAAAACTAGTCTTAGTATTCACCACTGGATTGTGAACATTTGAAACAAAGTTCTATCTCCAATTCCATAAAATCAACTAAAGCAGTTTAATAGAACTTGCTGTGATGATGACATGTTCTATAGCTGCCTTGTCCAATAAGATACTCATTAGACACATATGGGTATTGAGCAGCTGATATGTGGCAAGTATTGATTTTAAAAATTTTTCATTTTAATTATGCTAAATATAAATTGCTACCTGTGACCAGCATATCCAAAATATTAACACTTTATGCCCTTGATCCAAAGGAAATAATTTTAGGGTAAAAGAGAGTAAATAAAATTTCAGGATGTATTTTTTTTTGTATTTGTATTTATTTATTTTAAAAATGTATTATTGAAAGTATTACAGATGTCTCCTCCCTTTTCCACCCATTGCTCAGATCCCACCCCACTCCAGGCCTTCACCACCCTACTGTCTATGTCCATAAGTAATGCATATATATATATATATATATAT